>CM037852.1:86478525-86974579 GCA_021234595.1 Delia radicum | reverse complement strand
AAAAATTATCAAGGCATCCGCTGAACATGTGCATTCGTCGCTGTCTCACCGACGACTGAATACAAGAGAATAAGAATGCGTGGGTATTGGTATTTAACAATTGTTGACCTAAACGCCCTCCACTGGTTTGAATCATAAACTGTTGTTGTTTTTTCGCTTTTCATATTTCTATTTTTTTTTTTTTTTTTGTTTATTTATTTGTATTTGAAGCGAAAAAATAGCACTTAATTATGTACAAAACATGAACATGTTTACTCTATATATATTTTTTTAATTTTTTTTATTTATGATTTCTCTTCAAGTTGTTGCTATTTTAACTGTGATTGTTGCTGTTTTGTGTGCCACTTGCTTTCGTTTGTTTTACTTTTAAACAGTTTTGTTTCCAACATTAACAAGGCGAAAATAAAAAAAATAAAATATCGTAGTAAAACTCGTTGTAATCGTGAGTTTGACTCATTTATCATTTATTTTTTGCTGGTGGTTTTTGGATGTGTGTGTGTGCGTAGCTGTCTGAGTACTAGTGTCTGTTTGTGTAGGATGATTGTTTTTCTAAACCAACGGTAGCAGTCAGAGGTCCAAGTCAATCGGAGCAAAGCCGGATTAGCGATGCAGCCGACCTATTTATAGAGCTCTAGCCGCCGCCGAACAATGCGGCTGATTTCGGTTTAAATTTGCTGGCCAACTAAAGGAGCTTAGTGGATAGTTTTTTTGTAATTCAAACTGCTCAACTTCGTTTAATATGCTGTACTTAATTTTTTTTCATTGACTTCCCAGCAAAAACTACTGCTTACCCAGAAGCGCTTCCGGGAGGCATTATTTAATAGCGAAGCAAATAAAAAAGCCATGATTTTTGTTTGCGATGTTCCACTTGGTATGTCTCTTTTTAAGCGCTTCTTTCATGTGCTTTTAGAAGCAATAAATTCATGCCTTCGTAGGCACCAAGAAGCGCTTTTTGTATATTGACAACATTAGTGCTTCATGGTACGCATACTTTATTGCTTCATTGTAAGCATTATTCACTGCTTCAAAGAAGACATTCTGGGAAGCACGACAGAATGCCTTCCCTAATTGCTTTATAGTATGCCAGACGGTGAAGAGCTATTTTGGAAGCATACAAATGTAGTTACTGCTAACCAAATCCAGGTTATTTTTTGTTTGGGTTGTTATTTTAGTGAAACCCATTCCTGTTTTTATTATAAATCTGGCAGCACTTTACTCTCCAAATGTATAAAAATAACAATAATGAAACATCAAAGAGCTGCTTTGTAAATACAAACACATTTTTTGAAATCAAATTTATTTACAAATTTGCTTTTTGTTTCATAGACATATTTGTAAATTTTATTTTTTTACAAAAAATATTTAAAAAAAATAATCAAAGTTTCAAAATAATTAACAAAGAGGTATTTTCATTTACAACTTCTTATTTTTGGTGCCAACTAAAATTTTTTTCTTTTGTTTATATTTAAAACAGAAATTTGTTAATTTTTTCTGTGTGTGAAAATGTGATGAAAACCAAACGGTTTTAATTTCAATCGATTTGGTCAAAAATCAAAATTTTAAAATTGAATAAAGAGGGTAAATATTATTAAGGTTTTTCGCAGCTTTCATTTCTGATTTAGATCAGAGGTGAAAGCCGTGGCAAAACGTCGTGGGCGGCGGCTTGAGATAAAGATATTTGGCGGCTTAATCACCCGTAGCCTCCAAAATATGGTCAACCGCTGCTTGGAATGTAAAAGTGTCGGCATCGGCTGAGTATCAACTGAAGGTTTAATTTCATAAGTTACAAGAGAAAATCAATATTTTTTCAAGAAGAACAAACACTTGCACAGAAATAAGCAAACCGAATTTGTTTTTGTATTGCATACACTGTTACCAACTTTTGTTTAAGAAAAGTAGCCTAATCTGACACAAAAATCGCTAGAAATAGTTAATTTCTGTTTAGCTATAAAAGTGAAAAAATTAACTAAATTTTAGAAAAATCTCCTAAAACTTTAAAAACATAGGAATTATTGGGCTTTTTGTAATTTTTTAGGTCAAAATAGTATTAATAAATGCTCGTTTACTTTATCACACATGTGTTTATACTTAACTCAAACAAAAATAATGAAAAGTGTGATAAATTCTCTGTCTGTCAAAAAAATATTAAAGAAAAATATACATTTTAACAGCTGTTTTTCTTCTAATTATTTATTTTTTACACCATTAGTTGATATTAATATTTTTTACATTTATTTGTGTATAATACAACATTTGTGTTAAGACATGTGGTAACTTTATAAAATATTTAAAAAAATAAAGATGCAAAAAATGTGTGTCGATATTTTTGAATGTGCGTCGATATTTTGACATGTGTGTAAGGAATTGTGTTCTAATACATTTGCTTTATACAACACATTTCTGACATGTATAACACACTTGTGTGATTATATAAACGGGGCTTAAGTAAAGCTAAGTAATACGAAATAGAAAATACAAATATTTAGTCCCAAAATGCAAAAATACCATATTAAAATCAATTTTTAGTTAACTTGTATTAAGATGAATTTTAAAGATAAATTTAATACTTTTATATGAGTATTTATGGGCAAATGCAATACAAAAAGTTGTTGTTTTGGATATATTTATAAAATTTTAATTTTTTAAATATTTTACTTTTAAATTTTGAAAAATTAAACCCAAAAGTTTATTTTTCAATCTTTTATCATAAATTATGATGTGAGCAAGATTATTCCAGTTCAAAATCTTCTACCCCCTCTACATTAGTTCTCTGAAGATTTTCGGTGACGCGAAATGAAACATGTAAGGACCTGTCAGTAGATAAAGTCTGCTTTTAATTAGCGGACAGAAAACTTTTTAATTAATAAATAAACATTGCACGTTTTTTTTGTTTAAAAAAAAAAACAAATGATCTTTAACTTGAATAATCTTGCTCACATCATAATTTTAATTTTTTTTATCAAACTTTATATGTTTTGTCGCTGAACTCGAAACTTTGACTAAAAGCGGAGTGGGCTAGAGTTTAGTCACTTGGCACAATTTTTCACAATTTACTTTTTACCTTTTAGTCCTTGATCAGAGGGTTATTAGAAATATCTTGTGTTATATAAATTTGAAACCGTTATTCGTTAATCAAACAGCTTCATTATTTATACGAAACTAATTCTTAACGAAACGTCTTCATTGAGTCAATAATGATTTTATTGAATAAATAAAATTTTTCATAAAATTTTATGAAAACTTACATTAATTTAATGAATTTCATTGTTTTTATGCAAAACTTCATTAATATCGTGCAGATAATTATCTCAGAGTAGGACAACAAATACTGCATTTTTAGAATTGATATGACATACATTTTATAAATAATTTGACAGATGACTTGAAAAAACTCATTGTTTATCAAGTAACACATGGCGTATGAGTGATATAATTTGCTATATATTAAAAATATAAGTATGATCTTCTTCAGCGACAATGACACTTTTATGTGAAAAGCTAAATGTAGAACGCAAATATTTTGCAAGATGTTTAAAAATAAATTTGGGATAGCTCCTAATAGAATTTTTTTAGGAATTATTTACAATAGAAAACATCGCTTTAATAAAAGTTGTAAAATTTTGCCAAACTTGGATCAAAAACTGCCCATATTTTGTATTCCATCCTTGGTATTGTGAGGTGTTTGATATAAATGCAAGTAAAATTTCATTGAATTTGGTATTTATATTCTCCCAGCTAATGTGGAGTTTGTGTGTTTTTCTGTTCGCAAAATTCTATATAGTTCGCAATAAGTCGCTTCTCAACGATGGGGGGCTTTTAAAAAATGTGTTAGAATTATAAAATGTTTGAATTATTATAACTTTTGAACGCGTTGATAGAAAATTAAAAAAAGAATGTAATTAAAATTACATTTCAACCCCTCAAATACCTGTTTTAATGGTGTTTTTTTGCTCTTTTTTAAAAGAAGGACAGAAAAGACCCTTACCTTGAGGAGTTAGAGAGTTAACATATTCTACAATATGTTTGATTTTGGTGTATTCAGGGACTTAAAGTAAAATTTCACGGCGAATATTTTTGTGGAACATTTTAACCCCTTAAATCCCTGTTTTAAAGGTGTTTTTTGCTATTTTTTTTAAAAGAAGAAGACCAAAGAAGACCCTTACCTTGAGGTGTTAGAGGGTTTACGTATTTTACAAAAATGTTTGATATTTGTGTATTCAGGGACTTATAGTAAAATTTTCACCTTCTAACCCCTTAAACCTCTGTTTTAAAGGTGTTTTTTGATCTTTTTTAAAAGAAGGACAAAAAAGACCCTTACCTTGAGGAGTTAGAGGGTTAACATATTCTACAAAAATGTTTGGTTTTGGTGTATACAGGGACTTATAGTAAAATGTTAACGTTTCAACCCCTTAAATTCCTGTTTTAATGGTGTTTTTTTGCTCTTTTTTAAAAGAAGGACAAAAAAGACCCTTACCTAGAGGAGTTAGAAAAATGTTCTCCATAACATTTTACATAAATTTGATGAATACACCATATACTTTAAACGTAAGCTTTACTTGATTTTCTATGCCGATTGACAATACAAAATTTGCATTTGGGGAAAACTTTACACACAGAGAAAAAAGTGCCAACCGAATTTAAAAGTGTATATTAATGATAACAACTTATAAATTCTGTTATTACAACGATATTTACATTAGATTTCTGAATATTTTGGGTATTTCAACTAAAATTTAGTTGAATTAACCAAACTTTGTTATGAAAACTATTGTAAAGATGTGCCAACGATCTTAAATTCGTAATAACCGAATGTGAGGTGTAGTAATCAAATTTCAGTTGGCAAATAGCTAAATTTTTCTCTGTGTGTACCAGCCCCTAAAATGAAACCCAGATGTAAACTTTCAAAACGCCAACACACGTGTCTTTTTTTTTTGTCTCTTCTATCAATAGGTCTATTCTATAGGTCGGACCTTGTAATTTTTTTTTGTGTTTCACAGTGTTATTTAATGGATATACGAATTTTGTGGCTTAAGGCGGACTGTTAGCACTTTTTCTATATTTTAACACGGTTATATCTCGGTATACCGTTCGGAATATCTCTTTTGCGTCTAAAGCAAAGTTGTAGATATAGAATATAAGAAAAAAAAATGCGGAACAATCTTACCCAAAAAAGTGCATCCGGTGTTTTAAAAATCGCAAAAACGCCCATTTTCCCCATTTTTCACCTTTTTTGCTCAATAACTGGATTACAAATCAACAAATATGCAGTTTTTTTCTTTATAAACTGTATTTTGTATGAAAATAAAAATTCCGATTCATACTACAGATATTCTTACACAGAAAATATGAGTATTTTATATGTATATATAGAATGGACACAAAATTTAGAACACTTTCAATCATAATTGAAATGAAAAATGTATTGAAAAATGTTGTACTGTGTTATTTACTTGTATGTGTAATTTTAGTTTTTATATTTTTTTTTTTACCCAAACTGCTTTCCTGTACTTCAACTATAAATTTTTATCTTGTTTTACACGATATGTGAATGTAAATAAATATATAAATAAATAAAATAAAATATTTATACCACATTTTATTAAAATCAGAAGAGGTACATTTTTTTTTTTTTTGAAATTTATTTACAATCTGTTTTTACAACAATAAGTAAATTTGATAATCTTAAAATAACTTAACATAATTTGGCCAATAAACCAGTAAAACTATTTTCAAATTTATATAAAGGGTCCGCCATCTAACGTTTTTTTTTCCAAATAGTGATTATTTCGTGAATGGTAACACTTAGCTCATGTCTGATTTGACAGATAATTAGTTTTATCCTTCCGCTGAACGAATATGGTCCGTATGTTCGTTATCTTGTCAAAAAGTGAAAGTAACTGGCATCCTCATCGATAAACCAAAGCGTGAAAAGCCAAAACAGTGCGTACACCCGAGAATATTGCTGCTGTTGCAGAAAGTGTGCGTGAAGCGCCATTAACATCAATTCACCGTCGTTCTCAACAATTGAACATTTCGGAGACCTCATTGAGACGATGACGCCATACAAAGTCCAATTGGTTCAGGAGTTCAAAAAAAAAGTTATTTGGCGGACCCTTTATAAGAGATCATTTTCTGTAAGGTAAATCTAAACCATGAAGCCTTGTCAGTCTTTTAACTTCCTCGCTATAGTCTAATAAGCATATAGCTAATGAGTTGTTGTGGTTACTAAGCCTTTCAAGGTATCTTGAGCTAATTCTATTAATTTCATCCCTAACAGTGGACATATGTAAGTCCTTATGAATATTGTCACGAACCATGGAGCATTTGTGATTAACCTAAGAGTCTTTGATTGATATCTCTGTAGGATTTCAATATTCGAATTACTAGCTGTTCCCCATAGCTGTATCCCGTAAGTCCAAACCGGTTTTAAAATTGTTTTATATAGCAGAAGTTTATTTTCCATGCTTAATTCAGATTTTGATCTAAGAAGCCAATACATTCGCCTTGTTTTTATTTTCAATTGTTCCTTTTTTGCTATTATATGATCTTTCCAAGTAAGGCGGAGATCGAGGTGAAGACCAAGATATTTAACTTTTGTTTTGTTTTGGAATTTGTGTGCCATTTAAAGTGACATTTGGACAATCTCCTTTTCTTAGTGTAAATGTAATATGGGTAGATTTCTGTGTGTTTACTTTCATATTCCATTTTAATAACCATGCTTCAATGTAATTAAGTTTATTCTGAATTATTGCTGATGCAATATCCGGTACATCATTAGTAGCTATTAGAGCTGTGTCATCGGCATAAGTTGCAAATGTTATATTTTCTCGTACTGGCATATCGGACGTAAATATTGTATAAAGGACAGGTCCTAGGACACTACCTTGTGGTATTCCCGCCTTAATTGGGCATATATCGGATACTTCATAATTAACCTTTACATAAAAGAATATTCCGTCTAAATATGATTTAAAATAAAATAATATTGTGCTGGAAGCAATTTTTTTTAATTTAAAGAGAAGCCCCTTGTGCCAGACTCGGGCAAAGGCTTGTTGAATTTCTAAAAACACAGCTGAACAGTATTTTTTATGTTCCAGTGAATCGCTTACAACGTTAACTATGCGATGACATTGCTCCGGAGTACCATGATTTTGTCGAAATCCGAATTGGTATCCTGGAATTATATTCCATTCTTCAAGTATCGGTAATAATCTACGTAATAATACACATTCAAATATCTTAGAAAAAGTTGTTAGCAAACTGATTGGTTGATACGTGGAAACTACGTTGTCTGGTTTATTTGGTTTTGGCACCATTATTACCTCAGCATATTTCCACTGACTCGGAAAATGGTATATATTCAAAATTGTATTAAATATTAAAGTCAGGAAAGTAATAGCTTTTTTTGGAAGGACTTTTACGATTTTTGCACATATTTGATCATATCCAGGCGCTTTATTATTATTTAGCATTGATATTTCTTGTTGTACCTTTTGAGGAGAAATGTGCTGAATTGGAAGATACATTTGACAAGAAAAATTTAAAAACTGTTCTATTTCAATAACATCTTCATAGTTGTTAAGATGAAAAGGTTGGAAGGTAAAATTATTATTATTTCTTTTTTGTGCTTATTATTTTTAAATTGTTCCATAAAATGATTTAAGTTTCTCAGCCTCTCTACTGTGTATTATGTTTTAATTTATGTACCTGTATTTATATGTATTTTTTATTTCACAAAAAATATTTTTAATGTTGACTTTTGTAAGCTGTTGCCATTTAAAAGTTTCGAGACAAATAAATGACAGGATTTTTCTGAAAGAAATATGATTCATACTCCGTTGAAAATAAAAAAAAACTCTTATAAAATGTTAGATAAAGCTTAACATGAAATATGTCATTAACATTGTCCTTAAAAAAATTAAAAGCAAAAGTAACATAAACAAATACTTCATAGCCGTATCGACCACATAAAACCCTACTATTCAGACGTATCTTAAATCGTTAACATTTATATCCTTCTGTTGTTGTTGGTAGGATACTGTGTTCTTAAAATGCACAACACCTTAAGCTGTGTTGCATACGGTGGTAAAACATTTTACCGCTTTTAGCATTTTCCTTCCTGCATTTTCAAGTTTGCTTGTAGTGTTTTCTTTATTAAAACGGAAGTGGATTTTGTAGCATCCATATTCTTTAAAAAATACTTTGTTTACGCCTTGCTATGGTTTCATCTTATATTCTCTTTTCAATTGTAGCTGCAGTTTGGGTCACAAGTGCTGCTTATTTTTTTTTATTTTTTAGCTTGTAATAATGAAAAAAATACACTTTTCTTTTGTCCAAATGTGTTTTAGCCAACCTTTTTTTGTCGTCCATTTTTGTTTGCACTTGTTTAACATTTTCCAACTCATTTGGTATAGTATTTTGCATTTTTTTTTTTATTTTAGAAATTTCGTTGCCATTTTTTAAAGTTGTTAAACTTAATGACGTGCTTAAATATTTTTAATAATACAAAAATATTTTTCGTTGTACTATTTGATGTAAATTCGCTGTCCCAGTGTGTAAACGGTAATGACATATAATTATTTGCACTACCAGTAATGACACAAGCTTACTATGTACATTACTTTAATACAAATAATAATGTCTTACTTATAACTAGTTAATTTTCCCATTATTTCCTTACAAAAAATAATGCCTTACAAATAAATATTTATTTTTTATCATTATTTTAAATATAAAGTAACGATTTGAAAATTTGTAGAACATCTATGTTAGACTCATTAATGTTTCAACTCTACACAGAGGGAATTATACACATGACATCAATGAATTTTTGCATTAAATCTGTGAATGGTCTCTGTAATTCTTCAATTGAGACTTTTCATTAAATCAATGCAGATTTTCATAAAATTTAGTCAATTTGAGAAACTTTGAAAATCTTAAAAAAAGGAAATATAAGGAATAACGACAATTTATGTTTTAAACTTTCACATTAAAGTTAACATGTGTTAAATTTTACATAAAACATTATTTTTCCAACGTAACTACAGCGTTTTAAAGAAATTGGCGATGCCCGTCTACCCTACATACAATTGTCATTTTAGATTTCATTACTTTTATATGGGGATGTCACTAAAAACACTGACATATCATTACTTAACACCTTACAAAAAATAAAATAATATGTTGTTACCTATATGCTGACTAGCCTGGACAAAAATAATGAGTCCAAAAATAAAAAAAAAAAAAAAAATTCAATAAAAAAATATTTTTTTAATGAAAATTTTATAATAAAATTTTCCCACACGAGATTCGAACATGGAACTCCATGTGTTCAGTCAAGCGCTCTACTATCTGAGCTATCTCTTACTCTAGACATCACTTTAATGCAAATTATAATTTCTTACTTATAACTAGTTAATTTTCCCATTATTCCAAATAATGGGTTAAACATAAATATTTACTTTTATCATTATTTTAAATTTAAAGTCAAGATCTTAAAATTTTTTGAAAATTTATATTAGACTCATTATTTGCCACTCTATACTGAGAAAATTATATGCATGACATTAATGAATTTTTGCATTAAGTCTGCCAATAGTCACTGAAATTCTTCAATTGAAACTTTTCCTTAAATCAATGAAGTTTTTCATAAAATTTAAAGAAAAATATTTTCTTTTCTATTAAAAATTTGATGCGACTAATGAACAAGTGTCAAATTTTTCATCAAAGTATTAAATATTTTATAGAGGTCGTCACGAAAATTTGATTTTGAGATATCATCACTTTTTTTACGGGTTTTAAATCAATACAAAAATTGTGTAATTATTTCTTTGAAATTTCAATTCCTTTCACATGCGCACTGTGGCCAAAAACGCTGATTTAGGATCCCTTTTACTACAGAGCAAAAAGAGGTGTATTTATATAAATATATTTAAATACTACATTCGATTCTGCTCCAAAAATTATAAAAAAAACCCTTTTCCCTGTTTTTAAAGTTCACCGTTTAGGCAATAGAGTGGACTGAAAAGTTTCTTTTTAAATTTAAAAAAGTTTTTTTAATCACACAGTGAGGATAATGATACACACATTTTCGATACATCGGGAACCACTAGAAAGTAATTAAGGTATCAATTTTATAAATAATAATATATATCGAGAAATTATGTTCAATACCATATGTGAACCAAAACACATTTTTCTTTCTGGAGCGGCAAAAACCATATTTATGTCCACTATCTAAAAGTATGAATCAAAATATCTTCTACAATATGTGTGAAATATGATTACTGAATCCTTAGTATAGAAATAATATAATATTTTACATTATTCACGGCAGAATGGTTGATAGAGGGTATAACAAATAAAAAATTCAAATACTTTTTGACTGATAGAGGGTATGGCTCAGTAAAAAAAAGACACAGAATCACCAAGAATTTTACATATAAGGATTGACAAAACCCGTCAAACAAGACATCATACAGCACGTCAAACACAACATCTGTCAACGCGTCAAGATATCCTGGCTCGCAGCAAGGTTGTTACAGTGTAATAAAAACAAATGTGAATTGTCAAAAGAAGTGTAAAATATGTAATAATGTAATAAATGGAAATAATGTGAAGTATGTAAGGTAAATAATGTAAACAGTATAAACTATGTCATGTAAATAAAGTAAACAATGAAAATAATATAAATAATGTATAATATACCAATTTTATTTCACTTAGAATTTTTTTTCGTTCCACTGTTTTCACCGAGTTTGACAGAATGTTATATTAGATGTTATAGGTTGGTATAACAGGCTTAAAATATTGTACATGTTTCCATTTACAAGGCTGAATTGGAATTTGATAAGTATGTAAGGGTATTGGTTCAGCATGTCCTGTGTATCCTTTAATTCGGTTGGGTAAGTTACTATCAGGCACCGGAAGTTCATATAAATGGATGAGTTTGCGCATCAAAGAATATGAGTTAACATGGTATCGGTTTGTCAGTGCACACTTTTGAATATTTAGCTATATATGCATATTTTGCTTTAAATGCTTATTTTAATTGAATATTTTTACTTATTTTGTTTAAAATGCATGTTCTTATTATATATTTATTAGTTTTTTTTTTTTTGTAAAAACATCACTTTAATTCTTATTTTGTAGATTTATTTATTAATAACTCTGTTAAATACAAAAATGCATGGGAACTGCGACTTATCAATTGTGGTGTATTTTTGGATGTAGATTACGAATGTGATCATACAGTTTTCGAAATATTAGCGAATTTAACTTTTACCAGAAATCTAGTTTTTTTTTCTTTAAAACTTCTTATTAATTCATATACCTGAATAAACTGCAACCAAATTTTAATATTGTTTTAAAGTAAGGACTTTGAGCATTAAAAACCATATCAATTAATTGTGATGTAGGATATCCTTGCAATTAAAGTGAAAACTTCACAGATTTTTCTTTTTTTTTGGGAATATTATAAAATCCTTTCATCAAATTCACAGGTATTTATCACATGATGATAATTTATATCCACTTAAGTAGGTTCAGCAAAAGAACTATTGCTTTCATAACAAAATTTTCTAAAACTTCAATCTGAAGCTTAAATTTTTGACATCTTTTTTTTTTTAATAAATTTTGCATGTATTTGCTATGGGGAAAATAAAAAATATAGATTTTTGATCATACATCATTTAAAATCTTTATTTTTAAAGAAAACATATTTCAATTAAGTACAACTTGGGTTGTATTAATTGGAAAACACGTGTTAAACATGTTTGACTGGTTTTATCTGAATTTTATTAATTACAGTTTGTCACAGACATAAAGATACATAAAATTTTTGTAGTTCAACCAATTTGTTTCTTTAACTAAAAGAGAAAATACGTGAGATTTTTTCATAAATTAAGTAACCTGTGATGTTCACTAAAGGCGTATATTAAAGTCTTTGATCTTCTTTTCGTATTAAATATTTTATTAATGAAATCGTAAAAAATGACAAATTTGAATTTTAAATACCTCTGTCAAATGTGCAATTTATATTTATTTATAGATAAGAAAAAATATATTTTTTCACAATTATTTTTTATTTTCTTATGTTTTTATGTGGACTTTAAAATTATGAAAAAATATATTTTCATTTTTATTTTTTAATGCAGAAAAAAATAAAAACTTATACTTCGTAGAAAAAAATTATGTGTGCAGAAAAGAAAATTCATAATTAGTTGTTTTGATTAATAGAGATTAATAGAAAATTATTCAAGTTCGAGGCCATACTTTCTATTTCTTTATTAGGATATTGTCATAACAAATAATCTATAGAGTTTTTGTTTTTAAATTTATTAATTGAACCCTTTTTGATCAATTGTGATAATCTTTAACTTCGAGCTCATATATAAGTTCTCATTTAGTGGGATAATTAGGTGATATGAATGTTTCATGTTTTGCATTTGATTGTCACTTCTTTCAAAACGTGTTCTAATGATGGGAACCTAGAAAATTCCCGAAATAGATATATCAACACATTCCGGAAAGGCGTCATTATTAATAAATTTGAAAACAAAAATTCTATGGCTTATTTGTTAGGACAATATCCTAATAAAGAAATATAAAGTATGGCCTCGAACTTGAATAATTTTCATTTTCATTAATTTAAATATTAAATAAATTAATGTGTTTTTTTAAATGTAAATGAGACAAAATAAGAAAAGATTAAATAAGGCATTGTTAAATTGAATAAGACACATTGTTAAAACAACAAAATAATTATTCAATTTGATCAAATAAATATGTGAAAATAACTAATTTCTGTTAACACATTTGACTATATTTCGTCAAAATAACAATCAACAAATAGTCAAACCTCAAAAATTACATTTACTATAATAAAAATTATATCAAATATTTTTTTTGTTATCTAAAATCCCATATAATATATTAGATATATAATTTTTTGTCTAAGTTAGATGCATAGAGAATATTCTTGCACCTTTCGAAACAAGCACTGTATTAAATAACAGAGCACAGTTGATATTATTTCAATGTTACCAATAAGTTGTATATATTATTTGATATTCTGAATTTTATAAAATATTTATTCAAAAATTACAATTTAAACTTTAAATTCTAACTTTAAAAATCTAAGGCCATATTCGTCATCTATACCCAAAAAGCTTTTTGAAATGATAGGTCGCAACCCCGATGCATAAAATTTTTCTGATTTTTCTGTTCATATCATTACAATTTATATCCTATAACCCTACGCACTGAACTTGTTTTGGACGTGTCATAAAAAAAAACAAGTTCTGTATTCAGTACATGTTTTTCCATTAATTTTTTCCTTCAAAACATACGTTTGGCTTACATCATGCAAGTGCAAGAACAGTATAACAGAGCACTAGCTACTATGGCTTTCGGCTCGTTGTAGCGAAAGCAGAGCAGTCCATCTGGTGGGAATTGAACCCACAACACCGCACTGATAAGCTAGCATGTTACCAACTAGCCTACCGGGCGCACCGTTTTATTTTGTATTTGCCCAGTAAACATTAAACATTGTCAAATAGAAATTTTTTTTACCGATTTTAGTCAAGCAGTATCCTCCGTACCTTTCTAAACTCTGATCTGGTGTTTTGTAGTTTGGAAGTAAATAAACAAAAAACGTTAAATTGGAAGCACTTTACATTAATAACTTTTCATGTTTTTAAGCAATTTTAATTAAATTCTCAAGTTAATTTGTATCGTTTAATAACATTATCGACATACGTTTGGCATAATTAACAATAAATTTTTAGTATTTATAGAAAAAAAAATAAAATAAATAAAAATCTAATTTAAATGCAATGAAAATAAACATTTAATACAAACACTGTTGAAACGGGTTAGAGGGGTAGGGGTTTAGAGATAGGGGAATGTAAACTTTACCGTATATCTATGTTTGTCTAAAATGTAATTAAAACATATATATTTAAAAAACGTTGCAATAAAAAATGGAGATTTATTTTGTTTTAATATAACACGGGTTTTAGGGTTAGGTTTGTATAAGGATTATTTCTCCTTTTGTTTTACCAATTCAATTTAATTTTTAACTTTTATTATTCTTAACTTTAACATTAAGTTTTACTTTTAATTTCTTTTACTCGAAATCACTGTGGCTGATTTTTCTTGTTGTTGATGTTACGCACACGTATAGCTGTTGGGGTTTTGTTGTTAGATCACAAGAGTAGTTTTGCTGCTGGTTAACGAACAAGACGACTGATGTTGCTTCTATGGGTGTTAGAGAACAAGTGTGTGATCACAGCGCAAATGCTGACAGCTAAACTTTATGCTGAGTTGCATTTGCGTGGGGTTTGCACACTAGAGGGCGCTGTTAAAGTCAGGGTTGGGGTTACTTCATTGTTCACCAAAGTGAACAAACACCCAAATTAAAATAGAATTTTCAAACATTTTCTGCAATTAAAAAGAAATACTAATTTTTTTTTTTACTTAAATTGAACAAAAATAATTTTTGGTGCAGCATTGCAGGTGCAAAAAGAATAAAATTATACCAAGGACCATTTTGATATAGAAGAATAGCCAATATCCAAAATTATTATTTATTACAAATTTAAAAAACTGCAGCGGTTTTTAAAAAATATTGTTTCCCAGCAATTAACTCTTCATTCTGTAAATTTAATATTAATTTCACAAAAAAAAAAAAATTTGAAGTGCTCTCCTACAATTTTTTGTTATTTTTTTGAAATCTGCACATCCATCCGGAAAACGTATTTTACGGGACACACTAATAAACAAACATTCAAATGACCTTGATATATTAAATACAGTTGTAGTAAACAACTTTGCTTAATATATAAAGCAATAAGACATTTTTAATAAGTCGATAACATTAATGTGGTTGATGGAGGGTATTGCATAAAAAAGTAAAAGTTATGATTGAAAGAGAAATTACAAATGTTTAAAAGTGCTTATATTTATTTTTTTCTTGTTGAAATTCTTGTCAGAGTTCAAGTTGTCATCAGTGCACAGTTTTCCATCAAAAAGTGATTTTTGAAGAAATTGGTTCATATAGGGTATTGAATATGAGGTCGCGAAAAATATTATTCTTAGCACACAAAATAAGAAAGTATTTTGAGAAAAATGCTACAATCATTTTCGGTGTAAAGTTTTGAATTAATACACTATTACGTTTTGAAAATTTCATCCGCTAAAATCCTTTTTAATTGTGCCACATAAAAATACGTTATAAGTTTTTTTTTTTGAAAAAAAACGGGCAAAATTTTTTTAAATCATTTTATGGTGTATAATCGAAAGGCGAATTAAAACTTAATATATTTATAGCTCTTTTTGGTCTGTAGGAAAAGGGATTATAAATTAGAGTTTTTGACCGCTGCTCGCATGTGGAATGAGTTGGAATTAAAATAAATAATAAAGCCATTTTTGTTACTAGAGCAAAAACATTTAAAAAAATGTTGATATCTAATCTTCTGACAAACTCTAATATTTAACTCTATGACACTAACCTTAATGAATCGACAATATGACCGATATTTTCGATATCTATATATAAACCATCAGCAAATCTAATGAACATTGATATTTGCTTCTGTTTACAATAAGAAAACAGAAAAGAAAGCTGTGTAAACAAATGTAAGTGTTGATAGTCGAATCGACTAAAATTAGTTTTCCAAGGTAAATATACTTTACGTAATTTATTAAACTTTTCCATTAGAAAAAAAAAATTAATTCAATTTTAAAAGGAAAATTTGAGGAGTCTCAGGAATTTAAATACACAAATTTAAGCCATAATTTAAAATCTTGCGCAAATTCAAAATTTTCCACTTACTGAACAAAAGTTCTTTCTTCGTTCATTGTCTGTTTTCTTTTATAATTATAATAAATGATTTCAATCATTTTCTTTTGTTATTATTTTTTATTTTTTTTTTTTGTAAATAACCATTTAAATTGTCATTATTATAATTGACATTTCTTTGTTATTTTTTATACAAATTCACTATTTAAGTAGAAATTTTTTTGCTTGAATTTTATGTTTTTATTTTGTTTTGTTAATATAAAATGACCCACTTATTAAATAAACCTACACTAGGTTGCTTCTTATTTTTGAAAACTTTGAATTTTTGAAGAGACAACAATGGGTTAGATTAAGAATCATAAAGAAAACTCTAATTTTTTAAAATTTTCAAAAAAAAAAAAAAAAACAGGGTGAAAATTTTTCGGATTTTTAAAAAGGCCATATTTTCATAAAAACGTAAAAAATTATTCCTGTTTTTTTTTTATTTAATTTTTTTATTTTTTATTTTATTAAATAATTAATAATCATATAATTACACACAGAGAAAAATATAGCTATTTGACAACTGAAATTCGGTTACTACGACGACTCAAATTCGGTTATTACGAATTTCAGGCGGTTGGCACAACTTAACATTAGTTTTCACAACAAAATGTTTAAAATTGGTTAATTCAAATGATTAATTCAATATTCATAAAACTAATGTAAATATCGTTGTACTAACAGATTTTATAAGTTGTTACCATTAATATACACTTTTCAATTCGGTTGGCACTTTATTTCTCTGTGTGAACAAATTATATACTATTACCCTAACCGAGGACTAGCTACTATGGCCTTCGGCACGTTGTACCGAAAACAGACCAGTATCTCTGGTGGGAATCGAACCCACGACCCCCGCACTGATAAGCCAGAACGCTACCAACAACCCTACCGGGGCGCACAAATATTTTTTATTCATACTCGAAAACAACAAAAACAATCGGATATCACTGGGGAAAATTTTTACAGATCGTTTATAATCCACGATATGAAACTTTCTGCATTACAAAATGCATCCATGTAAGGGATTAGGGTAAGCTGCTAACAACCTGCGTCCTTGCTAGTGAAAACAGTAAGCTCAAAATTTTTGTTTGTTTATTTTTATACGAAAATTATTCGTTTCTGTTGCTGCTTCTAAATATTATGTACTAGTAAGCTTTTACATCAGCGCATTTGTTTTATCTTGCTTCTAAAAACACAAACATTTTTTACTGGGATAACTTCGAATTTTAATTGAATATTAATTTTTGCTCTCCTCAATTACACGATAAATTTTTTGGGCCGATATAAAAGCAAATATATGTCGTTGCCAATATAATATATATCGTTGCCGATAAAATATATCGTTGACGATTTTTTTATATATTGAGCCAGGCACGTAGCTAGGAATTCGTTTCGGTTGGGGGCTTTTCGATTTTTTATTTTGATTATATATATTTTTTTTGTTTTATTGCACACTAGAGTAACAGGTTTTTTTTTTTTTTTGTTTGCTAAATTTTTGTTAAATTTTTGCTAAATTTTTGCTAAATTTTTACCGTACTGGGCAATCATGTATTAATAATAGAAATCGCTTTCTCAGGTCTTTTTGAAACAAAAACCTCCCGCATAAAGTGCATATCCTTAAAATGCATTTTTTCATTTTTTACTTATTGTGTTCATTATTTTGCGAATTTTGATGTCTATATCGCGAAACAACGTTTTAATCTGTTTGATCACAGTCCGCGAAACACGTCAAATTTGAAAACGTTTGTGTACTTTAAGTTGGATATGCATCGTTAGTGTCTAATTACGTTAAATTTTTAGCTAAATATTAATTTTTAGTTTAATTAAATAAAAAAGAGGATTATGCGGAACACTTTTTGAAAACCGCGAAAAATAAAATTACTTGATATTTTTATGTGCTAGTATACGTCTAGGGTAGCTAAAACTTGATAAATGTAAAAAAAGTAAAGAAGTTTCAACTTCTAATAACAAGATTAAAATTAATATGATGCTTTATATAATCATACGAAATTTAATATGAGTATTAATATAGTTTTATCCGAGAAATGAGCATAATAATTTAATATCATCCGAATAATGACTCGATACAATTTAATACGATTTTATAAAGCGGTATAAATTTATATCTATCCAGTTTTTGATTTTAAAACGTCATGAAAATTCAAAATATCTATTAATCTTTTTAGACTTTAGCCGCTTGCAAAAGGTTTATAATTATATAATTTGTAACAAATTCTATAGCATTTGGAAATTTTATTTATAATAATATTGTGTTTTTTTAAATATGATATAATATCAAAATATATTTATTTTGCAATGTCTAGGTATATAAATATATCGTAATTATTCATTGGATTAGTTTTAGCGTATTCTAAATGCAATATACAATTATACGCAACTATATATGACATCATGTTAAATTTTTTATACGAAATTAATTTTATATATGAATTTATATAATTATGTCCGGTTAAATCCACTGGCAGACAACACCTTATAAGTGTATATAAAATAATGTATTATTTTATGCAAAAGTTTTAACTCGAGAAATTAAAGATGTATAACCGTGCAAAAAACAAATTAAAAGCAAATATCCTATATAATTTGCCTGACACTTACAAGGAAGCCTTTCCGATGGGTTCCCTTTGAAATTAATGAAATCCGGATAGATGATAAAGCAGCAAAAATATATGGAAAACGTATCTATTTTTAGAATTGGTGGTGAAATTTAAGACATCTTTGTATGAAAATATGTTTAAAGTTTATGAAATTTACACTTATTTAAAAACAGCGTTAAAATGCTCGAGAAAACACACATTTTGAAAACCATTTTGACACTATGCCGTGGACCCCGGCTGCCACTTATTTGAATTATTTTAACAAATTATTTTTTCCCCCTTTTTCATATATCCGACTCATGTCTTGTATTAATAAAATCGTAAATTTTAAAAGCAAGCGTGATTGTAGTCTAAAAGAAATAATAATAAAGAAATAATATAAAATTGGAAAATTTAAAAATATACCTGACATCGCCTAGGTCTTTATTAAACTAAATTATGTATTTCCAATTATCTTTGATTTATATTCTGGACAATTTCAGACGCTTTTCAAATTGTCTTTAATCAATTTTTTAAATAAAAACCCTTTAAAATGTCTAAAAAAAAAACTACATCGTTATAAAACAAAGACTGGTTTAGCTACTTGATTTTAAACTGTCGCATTTCAAGGAGCGCCGATAGAAATTTGTTTACATTTAGTCTAAAAAAAAAAATTGAGAAAATTTGAGTTACATTGGACCACGTTAACACATTATGCATATCGATCAAAGTTTGAGGCTTAAATTTGTTTCAAAAAATTAAAAAAATATATGAGATATCGAAATATATATCGTAAAAAAAAATACTGAAAACTATGTTACCGGATACGTGCGTAGCAAACCAAATTTAAATAAGAAGATTGCACTGTACGTAAGGTAACGACTTTTACGGCACAAGTAAAATTAATTTTGATTCTGAATGGTATCTCCATTTTAAAAGATTATGTCAAAATACACAGAAAAAATCATTGTCAAAAAAATTTCTATTAAACTTTTGTTCGATTTCAAACTTACTTTCAATTAACTGTTTAATTGAAAATGAATTTGGTATCAAAAAAAAATTTTCAGTTTTTATAACGTATAAAAGAAATGCAAAAATTTTAAAAAGCCGCCAAAATTAAAAAAAACGTTTAAAGTAGAAAATTCGCGTTTCTTTAATTTTGGTATTTTTTTTCGAATTTTGGCGTTTATTTTTGGAGTTTTTTAAATTTCTGCAATTTTGAGGATTCTTTTTTAAATTTTGGCAATTTTATTTTCAAATTTTGCGATTTTTTCAAATGGTCTCGATTTTTTTAAATTTTGGCAATTTTTTTACAATTTTGGTGTTTTTTTTTTAAATTTTGTAATTTTTCCCAATAGTAAACAATATTCAATTAAATTCTTAATAGATGTGAATAAAACTATATGTAATTGAAAATAATATTAATTAAATAGATACAAATTATTTTAGTTGTTACTACAATTGCATCAACACGACCGAATTCAGTTAAACTTTTGCTGAATCAACATATATTTTAATTAAAACTCAATTTTAGTTTTTTTCTGTGTAGACATATTTAATTTTTAGTTTGCATTGTCTCAAACAATTTTTTGATTATATTTTAAGTCAAAGACTTCGAAATCACTTATGGAATGATTTTATTTATTGCTTTTAGTCGAAACTCAACTCTAACAATGATAGCCGCCCATTTGCAGTCGATGTTTTCTAACGAAATTTTAAGATTCGAACCATATAAAACTATTTCCTATTTGATCCAAGTCAAAAATAAATATTTTCATATTAAATTTATCAATAACATTGTTACTTTCTAACAAATTATATTAAGTTTTTCAATTTGTCAAATCATTTCGGGGGGGGGGGGGGGGCTCTAGCCCCCAAGCCCCCCCCCCCCCCCCCCCGCCCTAGCTACGTGCCTGTATTGAGCTTAATATAACTCTAAAAATGTTGAACTAGTACTGAATTTAAAAAAAAATTTAATTTATTTTTTAATTTTTCGCAAAACTTATAATGATATTGTTAAATTTCTAGCATTCGTGAAACTTTATTAAATTTTTATAAATAATTTTCAAATATCTCTCAATGTACACGATAGATACTTTCATGAAAAAATAATGTAAGTCAAATTCGAAAATTTTAATATCAAAAATCTTGTAAATCGAGACAAGGCTAATTAAGCCTACACACAGAAAACAAATTCACTGCTGCAACCGTAGTTTTTGCCAACCGAATTTTTATAGTTACATGTATTATCTTATAATTTCTTTGTGAATTCTAAAGTTGTAAACAATTTTCTATTTCAAAAAAAAAAAATTAATTTGATTGCACCCATTGTTAAATTTTGCGTTATCTTCAAAGCATCAATATTAAACAACAGAAGATTAAAAAATTACAAACAGTAAAATAATTTTGAATGCTTTTCTTTAAACATGTCACGAGAATTAAAAAAAAAAAAAAAAATAATACTGGAGGGAACCCTCAGCGTGTGAACCGAAATTATTTTCTTAGATTTGGAGGAAATTCAGTATTTTAGATAAAAAATAATTCAAACATATATTTTACAAGAAAGAAACTAATTTAAAATTGTAAATAATTTTATTTGATCACAATTACTCAGTTCCAAAACATTAAATATTTGCTTCATCGTTGTCGCATGTTTCCCGTAGGTCAGTATTGTTTTATAATATAAAGTTGATGGTTATAACTGAATATTTTCAAATAAAAAAAAATTAATAAAGAACAATATTTTGTATACAAAAATCATAATTTTTATAGTATTGCCCACTGTTTTACCATAAACTATTTTTATAAAATATTGGCAAATTTTTCAAAGTCTGATAGCTAACCCTCATATTTTTTATTCAAAATTCTGCAAGAATTAGAGTACTAATTTTCATGAATTTTAATCTATCCCAAGGTTGTCCCCTCCAAAATTCGACAGCTTGTTTTTTAAAAAGCAGCCGAATCTACACCCCGCAGAAAACAGTCTCAGTTATAGCCACCGAATTTGTTGGTAATTAAATTCTGGAGGTTACGGCAATTATCTATATATTATTCTGTATTTTTGGTAGCGAATGCAAAATATTCAAAATTATATTTATTCAAAATTATATTTATTCAAAATTATATTCCTCAAAAATATTATTACGTTCTACAATATATTGTTAAAATGAAAAAAAAAAACTTTTTTTACTTTTAAGTTTTGAAATGTGGTTTCAGATTAATAGACCTCTGTCCAACTGATTGCGCCAAAAACAACATTTAATTTTATTTAGCTTATATGCTAGACTTGTAGGTAAATACCATTGCAAATGTAGTTCAAAATAAATGAAATTTCATTTAAAGAATGAACGACTTACGTTTAACCCTCTAACAGGTAGACTGCCTCAGGGTAGCCTTCATAAAATTTACCACAAATGCGTCAAATTAGTGTTTTATGCTAAGAAATTAATATATTCCGATAGAAAACTTAATTTGCTAAATATTTTGCTAAGCAATTTTTCGTGTGCAGTCCACGGTTTGGAAGCAAGAAAGCTTCAAAATCAAAATCTCGTAAAATTTAAAAAACTAATTATTTTAAAAAAATATAGTTTTCAAAAATCTAAAAAACCAATTTAAGTTGACTAAAAACTCTTTATAATAAAATATAAGTAAGTTTGAAGCTTTATCTTTAATAATAAGTCCTTACTTACTTTAGTCCAAGGACTCACAGGATTTTATCAGGATTCATCTAAAGGACATCGTCTTAACTTATAAGCTAAGAGACGGATTTTTATGAAATTTTGCAGAAAGAAGACATTAAGTATTAATAGCAAAGCGTTGATGATTGAACAATATAAATTGAAGTTTATATACTTTTTCGCCTAATTTTGCTTTTTCCAAAAAGCGAAAATGCCGATATCTTCTTAAATAGGAGCAGAAAAAAATGTTTTTTTGAGCGTAGTTATATTTTGGTAAGAAAAATATTTTTTGTCTAAAACTTCTCCTTTACATGCTTTAGTTTTAAAAATGCACCCTTAAATATTTTGGCTCATATCGCCTAAATTAGGCAACGATATACAATTTTATAATTGTAAAAAAAATTTTAATCGACCTTTCTTAGTTTTTATTTAAATTTTTTATTAGAATTTTTTCTAATCAGGCTTTCAAGGTCATGGTTTTCAAATGCAAATAAAAGATTATTTCATTTTTCAATCCGACGTTTCGTTGGGATTATTCTAACATCTTCAGGGATTTGATTTTATTGAATATATAATCTTTTTTGTCAAGTTTACATTTAAATTTCTTTAATAAATTGGTAAAATACGAACAAACCATACGACATTAAACACAATTAAACATAATTAAACATAATTAAAAATAAATGTAAAAATAAATAAAATAAAATATCACAGATTAGAACTTTTCTTAATGTATCACAGTTGAAACTAAACTGTTTTTGTTGAAGAACTTATTATTTATTTTTCGAGTGGAGCACATGGTATGAATTTCGTTGCAAAATATCATTTGCCAGTTAGAGGGTAAAGTAAATTCAACTAACATTGACATTTGATTTTAAATGTTCAAAAACTGAACCACAATTGTAGTAAAAACTAAACAAACTTTTATTTGTTTTATTTTTTTAAATAAATATAGTTGTAGTGTAGCGATATGCCTTCAATTGAACTGTTACGGGATGTGTTCTTGAATATTTTTTATGAAACAATGAAATTTTATAAAAAAAAAAGTTTATGAAAAACTTCTTATTATTAACAAAATTTCTTGAATATAATGAAATTCTTCATTGAATGTACGAACAAAAATTTTATAAAATCGTTTCATAAATATCATGAAGAATAATTCTCTCAGTGTAGAAGATGTTCTTTGAAAATGTTGTATAACAAATACAAAATAGAGGTATAAAATCCAAACTGAAAAAAAGCAAAAACACATTAATGACAATGAGACTTTGTGGTTAGTTTAACATGAACAGAATTGAACCATGTTTGCAAAAAAAAAATAAATAAATTATTAAAAAATATTTTTTAATATAAAAATTGTTTCAGGGAAATTAAACACATAGAAAACAGCAGACAACAAACGAAATGGTATGAAGATATACAAAATCGTATAAGAAAAAAAAAAAGCAAATGAAAATATATATTAACATTAAACTAAAATGTCTTGAAATGAGTTTTCTTAATGTCCAGTGCTTTCCGACGAAATATAATTTGACAATTTGACAAAGCAAACAAAATGTATTAAACAAAATATAATATGGCCTTCACAACTAAATGCCAAACAAGCGTTTTGCAAAAACGATTGCAAAGTACTAAAAAACTTTAACAATAGAGTAAGTAATATGTGTTTTGGCAAAATTCGTGTTTAGAATTTAAGTGTGAGTCCTATATTGTATAAATGTGTTCTATTCCCAGCCAACTGCCCCGCAGAAATGCCAAACTAACAGTATTTGTTCTCCTAACTATAAGATCCAAAAAATAAAATCGAAAAACTCTTTGAATTTGTATAAAAAATCGGCAAAGTAGGCGAGTGTGCATATTGACGAACTTTGGGCTCATTTTTGGTTTGTTATTTATTATTTAACTGAATTTTGCAAATGCTCATAAATTGAATATATCAAAATATATTTTAATGAAGAATTTGAAAGAAAACACATTAAAAAAAATTGCAGTACTATTTCTGAATTTTTAGAGTAATACAAAACTCAATTTATCTAAAAATCGGCCATAATTGATTTATATTTTTTCTATTTGTAAAGAAAGTTCAAATGTTTGTATACCATACACTCACATTTATGAAGTTTTCGTAGATATGACGAAAACTTCCATTAAAATTTATGACAAATGTTTCATAAACCGTTATCATTTCATAAAAAAGTTATCATTTCATAAAAAAGTTTCATAAACTGTGTGTAAATACGAGGCAGGATCAATAAGTCCGTGATTTTTTGAATGAAACACAGTTTTTTTTTGCAAAAAAAAAAAACTTATTATTCAACATAATCTCCGTTTAGCTCAATACACTTAGTCCAACGTTTCTCCAATTTTTGAAGTCCTTCCAAAAAATAGGATTTTTCTAGGTTTATAAAATAGGCATTTGTTTGAGCAATAATTTCATAGTTGGAGCTAAATCTCTTTCCACCGAGCCATTTATTTAGGTTTGGAAATAGGAAATAGTCACTGGGGGCTAAATCCAGAGAATAATGCGGCTAAGGCACCAATTCGTAGCCAAATTCATGGAATTTTGCCATTGAGACTGCACACGAGTGCACTCGTGCATTATCTGGACGACAGAGAACTTCTTTCTTGGCCATATGGGTCTTTTTTTCTAAATCCTCGTTAAATCGGTCCAATAAGTTGACATAATATTCGCCGTTTATTGTTTTTCCATTGAAATCTAATTTGCAGAGTCAACATAGTATATATCAAGCCGTTCCTTTTTTTGATTGATGGTTTTTTTTTTTGCAAAAAATAATGTTTAATGCGCACTCGAAATTAAGTTTTTTCCATTTTTTTAAAAAATCCACGAGGTTCCCAGCAAAACTTTGGTAATGGGTGCGATAAAGTAATGCATTACCTTGTAATGTGTACTCCTTACCCGCATCATTATTTTCCAACAAGAAGTAATGAGTTACCGATAATTGGACACTCATGGATTACCTTGTAATGAGACCTCATTACATTTTACATTACTTCAAAACATAAAATAATGACTTACCGATCATCAATTACATAATGCATGAATTATAAACGTAAAGTAATTATTAATATATATTTTTGAAAATCTATTTATAGACACATTACTTTGTGATTTTTTGTAAGCATAATGGTAAGGTGTATATTTTTGATATCACGAACGAAAACACGAAGCACAACAACTCATCTACATGTTAAGCAATAAAATATTGTATGTATTGATAGCTCAGTTGGTAGAGTTCTCGCCTAATTAATTGTTAAATACCAGAGACCCCAGGTTCGAATCCCAGCATGACCAAGTTATTTATTTAATAAAAAAAAAAGTTATTTATTTAATTAAAAAAAAAATATCTGTAAAAAAAAAAATTTTATGCATTTTTTTTATGAAAATCTATTTATAGACACATTACTTTTTCCCACCATGTAACCATATAAGTAACCAGTTACTTTACCCACTACAAGGTAATGAGTTACCTTGAGGCTCATCGCCTGTAAAATTCATCAATGAAGTAACGTGTAAAGTAAAGCATGAGGCCCTATGGCGATACATTACTTTACCCATGATTTGGTAATGTGTGGTTTTGCTGGGTTGTATGTTTTGATCAGCTGTTAAACGCAAAGTAAATGGCGGAACTTCCTCAAAATTCGACAGTAGTCTATTAACAGGTGGTACTTGATGGGAGCAGTGTTGCATTTCCCATAACTATGAGGGAAGTTCGAAAAGTCACGGACTTACTGATCCGCCATCGTATTTTTATTTGTTCTTCCTATCAAGCTGTTTAGTTTTCGTTTATTTTTATGCCCATCTTTATGCCCATCTTTATGCCCATCTGTATGCACATCTTTGGTTAGTCCTGTGGCATGCCACTATGTGGTTTAAAGCAGGACAAATGACCCCCTCCTATGACAAACCAATGTTAAAGTTGCCAGTTGTTTACATAGGGTAGGTTTTAGCAGAGGACCGGTCTCTGGCACGAAGGGACCGATCCTGTGGCACACGCAGAACCGGTAGGGAGTCTATGCCATATTATGCTGGATATATGCAAAATGATAAAAGTTATATCCCTAATGTTTGATTACAGTCGAACTTTATAAAAATTAAATAATGTAAAACACCGTAAATGTATGTTTCCTTAAAAGGTCTTTTAAATTTTTAATTAATTACCAAACTTTTTGTTTTTTAATGTTGGTGTAATACATTGCGAACTTTTAAGGAAAATTCATTTAATAAACTTATTAAAATTATTTGAGTTACTCGTTTAATCGAGTAAGTTTAAAACCTCAAAATCGAGTTACTCGGTTACTCGAACAAAACCAAATCCGTGTAATTTGAATACCCTAACATATACATTATATTCCTACTTTATATTATTATAATTTTCCTGGATTTTAACAACATTAAAACATTTTTTTGTTTCAATATTTATATATTTTTTTTTTTAATATTGCAAATGTCTTATTAAATTTGTTTGTCATTCTCAAGCATTTAGAAGTCTTTTATTGGACAATTTATTATCATAAACAAATTAGTTATTTTTTTTTTAGTTTTTAATAAATATCATCATATTTTTGTTTAAAATTTTCGTTGTTTAATAAGAGCAAAACAGAAACATAATATTTCTTTAAGTTGAAGTGAGAAGTTTTTGAGTTTAAATAATATTTTTTGAAATGTTTAAAATCAATTGCAATGAAATTTTTTTTTTTAATCTTTATACTCTTTTTGTGTTATACTTAAAGTGATTTTGATTTATACTAACTATATATTTTTAAAAATCAAATTGCATAAATCATTGTATAACAATTTTAACGCACATACATACTATTTACAATTTGATTGATTTAAATATTGAACTTAATACAATATGTAAATTTATTTGGGATGCCAAAACTATGCCATGATTCTTTATATTTAGATTTTTTTTCTTGCACCCAGAAAACAGACTCAGTAGTAGCAACCGTATTTGTTGCTAATCAAATGCTTCGGTTGTTGCGAACGAATTATTCGTTTGCGACAACAATCAGTCGATTAAAAGAACATAACTTCTGGAACTAGAGTAGAATTTCGATTGCACCAACACAAATCAGTTATACCCACCAAAAAATTCGATAGATACAACCGAACCATTTGATTAGCTACACATACGATTGCTACTACCGAGTCTGTTTTCTGGGTGTGCATTTTCCCCCAACACAATTGTAAAATCAACAAGTATGACCCATATTTTGTAGTTGCAAACAAAATTAAATTCTCTTTTGCATACACATATACATATGTTGCTTTTCAAGCCAACTGCCCCGCTACAGGAAAAATTATGTCGCAGCTATACCAAACTAACAGTAGTTGTTCTCCTTTAAGAGGCAATAGAAAATATGGAACAACTTTTGCAATTTTTCCAAAAAAACGGGAGAAGTAGGTGGGGTTAAATATTGGCAAATTTTGCGCTCATGTTTTTGTAAATTACACACTGCTACAAAAAAACACTATTTGTCAGAACTTGAAAACCGACCTAGTGGGAGTTGTAGGCCTAGGTAAGGACATCCAAAAACCGTTTTCAAAAATTTTGAAACACCCTCAAAATTTTGAGTTATTTTCAAAAAACTGTTTTAGGGTAGGTCGTAGCACTTTAGTACCTCTAACTCACACATTTTTTGACCGATTTCAAAATTTTAAACAGTTTTGGAAAGGCAAAGAATTAAGCTTTCATGAAATGTATTCATAAAATATATATTCCAAGAAATTAGGTAAGTGTTTATCAAAAGTTTCTCATTTGTTTTTATTTGTTTTCCTAATTTTTCAAATTCAACAAGAGTTATTTTAATTTTTTTCTATGAAACCCTATCATTTTTTGCACTGTATTTTAAAGACAATTTTATATAGAAAGAAACGTGATATTATTTGTTAAAATCGGTTTATATTTGCTATCTAAAGTCAAAATTTTGTGATTGCAGACTTTCCTTTTGGTAAACCACTTGACTTACAAACGTAAAAATAGCTTAACCTAAGTTAACATGTACAGTTAAAAACAGGTGTTAATGAAAACTTGAATAACTTTTACAATTTTAGTCCGATTTGAAAAATGAAAACCATGTTTTGTTAAGAACTAAATTTTCTTTATACTTTGGTATAAATTTTTATAAGCTTTCATATTAAAATAAGGAATGAAAAGCTACTAAAATCAAAAAAGTTTATAACTTTCATCTTTTTTTTGAGATATTCTTAGCAAAACAATACTTATAGCTTACAATTGTATCAAAAAATGCACGTCATTTTAAAGCGTAATCAGTTTTCTTTTCAAACCCGTTAAAAAAAATTAAATCGGACAAAAACTGACTGAGTTACAGGTCGATAAATTGACGAACATCACTGAAAACGGCTTTTTTTTGAATAACTTCTGAATTTGAGGGTGTTTCTGAAACTTTTTGATACAATTTGTAATGTACTCAACAAGACCTATAACCCTAGGTCGTTTTCCTAGGTCGATTTCAAAGTTTTTTCTCACTGTAGCACCGTGTTATTTTTTATTATTTAACTGAATTTGAAAAATGAAAGAAATTTGACTATACACACACAGAACAGATTTGTTGTGACAATCGATTTCATTGCCAACCTAATTTTGGTAGCCCCATGTTTGATCACATTATGCGGTTGCAGCTACTGACATTTACAGTTATACCTACTATCTTAGTACAATGGTAAAAAGTGTGCCTAACCGAATTATTTTGGTACTACACGTTCGAATTTAACGTTCAGTATACTCAACCGAATTTTTTTAGAAACTACGACCGCTTTAAATAAAACACCGTTTTCATTCCTTTTTAATATTTTAGTATTTTATTAGTAGAATACATAATCATAATAAACAACACTAAAATTAGAAAACAAAACAAAATTTATTAAAAAAATAAAAATTAAGAATTTAACATATTTATCTCGAAAGAAGCATAGTAAACAGAACTGAAGAACCAGAATCTAAAGGCTGAAACATAATTGACTTACGTGATTTAAGTTAGGCTTTTTCCTGAAAAGAAAATTATTTTTTTTAAATTTAAATACAACTGACTTACATCACTTAAGCCAATTATGTTTCAGCCTTAAGCGATTTTTCTATAGAAACCAGTAATTAAAATCTGATGACTTTTCTGTATTATAAAGTTCACATAATCTAAGTTTTTTTTAAAGGGCAAGTTCGTAGAATCCAATGGGTTTTCCATTGAAGAAAACCTTTGGAATCTGAGTTTTTCTCAATGTAAAAGTTTTTCGAATATTAGGGGTTTTCATAGGATAAATCTGTAGTTGATTTATAGAAAAGCTTCCATAAAATCTGATCGGGTTTATTTAATAAAATGTTCTCAAAATTAAATAAAAATTTCCAAAACTGAGTGCCTGAGTATTAGTCACTATTCTATTGAAAAAAAATCTCAGATACTGAGGGGCATAAGATAACTTTTTTAAATCTAATTTGTTTTATATGACCAAATGCCTCCATGTTTTAAAACTTTTCAAATAAAGTCCCTTAGAATCCAATTATCTCTCCAATTATATGAGTACCGGGAGCAAGCACACGTCGAACGTTTTTGGAATCTTTTCGATTTTTTAGCTAATTAAAGATACAGCTTGTTGCTGTTCAAAATTATTGAAAATTAAGATAATACGTTCTAGTCTTAAGTTATCTTCTTGTTTTATTGTTTCAATTTCTTTCATTGTCATAAAAAAAGGGCTCAATAAATATTATATTAAATTAAAATTTCCTCAAATATCGAAAATACTTCCTAAAGAGTATTTTGAATACAGGATATCCTTTTGGCTCTGGTGTTGTTATCTTCTTTTTTTGTTAAGGCTTACCAAAATTTTCCAAAAAGTTACAGAGCTGTGAATTATAAAGACACATATTTAGAGGCTCTGTGCAATAACTACCAGGTGAAAAAAGTCCCACAAAAAAAAATTAAATAAGTCCCAAAAATTATTCATACAAATTTGGGAGTAATTTCAAATGAAATAATACCCAGTTCTTTTGCAGTTATTTCATTTTTTTAGAAGTTATTTCATTTTTGTTATTAGGTGTTATTTCATAATGCAGTAATTCCGAAATGAAATAAGTCCCAACAGAACTTAGCGTTAGACATAGCGCCCAAAAAAAGTATATGTAAATTGTTGTTGTTAAAACTTTCTTGTTTTTGGGCAATACGACATTGATTTGGACGAAATAACATTTTTTGTTGGGCGCTATGGCGGTTTTTTGTTTGGCCAAAATAAATTTGGGCGCTATGACGGTAAAAAAAGAAGTTATTGCCCAAAATCATAATTTTTCTTTTTTAATGTCATAAGACCTTAAATGTCAAGGCTGATTCATGAAATCAAACAAAACAGTTTTAAGGAAACTTAAAAAAAATGCTTCAATTTTATTTTTTTGTGTCGCACGCAGAAAAAACTTTATTTTGCGTAGCCGCCTGCTGCGTTCTACGGAGGAAAAAACCCTAAGAGCCACACAGAAAAACTTGTTTTTACAAATCCAATGTCAAATCCGTTGAAATCTTATTTTTTAAGTCAATAAGTAATATAATTTGACCAGTCATAGCTTTGTCATTTAAACAGCAAATTGATTGTTTTTTATCTTAAATAAAAGAGTAGAGCATTGGCCTTCTGTTTATTTAATATTTAGACAATAATATATACGTAAAATTTTTAAAAAAATATACTTTAAAAAAAATAATCATTAAAAAACAATAAATCTTGGTAGGTATTTTGGGACACAAAAAGTTATGACAGGTCAAATAAATGTTACTTGATGTCTTAAAAATATACTAAGATTTCAACGGATTCGACATCTGATTTGAAAAACAAGTGCCATAGCACCCAAAAAAAGCAGGGACCGTAATCATTACGAGTTTTATAATAAAAATTACACAATAATGATTATATTATGAGTTTTAAGGATTTTTTTTTCAATGGTAATGATTATTTTTGAGTAATATTAATAAAAATCAGCCATAATCATTATTTTTGAGCAAAAGAAATACAACTCAAAAATAATCATTATTTATGATTTTTATTTTTTTCGCTCAAAAAAAAAACTCACTTTCATAGAATTTTTAAGGTGCCTTTCACAAAAATCCTCGAACTTTTGGAGCGTGTTCAACATATGATATTCCAACCAGTTGCAACATCAAGCACTGGTTGCTGTAATTTATTATTATTATTATGAATTTTAATAATTTTAATATTGTGCTCACTTTGGAATATTCCTTATAACTGACCGAGTTAGTAATAGTATTTTACTCGTACCCAATTTAAGCAACATTCTATAAAAAAGTCTAAATATTCGTAAAATTAAAAATGATATGGAAAAAATTTAGTATTAGTTTGCTTTCAATTTGAATTATAACAGCTTGCAGTCTTCGTGACATTGATTTTTTTTTTTTTTTAAATTGGGTATAGACTTACATACCAGCTTTACTATTCTTAATGCCCAGTATACATGCATTTTAGGGCTATAACCAAATTTTTGGAATAGTACCACGAGTTGGGTAATGAAAATGAGTTTTATTTTGAGTGAAAAAAATAAAAATTATAAATAATGATTATTTTTGAGTTTTATTTTTTTTTGCTCAAAAATAATGATTATGGCTGATTTTTTTATTATTACTCAAAAATAATCATTACCATTGAAGAAAACTTTAAAAATCAGAAATTTAAAAATCATGACGGAAATGCAAAGATTGTCAAAAAATAATAATAATGGTGCAATAATTTTTTTTTGTATCTGTTTTAAGTGATTGATTTTTTGATTTAAAAAAACGAACAATAATCATTATTTACGGTCCCTGAAAAAAAGTTTTGGATTTTCTGTTATTCTTTGGAAATTATTTGATGATGAAATAACAACCAAAAATAGGATTTGTTTCATTTTTGTTTTGGAAATTATTTCATTTTTTAGCATTTTTTTAGAATTTATTTCAATGGGAGCATTTGCACCCGGGACTTTTTGCACTTGGGACTTATTGCATAGAGCCATATTTAGAATATACAATCCTCTTTACTGCAGTCTTTAATTTACTGAACAAATATAATAAAGAATATTTTAAGAATTTAACTATTTTCATTTTAGACATTTTTGTTTTTTAATTTATTTTGCCTTATTAATTTTTGACAACTAAAACCATTTTAATTTAAAGCAATTGTCTTTTGGTTGTGTTCAAATTTTTACGGTTATGGTTGCCAAATTATTAGCATACATTTTTGTGTTTGTTTTATTTGGGTACTACAACGGAAAATCTATTGTAGAGGTTTTCCAAATCCGTAGATGCAACCATCGTTAGACAGAAAATATTTAGTACGGCATAAGTAACGAAATATTTTAAAAATTTTGCTTGGTAGAACTGACATATTATGGAAATTGCTAATTTTTGGGGGAAAATGAAAAATTTTAAGATTTATGTATAGTTACCACCACCAAATAAAAATGATAAATTTTTATTAATGTTTAAATTGGTCGGGAAAATGTTCCAATAGTAAAGTTTTAAATTGTTTTTATTAAAGTCAATATTTTACTAACACAACTGTTTTTTTGTTTTATTATAATAAAAATGTTGTTGTAGAAATAAAATAATGCCAGTGTTAAAAGATTTCCAATTCTGTGTGTATATTAATATATTATTTTATGGAGAACAAAATTAATGATTTTTACCGAGTTTTTAGTACAATACAAAACTCAATTTATTCAAAAATTTAAAAATATTTTTTTTTATTTAGTTATAATTTTTTTTATTATTATAAAAGGCTAGATGTCTTTCTATCGATCTATCAAATTTATTTTAAAGAAATAATCTTCACATTATATTTTATTGCACGTAACTGTATGAAAGATATGCGTGTCCTTGCTGAGGTTTTGAGAAAATTTTGTATATACATATAAATGTGTATACAAAATATACTCGTGTACCAAATTTCACTTTCGTACGATAACTCCCTCCCTCTATTTTTGGCCACTCGTTATATGAATTAACGATACTGTGGTACTTAGGCGTATGATCAATAAATAAATAATATGAATTATACGTCATGTGGTTTTTATATGGAGGTATTAAAATTTGAAGCTTTATTTCAGAAAAAAGTTTGCCGGATTTACATGAAACTTACAATAAGTGTTGTCCTATGAAATATATGAACTTCATAGAACAACTTTTTTAATTTTTCAAATAAGTGGGCGAAGAAGACGTGGTCAAACTTTTTAAAAGTGACAATATTTGAAGAAAAGTATGTTAATATTTGAACTATTTGTGTCGCACAGTGTCGTTAATTCATAAAGTGGCCAAAAATCGAAGCAGTTCTCCAACGGAAGTGAATTTTAATCGTAATGGAACAACAATTATTAGACTCGAGGTTTTTTGGTGCGCAAGAGCACGATTAGAGATTGAAAACCAAATGTAGATTTATTTGCACATAGTGTTAAAAAACTCGAGAAAACAACCATTTTGATATCCATATTATTTATGTTGCCACTTTTTTAAAATATTATAAAAATGGTTCACAAGCTCTTCGTCTTATAGCCGAAAGTTTAGGAAAATCGAAAAATGCCCAGACACCCCTCGATTAAATTAAATAAGTATTGTTTTATGTTAATTTGATCTCTCACCAACAACAGAATGTGGTATCTGAAAAGAACTTTTTTGAACAGCTAAAATGTTTGGAAACGTCACCCAATTTATCTATAGATTATTAATTTTTATGAGAAATAAATTTAAAAAAAAAAACGGTAGTTTCTGCTTAATTGCACCCGCATGACTTCTTCGAGTTAATTATAGGAATGATCAAACAAGTAGATTTTCATTTTAAAACGAAAGTCCATTTGTGCCGACTATGTCTTTTTTGGCGGATATGGCTCGATATGCGTTTTTTGGACAAAAAAATAAACTATCGATTAAAAAATGTAGGATCTTTCGTTTCAAAAGATACACAAAGCGACATGTTTTGAGATATAACGATTTTTGGTTTTTTATTAGAAAATTTAAGACTAAGTTCTAAAATTAAAAAAAAAAAACAGATGTGACTAGTCGATAGCCCACAGAATAAAATATTGCTAATGATTTATTTAAAAAATGTTAAATGTTCCAGTTAATCATAGTAAATTTAAATATTAACATACATTTCCCCAAAAATGGTCATTTTTTTTTTAAGTTTGGACCAAATTACTTCGCCCACTTATTTGAAAAATTTAAAAGGTTTTGCCATGAAGTCATATATTTTACAGGACAACATTTACTGACAATTTCAAGTAAAGCCAGCTAACTTTTTTCTGAATTGGGAGAGTTCAGAAATAAATCCTCATATACAAGGTGGCGCAAAAATAACCTTCCGAAGTTTTTTGGCTGTAATTTAAAAAAAAATGAAAAACTTTGATTCTTCTTGTGGATTATTTTTATTTGGTATTTTAATTTTTTTTACATCAAGTCGAGAATATGATGTCATGTAAATGGCCGCCGCCACAGTTGATTGTCATTTGAGCCCTTTTTATGGAATTTTCCATCACTTTGGCCAAAACTTCCGGCGATAGGTCCTCACATTCTTGACGGATATTGTCTTTAAGAGCTTCAAGAGTCTGAGGCTTGTTGACATAAACCCGCGACTTCAAAAAGCCCCACAAAAAGAAGTCTGGAGCGGTCAAATCAGGCGATCTTGCTGGCCAGTGCAAATCGCCAAAACGGGAGATTAGGCGCCCGGGAAATGCATCCTTCAGCATATCGGTTGTGGCACGTGCAGTGTGTGCCGTTGCACCGTCCTGTTGGAACCACATGTTTTCCAATCCCAATTCATCAAGTTGCGGCAAAAAGAACTCGTTGATCATTGCTCTGTAGCGCTCACCATTCACAGTAACCGTTTGGCCCGCGACGTCTTCGAAGAAAAAAGGTCCGATGACTCCTCCAGCGAAAACAGCACACCATACAGTGACTTTGAGCGGGTGTAATGGCTCTTCGTGGGTTACACGCGGATTTTCAGTGCCCCAGAAGCGTAAATTTTGCTTATTTACGTACCTGCTAAGATGGAAATGGGCCTCATCACTCATGATTATTTTTGATGAAAAATCATCTTCTTCTTGGTGGTGTTTAAGGATGGCTTGAGCGTATGGTACACGCGATTGGCGGTCAGCAGCTAACAGCTGATGCACCGTCTGGACTTTGTACGGAAACATCTTCAAATCTTGTACCAAAATTCGCTGTAAAGACCGTCGACTGATACTCATTTGCGTGGCACGTCGTCTGGTCGATGTCGACGGCGCTTCCATGACATCCTCGGCTACAGCAGCAATATTCTCTGCAGAACGGCTACTCCGGGGTCTGCCACGCCTGGCAGCATCTCGTGTTGTGCCAGTCTCTTCGAGGCGAGTGGCTAAACGTCGCAGTGTTTCACCAGTAGGCGTTGGACGGCCAGGAAATCTGCGACGAAATTCACGTTGTGCCAAAGTCACCGACCGATTATTGGTCAAATAAATAGTCACCAATATTCCGCGTTCTGGAGCAGTGTAGCGTAACATTGTTTATTAACGTGTATTTCGCATGTGTTTACTACACAAATGTCAAAACAGAACTGACATTAGGGGCCAATCGCAAAATTTATAGCATTTTCTGATAGGAGGATTACTTTTGCGCCACCTTGTATATGAAACACAATATTCGGCGAATATTTTCCCTAATATTAATCGATGAAACTTTCAGCATCGGTAGAAAAACATTTAACTTTTTTAAATAACCCGTGTTAAAAATTTGTGAACTGACCTGATCCAGATATATCTGTTTTACCATATATAAATACATCTCACAAATTTTCTAAATATATTTATAGTTTTTTCAAGAGCTTGGGGAAAATGACACATTTTTAAATGTTTCGTTTTTTTGGATTTCGGCTATGGCTGCCGGGTTCATCTCAAATTTTTGTGTATTCGTTTTTAGTCTTAGTAATAAATGTTTTTATTTTAATTTCTTTCAATTTTGCAAAAACGGCATAAATTTGCATATTAAGATTAATTTCAAGAACCCTATTAAAAATCGACATATATGGATCCATACATAAACACTAGAGGCGTTCAAAAAAATGAAAGTGAGTTCTAAAGTCAACGAATGGGCTAGATTGGTTGCTTTGTACATAAAAATATTTAATATGAAGTTTGGTGTCGATCGGACAAAGAAAAGTCGAGGCGGAAATCGATTGAAAATTGACAGTGTGTTTTGTATGGGAATAAAAGGACTTTTTTGCATTTTTTCAAAAAAGAAGTAATATCGAAGCAGTTTTTGTGCCATATTATAAATTAATCAATATGAAGACACAAAAACGTTTTCAAAAAGATATAAAAATCCAAAATCGGTGAAGAATTAGCCCAGTAATAAATAATGCCCCAGACCACTAATGTGCCAAATACCACTTGATCACAAATTTCGAGCCCACATTCTAAACGTTTTCGAAATTAATTACCGAAATATTTTTTTTTACTTAGTGGACTCATTAACTGTGAGATATGAAATATATTATTTTTTGGATGTCGTTAACCTGTCCTAAGGTGACGTCAAAAACCAAAAATATTTTTAGGTTATTTTTCAAATCTCCAAAATCAAATTTTAAAAAATTTTGTTCAACATAAATGGTAAAAAATAATTTTGCACACTAAGGTTTTATTAAGCATAAAATTCTAAATTAACCTACCAAAAATTAGACATATCCCCCGGTTAATTTAGTTAGGGCACCTATTTAAATTCGGCGGATTTCGAGGAAAATGGCTTTTTTTGCACAAAATTTAATATAAGGGTAAAATTCTTCTACTTTTAACAAGTACCAATTAATGCTATTTCGGGTTTGATAACACAAGCTACAAGAAGCATATTCTGAAAATTTTGTTAAAATCGACCAACTCCAAAGGTCAAAACACAAGGTCAAAGTTCAATTTTATGGAAATTTTGAAGATGTCATGAAATTGATAGCGAAAAATCGCGTGGTATCTTCATATTTTGATGAAAGTTGACTAAATTATTTTTCGTAGTTGGTATTTGTTATTTGTTATTTGTTATTTTTTTTTTTTTTTTTTTTTGTTTTCATATAGGTTTTTTTATTTAAAATTAAAATTTATACATTTTTCATATTATGCCTCTGCGCCATATTGGCTTTTGTAGAGGCTAGTTGGCAAAATTATACTAATTACTTATTTAAGTATAATAAAATATAAAACATAAAAAAAAAATTTAAAATATCAAAGAAAAAACAACAACAAAAAATTGTCACAATTGGCTTGTCATCTTCCAAATACTACTCTGTTTTTTTGACAGACCTAGCAATGTAGTGACGTTTATTCAAGTAAATTTTTTGTTGTTGTTTTTGTTTTTTCTTTGATATTTTAAATTTTGAATCTCGCTCCTAGACGAGGACAAGCAATTCTCATTGAGTTTGTGATTTAACATAACAAATATCTCTAGAAATTCTAATAACAAAGTCCCCTGAAGATTTCCTGGGGCAGGAATGAAATCCGGATAGGGACACGCCTACATCAGATTGCTTTTCACAATTTGTAAAATAAGTTTTGGGACTTTAGCACATTTAATTACTATAAATGCAATTAATGTTTATCCCGATGAAAATAAATTAAAAAAAAAAAATATATATATATATAAGTTTTTTTTGCAAAATTTAAATATTTAATACATATTTTTAAATATTTTAGTTAATTTAAACAGGAATTTACAAAAGTGTTTCTAAAGTTTCAAGCAGGTATTTCTTTATATAATATTTAAAAGTAGAAATTCTATTGATTTCTTTAATATGTTGTGGTAAACAATTGTATTCATTAGGTCCAAAAAATTCAATTCGTTGCTTTGTTAACTCTAATCTGCACCGCACAGGTTTTAAGGTATGTCTGCGACGCGTATTTATATTAGAATAATCAAAATATCGACTGAACTGTATAAGATTATTTGCAATTCCATTCATCGATTTAAACACAAACAACAGCAATTGTTTTTTATAAATTCCTTTTATAGGAAGAACAGTATTCGCATATTTTTTAAACAATTCCTTAGTAGAATATTGCGGTGATAAATTATAAACTAGCTTCAAAGCTTTATTTTGAGCCGATTGCAGAGATTTTAAAGCATTATCCTTAGAACCATATATTATTGGTAGATATACCAAATGACTGTGAATTAGGGCATAGTAAAGCTGTAATTTTGTATCAGTTCTTAACTTGTATTTAAATTTTCTGAGAATGCCTATACCAGACGATATTTTGAATTTAATAGCATTTATATGTGTATTCCACAAAAGATTATTTGACAACGTTATTCCAATTTCCCATCAATATGAACAGACATATTTAAATCAGTTTTCAATAAATATGGCCGAAACCTAATAAATTTAGTTTTTTCTGCATTAACAATTAACTTATTGAGGCGGGCATATTCAATAAACATCGCAGCTTCGTATTCTATTTTCGTTTTCAGAACCAAAGGATGTTTATAATTGTATAGAAAGCACATATCATCAGCAAACATGGTTATTTTTCCTTTGAAAGTCATATTTTTTAAATCATCAATGAATATCTTAAACAACAAAGGCCCAAGAATACTACCTTGTGGGACACCATATTCAACTGGCAATAAACCACTAGTTGCATTCCCAATTTTCACAAAATGCTTTCTATTATATAGATAGCTTCTAAATAATTTAATTGTTAAATCATCAACACCAAATCTTTTTAGTTTTATAACCAAAATTGAATGATGTATTAAATCGAAAGCCTTGCTCATATCATAAAATACGCCAGCAACAGCACTATACCCCTTATCAAGGCCATTGCATATATAATTAACCACACTCACAACAGCTGTCTCAGTGCCAGATCCTTTGCAGAATATAAATTGTCTATTAAAAAGTAACTTATTCATATTTAAATAATCAGATAGTTGATTAAACAAAACTTTTTCAAATACTTTGTTATTACCACGACTTTTTGGCACAGGTATAATCTTGTGAATTTTTAAAATTTCAGGATAGGTCGACGTTTCTACAATACAGTTAAATATTCTACACAAAATAATAGATAATCAAGATTTTCTATTTAAAAGCATTGTAGTGGTAATATTATCATGTCCAGATCCCTTATTTTCCGGAAGATTCTCCAAAACGGTTTCAACAGTTGAAATTTCTACTTTTCGCACACCAAAATTAGCTCTACACCGATTTAAAGTTCTGAAGTAGTTTATATTATCATCTGGATTCGCTTCTATGTTTGCACGTAATTCTTTTAATGTTTCGTAAAAATACTTATTATGAGCTTGCGCCGTTTCAATATCAGATAATATTTGCTTGCCGTTTAAATTTATTAAAGTGTTAAATTTATTAATGTCTCCATACCTTTTTTGCATCACCATTACATAAACTTATACTTTGTTTGTAATAAGAATTCATCAATGTTTTTTTAGAATTTTTAATAATTGTACTAATTCGTTTAGGTTGTTCTCTTATAAACAAGCAATTTTTCTTTTTCTTTTTTGCCTTTAGTAATTTCTTTTTAAAACATACAAGATTAACCCACTCTTTGGTTATCCATGGTGTTAGTTCTCTACGATAATCGTTGTGTATTGACTTAACCTCAGTGCTTACTGTTAAAAGAAAAAAAATCTAAATTAACCCTTTTGTGCACTTGGGGCCAAAAATGTCCCACTATTTTTTAACATTAAAAAACGTAGTTTCTTTTAAATATCTGCATAATAAAGGTAAAATTTTTGAATTATAAAGAAAAAAATACAGATTTACTTACTTAGAAATTGAAATTCACCCTGTTATGCACATTGGGCCAAAAATTACTCAGTATTTTGTAACATTAATTTAAGTTTAATTTTTAATTTAAAAACATAGTTATATAAATTCTTTTATATTTCCTAAAAAATATTTATTTTTTATTTACATATACAAAAAAGTTGATAAGTGTTTATGAAATAATAAACAATTTAAAAAACTTTATATTTCTTCTGTCAGAGTGTACCACATGAAGAGTTCAATTGTACGTAAAGTAAGTAAATCTGTATTTTTTTCTTTATAATTCAAAAATTTTACCTTTATTATGCAGATATTTAAAAGAAACTACGTTTTTTAATGTTAAAAAATATTGGGACATTTTTGGCCCCAAGTCCACAAAAGGGTTAATTTAGGTTTTTTTCTTTTTAAATAACAAATACCAACTACGAAAAATAATTTAGTCAACTTTCATCAAAATACGAAGATACAACACGATTTTTCGCTATCAATTTCATGAAATCTTCAAAATTTCCAAAAAATTGACCTTTGACCTTGTGTTTTGACCTTTGGAGTTGGTCGATTTTGACAAAATTTTCAGAATATACTTCTTGTAGCTTGTGTTATCAAATCCCAAATAGCATTAATTGGTACTTGTTAAAAGTAGAAAAATTTTACCCTTATATTAAATTTTGTGCAAAAAAAGCCATTTTCCTCGAAATCCGCCGAATTTAAATAGGTGCCCTAACTAAATTAACCGGGGGATATGTCTAATTTTTGGTAGTTTAATTTAGAATTTTATGCTTAATAAAACCTTAGTGTGCAAAATTATTTTTTTCCATTTTTGTTGAACAAAATTTTTTAAAATTTGATTTTGGAGATTTGAAAAATACTCTAAAAATAGTTTTGGTTTTTGGCGTCACCTTAGGACAGGTTAACTACATCCAAAAAATGATATATTTCATATCTCACAGTTAATGAGTCCACTAAGTAAAAAAAAAATATTTCGGTAATTAATTTCGAAAACGTTTAGAATGTGGGCTCGAAATTTGTGATCAAGTGGTATTTGGCTCATTAGTGGTCTGGGGCATTATTTATTACTGGGCTAATTCTTCACCGATTTTGGATTTTTATATCTTTTTGAAAATGTTTTTGTGTCTTCATCTCGATTAATTTATAATATGGCACAAAAACTGCTTCGATATTACTTCTTTTTTTCCCAAACAAAACACACTGTCAATTTTCAATCGATTTCCGCCTCGACTTTTCTTTGTCCGATCGGCACCAAACTTCATATTAAATGGTTTTATGTACAAAGGAACCAAACTACCCCCTTCGTTGACTTTAGAACTCAGTTTGAAAAACGGCCATACAACGTTGAACACCTCTAATAAACACACATGCTTCATACATGTCCACGTGTATCCATACATGTTTTATATAAGGTGGCGCAAAAAATAACCTTCAGATGTTTTTTTTTATTATGAATTTATTATATATAGCATTTTCTGATAGGTGGATTACTTTTGCGCCACCTTATTTGTGTAAACCAACCGTATACATTCATATGATTAATGACATGTGTCATCTGTGCATTAACGAAAATTGAGTTAATATTTACATATATAAGCATACATGTCTTTACATTTCTATACATGGTCTTATGTGTACATTAACGAAAACTGCGGTTATATTAATATATATGATCACATATGAACTTTTATGAACATATATGAATCCAATATGGAATATGTTTGACCTCGATTCACTTAATATATGAGCATGAATGAGTTCATACATGTTTATAAATGGATGCATATATGTTGAATTTTAACCGGGATGCTTTAAAAATTTTAAAAATAAATAAAATAACAAACAAAAAGATAATTTAAAGCTTATATGTCATAAAAAAAATAAAATAAAATAAAATGTATGTACTTTTAATTTTTGTGACTTAGAAAATGATCAGATCTGGTACCAGATCTGGAGGGATTATGAAACCTTTTTAGATATGAACAGAACTGGACCAGATATGATAGCAAATCTGTTAATATTTTACAACAAAATTATCCAATTGTTCAGATCCCTTTAGATATGAACAGATCTGGTACTAGATGTGATCAGATATGGGTATAAAAAGCATGAGAAATGTCATGGCTTATTATATAGGATCAGATCTGGTAGAAGATCTAATTATTTCAATCATATACAATGATAATTAATTATATCTAGTTAGATCTGATCAGATCTAAAAGTTTTTACTCGGGAAATAAAGAAAATAAAAATAAAATTTTTGCCGATTTTTAGATAAATTGAGTTTTCGGAACTATTTCTAAATAAAAAAAGTAAATTTTTTCAAATTCTCCATAAAAAACATATTGATATAGTAACATTTCTAGCATTTGCTAAATTCAGTCAAATAATAAATTATATACTAAGGATAATCGCAAAATGTGACAATATTTAACCACGACTACTTCGTCCTTTTTTTGGAAAAATCGTAAAAGCTATTCTATATATTTTTTTTTTGTCTCTTATATGAGAACAAATAATGTTAGTTTGGCGTTGCAGCGATATTCTTTGTTAGCTGGACAGTTAACTTGGAAAGCAATATATGCACCTACACAAATCCACATAAAGAAATACTAAAAGCGACATATATTTATAAAACTGTGGAATATGTAGAATTCGGTACCGAAATTTGTTTTTATTTTACAATTTAAAAAAAAAACGAGCAAAATTATAAAAATTTGATTTTTTTTTTATCAAGCGCGGATACAGAAAAAGTTTTTTGGGGGAGGGGTATTATAGTATTTTAGATTAACTTTTTAATCTTTTTTGTATTGAAAATTGTTATTATGGAGGAGGAAAAGTCCCATTTTCCTTCCCCCTGGATCCGCGCTTGTGATCGACCATGTGGTACACTTTGGTATTTAAAACTGAAAACTTATATTGGTGCTAAATGATATAATTTCACAAATATATTTTCTGGAAGTTCCTTAAACAATTACCCTAAAGGAAAAAAGAAAAAAGGTCAAAATTTTTGGGGTCATATGAAAATTAAATATCACTCGGGGAACTTTGAAAAATTACCCCAATGAAAAATTGCCCCCAACACAAAAATAAAAAAGGCCCAACACTTAGCTATTGAGGACAACAACACGAAGAGATGAAGCGATTTTTAATGGTCAATTTGAGTAATTTTTCATATTCTAATTTTGGCTAATTTTTCATTAAAAAAAATCTCCTTGAATTATCGGAATTTTTGGGTTTATTTAATTTTTTTATTTGGGGACATTTTGCATAAGAAATTTAATTTTTTTTAGTTATATCATTGATGAGTTTGTAGTTTCTTTCATTATAAAAATAACTCCAAATGAAAAAGAACCCAATAAGTTTAAGTTGAGTGTTTTAATTTTATTTTTTTGACGAGTCGTTTCATTATAATCAATTAAATGTTTTTTTTAAATATTTATTTTGTTCAAATGGATTTAGGTGAATATATTATAAATTTAAAATCGTTAATATTTCAGTGAAATCTTACATTGGATGTTATATAGCCTATGCCTGTTTAGTAAATGTACAATTTTAAATCGCTTGTGATTAAAAAAACTAATTTTTTTTGGAAAAAGTTTTTTTTATTTATAACACAGTATAGACTAAAAATTCACTCTTTGCAGAGAGCCAGCGGACCGCAATCTTCTATGTGGCGTATTTTATGCCAATCACGCTTTAGACAACATTCATGACAATTTTTTTACACTGCTTTTATTTTCTTCAACAATTGTTCAGTGAATTTGGCTTCACAGCCATTTTCATACACTTTTTGCCATAAAAGACCCCAAAAGTCCTCAATTGGACGTGCTTTTGGGACTTTTAACGTCTATTTAGCATAATGACAGCTTGGCAAATATGGCCAAAATAATATATCGTCTTTAGAGCGTCTATCTCAAATAAAATTTTCCAGTTTAACTAAACATTTATTAATGGAAGTATCGGAGTTTACAGCCCTATTTTTTGAATTCTGGGTGTGAAGATGTGATATACATTTTGCAGAAATGGCTGCCCATACGTGTACTTTTAGTTCAATCTTCGATTTGGCCGAATACAGTACATTTTCGGGAGTTTTTTCAAGTCAACAGAATAAAGTCCAGAATTAATACGTACTTTCGTTGTTCTAAGCAAAATAAATATATATTTCATCATCCAAATTTTTTTTAATATTTTTTTTTCATGAAGTTTTTATCAGTTGTCACTTTGTTTGGTATTTATGTCAATTGTTTTTGACTATATTTGGGTACTGTCTTCCTCTAATAGTGTTTCACGTTCATTTCGAGTTAGTTTTAGCGAAATTTTATGGCCAACTTACGATTTGATGCCCCAATTTGATTAACCGCTGACTTTTTTCAACTTAACAAGCCCAGCTACGTTAAATTTTTTTGTACGTCCTTTCTTTTTATATCCCGGTTGTTGCCGGTGCTAACCGTTTGTATATGGAATATCTAGTGCTACGTGGTACTTGTGCATTAAGGAAATGAGGTAACACTTCGGTTTTAGGATAACGTCCAAACATGTCATAGACTTTTCTTCTTTAACTGTTTTGTTCAGCCATTTTCCTTGTGAATTATTTAAACTTTTAAATATTTACTATAACCCTTTGAGAACCAGACTGAAAACAAAACAAAACTTAAAATTTGGATCTGAAACTTTGTATATCGCTTTAAGATAATTTTTAAAATATTTTGAGATTTTTTTTTTGTTTTTTTTTTGGGCATAACTCTACAAATGAATGTCAGAGGATATGTATTTGATTTAAACAATGTCATAAAAGATTTTAAAAATTGTATTAATAAAAACAAATGTACTTACATATGAAAATCAATGATGAAACCGAACATAAATAGCTTATTTCTACTTTTAAATAACACATTTTTTATATCTAAACTATTTAAACCAAAGAAGTTGTTCATAGGCTTATGTATGGTACTAATAAAATAAAACAAAAACATGGCAATTCTTATAGTTACATACTAAAACTAGTGGCTTTAACTGATCTTATAGTTGATATTTGAAGAAGCAGTTTTTGTCTCTTGTGAGACATAAGTGGGCGTCGCACTTACTACATCTGTTTCTGCTGCGACCCTTACATTCGGTGTAACGGCATGTAAAAGGATTTCCATCTACTTATTCTGTCCAGTGATCGTATCTATCGTACCGAATATCCTCTGGAGTTACAGTGGGTCGAGATCTTTTGTTTGTTTTATGAACTGTTGAAGTTGGTTCATATTCTAAGGGCTCAAGTTCCATTTCAGGTACTGTGATATATTTTGTCATTACTTCCCCTATTTCCATTTTGAATGCAAGATATTGCTTCACCTAGTTCTTCGGAATATTTAGTTTCTGTGCATCCTTTTTATACTCACTCGAACTATTGTATATTGCCAAATCAAGGAAGTGAGCAAAACCCAAATTCATAATCCATAATCATATTCATCATCATCATCTGATGAGAAATCTGCATCGGATTCGCTTAACAAATCGAGTATCTACTGTATTTGATTTTCCATAGTTAAATGCCACGATTTTCTGTAAAAGGAAACAAAACACACAAACGTGCTATTGTTTACTTATGACCAAAGCTCACAATCGTGTTGTACAAGTTTTGGTTAAAAAAACGTATACATTTTTTATTTTTTACAAGATTTCTCTTGATATTTAAAAATTATATATTTTTTTTAAATTATATTAACTTGCTCCAAGAATAAAATTAAAAAAAAAAATCTTGTACTTTCCCGAAATGCTTTTCAAAAATTTACTAATTTGATTTTATAGAATGTTATTTTTTTAGACATTTATCAATAATTTGTTATGTTTTTATTTTTCTACTATAGAATAACTGTAAAATATTCATATGCTGGAGAAGAATTTTAAAATAAAAACAAAAAATTAGCGAGAGGGAATTTTTTAAAGTTAAAGCGCACAAACGTAAGCGTGGGTCTCAAAGGGATAATGCTTATATATAATATTTTTTATTTAGCTAAAATGCGAAAACTTGGAGCAATTCTTCGTGGTCAATTTGGGTAATTTTTCACAGTATAATTTGGGGTAAATTTTTATTGAAAAACTCACACCAAATTATTGGAATTTTGCATAATTCATTTCCTTGTTTTAATTATTTCACTGAAGCTTTTGTAGTTCATTCATTATCAGGCGCGAATCCCGGAGGAGTTAAGCGGTATATTTCCCCCCCCCCCCCCCAAACCGATTGAAACAATTGAAAGATACAAGGCGAAACAAAATAACTTTCAAATAACAGGGTTTGCAATTTTAAATCATAATTTAATAGGTTTTGCATTTAAATTTTTTTTTGCCCCACATTTTTGGACAAAATTTAAATTGATAATCTGACACGAAAAATGGATTCTATAATTATTTGGGTAAATCCTCTACCACTTCTACATTGGTCCTCAGAAGATTTTCGGTGACGTAAAATGAAACATGTAAGGATGGATCTGTCAGTAGATAAAGTTTGCTTTAAATTATCAGATGAAGAAATTTTTTAATTAATAAATAAATACTGCACGGTTTTTTGATCTTCAACTTGAACTTGAATAATCTTGCTCACATCATAATTATTAATATATTTAAATTAAAAATTCAGAATTACTTAACCCATTAATGCCTGACCCCCGATTCCATTGTCCAATATCGATGAAATTTCACACATTCTTTACTAAAGGTTTTGGAAGTTATTTGATATAATTTTCTTTTCGATTTCCCATACTTGGGACTTAAGAATTAACCACTGATATAAAATAATTCCTCTGTGGTTTTTTAATTAAATTATTTTGTAATGCTCTTTCATGTAAAACTCTTCATTTTTACTCAATATTCCATATTTCAAGCAAGGGTACTTCATAAAACTGTAAAATACATATTTTTATGGTCATGTCATGAAATCATACCTGTAGCCCAAGTGAGTGGTCCTACCCAGCAACAAATTTTTTGCACTTTAAAAAATACCTAACACTATTAGCCAACAATAAAGTTTTCCGATGTGTCGCTTCTCCAATTTTTCAGAGGCAATTTCAATTCTTTCTTTCAATTTTTCAGAATATGTAAATTTGCAGACAATTGAACAGATAATTTCCAACCCCCAATTTGATACCAACATTTTCCTAAAGTATTTTAATCCTTTCTCAACCTACCTGTAAAAATCAATTTGATGGAACTCTTACCTGGCTTTAGCTATAATTTTATTAAGATGGCTCCTTTTTGGGTATTTAAATACCCAATAGGCAGGAATTGGTTAAATTACAAAAACTAAATCATAAGTTGTCCTATTTCACATAAAACTTGAACAATAAGTATATGATAATGGAAGTAGATATTAAATGAAAGGTATGTTAAAGACATATCTAACAAAACTGAATTTTACGCCCACACATTGACTGCAGGTAAAGAGGTTAGAATTTGGAAAATTCTGAATTTTTTCATTTAAGGACATCCAAAACTAATAGTTTTATGCCTCTCAACCTGATTTTTTTTAGTTAAAATCATTCTCATTGCTTCCAAAAGATCTTAAAAATTTCTTAAAAATCTTTTTAGCCATAAGTATTCACATACCGCCTTAAAAGTACAAAAAAAATTCCAAAAAAGGTTTTTGGTAAAACGCACTAATGAAATCCACAAATTTTATTGTTTTCAGGACGTCTTGGTTAAGATTGTTCTTCATAAATATGATGCATAATTGATTACAAACGATTTATGAAATAATATAATGAACATGATGTAACTTTTTTCCCTGAGTGTACAAACCATACAAATATGAAAAATGCAAACGTAAACTGGCAGTATTGTATATTAAGGTGGGTCGATTTAGAAAAAAAAAAAAATAAGTGGCCCCAGAAAATAAACTATGGCATTTTTTAAGAATATTTCCGAAATATTTCGCTTTTTAAGAAAACCATTAGTGAGCTGGATAATTTTTAAAAAAGGTCCAATTTATAGTTTTTGTAAGATATATTTTTTTTTTGTTCCAAGAAACTTTATATAAAATGGGTAACAAATAAATGATCTTTTAAAGACGCATCTGCAAAAAAAAATTAATAAAAACACAATATACACTTTTTTCAAAATAGTCCAACTCCCTAACGGTTGTTGCAAAAGCTGAAATATTTTGGGAATCGTCATAAAAAAAATGCTAAAGTTCATTTTTATGGGGCCACTAAAAAGTTCTAGTATTTCGACCCACATTATTGTATATGACCTATTTATTTGCTTTTACAGAAAAAAAAAAATGTACTACAAATATTTGCATAAGAGTTTTATGTTCACAAATGCTTACTAACATACATTAAAACAGTAGTTGTAAGGATAATGTTCGAAATAAAAGAATATTTGTGTTAAGCAGTTTTTCAAAATTTCTAAAAAATAACCTAATGTAAGGTACTCATGATTCATAAAATATGCTGAAGAAATTACTAGCAATAAATTTTTTGTGATTTATCACATTTTTCGTTAATCATTTAGTACAAACCAATGACTCAGTGTGAGTTTTTAGCAACGTTAACAGGTTAAACGGATTTTTCATATACGAATCAAGTTCATTAATCAATATTTTAATGCAGTCATTTGGTGCACAGACAATATTCCATCGACGAGTTTTAATAACATTTTTTCAATAAACTAATTAAATTTTTTTTACAATGTGAATGAAAAATTTCTTAACCTTCATGAAAAATCTTCATAGTTTTAATGACACTATTTTGAATGAAATATTTTCATTAGGCGTAGGAAATTGTTAATAAATAATATGAAACTTTCATTAAATCCTATGCAAAACTGCATTTAATGATATGTTTCAATGGACGAGTTCCAGTGACAATTCATAGATCTAATGCAAAAATTTATGAATATCATGCGGATAATTCGCCCAGTGTAATTGCATTTAAGGTTGCAATACACGATGAAAAAAGTTTCGATATAATAATATATCTTCTTATATAGTATCACATCCGAAAAGTGGCATACATAAACAAATCTCATTGTATCTCATGAGATCTAATCTCATATAGTTTGATCCAAAAAATGGGTCTATCAAATATGATCAAATTATATATAATTTGATAAAAAAATTTTTAATAAGTTTTTTAATAAAAAAAAAAATTAAATGTTTTAGAGAACAAATCTTTATATTTAATCCAATTAAGTACCACTTGAAATTAATTTATAAACCATACAAATATTAATTTCAAAAAATAGCATTACATCTAAAAATGTATGCTTTCTATGAACCTGAAGTTGGAATATGTAATAAGTTTAAAACGCTAGATAAAACCCAAAAAAACATTTACAGAGGAAGAAAATTAAATTTTTGTTCGCAAAAATAAGAGCAGAAATGAACAGCAGACTTTACACGCCCTTGTTACTCAAATTAATTTAAAAATAATAAATATATGGATGCAGATTTATTAGTTATATCATGCGCTATATTGTGTAAAAATTTCATATTAATATCATGTATACTTTTCGAGATAGAGGATAATATATGTTATTTTGTCTTTAAAGTGGGTGCAAAGAGTATATACTTCATAGAGAAACTGTGCTTCCCACTGGTCTCTTGATAATTAGCGAATTCGCACACAACTCTCGCTAAGAGAAAAATACATTAAAACACACTATTTATAAAAACGTGACCATATAAATAGAGAAAGGGTCGAGCGAGGCAGATATGGATTGAAAACTCGTTTTCTGCAAAATCGTGTATTTTGAGTTATGTCAGTCTTGCAGCAAATGAGCGATATAATAAATTTAAAACGCTAGATAAAACCCAATAAAAAAAATTTACAGAGGGAGAAAATCAAATTTTTGCTCGCAAAATTTTAAAGTAAAATAAGACATGCAGATTTTTTAAACTTAAAACGTCCTTGTTACACAAAATAATTACAAAATAATAAATGTACGGTCGAAATTATGAATCAATACGATATATTTTTAATGAAAGATAAATCTCCCTATTTGGTACTTCATCAATTTCATACCTTCTGCGTTTTAAGTTGGCCGATGTTATGTTATATTTATAGATAAACCTTTTATTAAATCAAACAAAAAATATCAATAACTAGTTCAAAATCCTCTTGTATTTTATGGTCAATTTGCTAAATACAATAATATCTCTGTTGTATTTTCCCTACTATTGCTAGAATTGCGTCTCCATTTTTATATTAACTCTAATGTACTTTAAATGAAAATGTTTATGTGTTTGTAAAATTAACAGTAACAATTTTGATAAATGGTCACTTAAATTGAATGAATATATTACCCAAAAATCTTTTGAATCCTGGCGTAGAAAGGATAATAACCCAGTATATAAATGGTAATGATATGTCACTGCTTTCTTCACTATCAGTAATGACACCATTTACTGTCTGCATTACATTATGCATTACTCAAAAGTACTTATTTTTATCAGTATTTTAAACATAAAGTAATGATCTAAATTTTTTTTTTTTAAATCTTTTTTTAGACTCATTATTTTGCAAAGGACATATAAAAGTACATATTTTTGATTTTTGTAAGCTGGAAAGTAAAGACATTTTGGTCAAGTAAGTCATTTATCATCAACTATAATATGTCCAGATAGGTGAGATGTTAGAGCGGTGAGATGGCAACCTGGATGCCAGGGTTCATATCCCGTGTGGGCACATTTTAGTAAAATACAATTTGTATATAAACAAAAATGTATACTCATTACTTTTATCCATTCTGGTAAGCAAAATATGTGCTTACCTATAACCACATATTTTTTTCTTTTTCGAAAGGTGGTTAGTAATGATATGCCATTATTCTGCGCGACAACACCATATAAAAGTTGTGAGATTTTTAATGACAATTGTAAGTACGTGCCATTACCAAATATGTGCTTATAAAACCACTCATATTGTAATGCTTTTCTACACTGGTCACATATCATTACTTTTTGGAATACCAGTTATAACACCAGCTTACTATATGCATTACTTTAATACAAATAATAATGACTTAATAATAACTAGCCAGTGTAGAAACGGTAATGGCACGTCATTAATGTTACCAGCTTACTCTCTGCATTACTTTAACACAAATAATAAAGACATACTAACAACTAGATAATTATGCCATTATTTTAATTAAAAAAATATACCTATAATTACTTATTAATATCCTTATTTTAAATATAAAGTAATGATCTAATATTTTTTTTAAAATCTATTTTTAGATAGGTTGGTCATGGAATGCATTCAGACTCTTAATAGGCTCGGTAGGGACAACTCTCTAACCTTGGGGTGGATTCCTGGTCATGAGGGGCATGAGGGCAACGAGAGGGCAGATTGTCTTGCCAACCGCGGGGCCCGAAGGCCCTTTATTGGTCCTGAACCATTCTGTGGAATACCTGCGGGGTATGTTAGGGAAAGGCTCAGGGCATGGAGAGAGTCTGAATTCTCTGGTTACTGCGAAACTCTCCTGGTCAGCGCCTGGCTAAGAGATTGATCTCTTTTTCCAGTAGGGGGTCGAGGCGACTCTTGTCGCTTGAAAGGGGGGTTTGAGGACCCTGGCGTCGTATTTAACTGGACACTGTAATCTCATATACCATCTGCACAGGAAGGGTCAATCGGACACGGATATGTGTAGGTTTTGTGAGATGGTGCCTGCGACCTCGGAGCATGTTCTCTGCGAATGTCCCAAGCTTTGTGATAGAAGACTTAGGTTTCTAGGTGATCGCTTCATTTCGCCTTCCGACTTCGCGAATATTTTGCCTAATAGGATAATTGGCTTTATAGGTAGCTTGAATCTGTAGGTAACTTTAGGCAGCACAAAAGACCTACATTGGTAGCGGTGCATAGTGCCTTCTGAGCTAATCTAATCTAATCTGGATTCATTATTTTTTCAACTCTTATATAACTACTTATTTTTTATTTTTTGTAAGCTGACATTTTGTGGAAGCAAGTTATTTAGGTTTTTGTCCACTTAGTATAACATGTATAAATAGCTCAGATGGTAGAGCGCTTGACTTCCACCCTGGAAACCCAGGTTAGAATCCCACGTGGGCATTTAAAAAAAAAAAAATTTTAATAAAAAATATTTTTTTTTTATTTTAGTTTTTTTTGAAGATTTATTTTTAGACTAATTATTTTTGTCAATATAAATAAGCATATAGGTAACCACATATTTTTCGATTTTTCTTAATGTGTTCAGTAATAATACGTCATTATTTTGCGCGACTTCCCCATATAAAACTAATGAGATTTGTAATGACAATTGTAAGTACTTGCTATTACCAAATATGTACTTATATAACCACATATTGGGTAATACGTTTCTATACTGGTTAGATAATTTTCCCATTATTTCAATTCAAAAATTTTCAGTATAAAGTAATGATCTAAAGATTTTTTGCAAATCTAATTTTAAACTTATTATTTTTCTAAAACTAGTAATGACATATAAGTAATACATATTTCTGATTTTTTTGTAGGCTGGAATGTAATGCCATTTCGTACAAGCAAGACATTTATGTTTTTATCTATCAAGTATAACTTGTCGATATACCTGAGATGTAGAGTTGGGTTTAAATGTTCATTTTGGTGACTAGGTCATTATCATTCAATTCGAGTCAGTGAACTAAATCGTTCAATCGTTCCTTTTTGTTTTGACCTGTGACTGAATTGTGTCGTTTATTTGACAATTTATTAAGCACTATTCATGTTTTGCGAGTTTTTTTTCACAAATGTTCTGTACGTGGACAAAAGGTGTTCTAAAATTGCAACTTTTATAACAAAAATTTATTTATTTTGTGTAAAAACATTTTCTTTTTATGACTTTAATTGCTTTTCCTAATTTGAAACAATAATATTGCTATTTAAAAAAAATCGTCTTGCAATCAATTTAATTCAATATTGAATATTATGACTCAAAAGAACGTAATGAACGATTGAACGACAAAATCAAATATTGGTGAACGAATCATATCGTTAAATTGAGTGAGTCGTTCAAATGTACTAGATCGTTCATGAACGACGAGTCCGGTGTGGGCACATTTTATTAAAAAATTATTTTTCAAGTAACTTAACACTTGACACTTTATTTTTCAAGTAACTTTACACGTGAAATCACTCAACACAAGATTTCACTGTTAATATGTGTTTCTATGTGATTACTTCTGTTTATATTTTCTATATATCCACCACTCGCCCAGTTGCCAATTGCGTTAAGTACTTGTTGAGGATTACAAACTGATTACGTTTTCAATTCAATACTTTTTACAAACAAAATCATCGAAACCAAAACTAAACCAAACATTGATAGCAGTCAATAACAGACAGAATGGTTGGGTTTCTGGTGTTTTTTTTTTGTGTCATGCTTGTTTGGGCATTAAATTGCGTGACAGTTTAATGATTTTTTTTTCAATAATATTTATATGTTTAAACCAAATGGGAAAGTACATTTGGAAATATTAAAATGAAATAAGACTGATACCAGCCCACATTTTTTTTTATATTTTAATAATAATAATCATTTTCTCCTATTATTGTTCCTTAAAAATAATGTTACAATATAAAAATCCATTAGTTTAATTATAAGATTTTTAATCTTGTTGTTTTGAAAATAAATAAACTATTCTAAACTAAGACTGAAAACATATAAAACTAATCGCTCGATTTCCTCCATCCCTTGCGATTTCAACCAAACTTGGTAAAGAAGTTGTAAGTCATATAACAATAACATCGCCCAAGTTTAGGAAAGCCAGCGGATTTTGAAAGATAGCGTTTCAAAATATGAAACATATTCGAAAATTTCACAAAAGTACAATACACTAATAGTAATGCATGTTTTACAAAATATAAAATTATTTTTCGTAAATTTTTTTCGTACAATGTACAAACATTTTGTAAATATCACAAAATATTCGTGTACAACAAATTTCATAAATTGTAACTTTACAAAATTATCGTAAATATTGTAATTTTATGTTTCGAAGAAAAAATATGTTAATTGTAAATTATGCCCCATGCCGTTTCCGAATCCCTATATTGAACTCTTACGGAATACAAAGTTATGAAGAAAAATTAAAAAATATATAATAAAAAATACGATAACTCAGGAACCCGCTGGAGAACCGTATAGGGAATTTGGTGTAGACAAATAATTAGTAATTAACATATATTTTTTTAAAAATTCTGGAAGACTTGGTTTTTGAATATAGCAGTTTGAACTAAGGATTGAATAACTTTTCTGTACCAGCAAGAAGTGAATAACAAATTATCAATGACTCTCATACATTAAGCCTTTAAAAAAAATGATGGCAATTGTTCAAACCGTAGGTAGAAATTGCCAACCGTACCAAAAAAAAAGTACTGGCAAACCACTGTTAGGGTTGTGCAACCCACGGTGTTAAAAATTACCAAATGTACAACTAATATTGCACTACGAAAACACTATTTTGTTTGCAAAGCATGTGTTTTGCCAGTACCACCCGCAAAACTCTTTGCCAACATGGTTTTTACCAATATTACAACCAATTAGAAGCATTTTTTAATTTTATTTTATTTCACACATTTAAATATGACGTATAAGACTAAGGCCGAAATGTATAGCAGCTTTTTAAATGTGTTTTATTGAACGAATTTCTTAAAATTGATTTTATATAAGATATTTTAAAAGCACCAACTTTTTTGGATTACTAACGTTATGCCAACGGTGACAAGTTCACTCAAACCAAATGTTGGCCACAGTTATTAATCGGGAAACAGGACAATACAGCCAAGATTTTTCATCCCATGTTCTGCTAACGCATAACCGACCCTCGCCGACGCTTTGCTTACACTGTACCGATTGTAATTTTCTGCGTGGGTACTTCAGCAAAAATGTTATTTTTATTCTTTTTAATAAAATATTTTTTTATGCAAATCTTTTTTCTAATTTATTTAGTACATTTTTGCAGATTTTTATTTATACCCAACAAAACCACACATTACCAAATCATGGGTAAAGTAATGTATCGCCATAGGGCTTCATGCATTGCTTTACACGTTACTTCACTGATGAATTTTACAGGTGATGAGCCTGAAAGTAACTCATTACCTTGTAGTGGATAATGTAACTGGTTACTTATATATTTACATGGTGGGAAAAAGTAATGTGTCTATAAATAGATTTTCATAAAAAAAATGCATAAAAACTTTTTTTTAGAGGTATTTTTTTTTTAATTAAATTAATAACTTTTTTTTATTAAATAAATAACTTGGTCATGCTGGGATTCGAACCTGTGGTCTCTGATATTTAACAACTAGTTAGGCGAGCACTCTACCAACTGAGCTATCGATACATACAATATTTTATTGCTTAACATGCTTCGTGTGTTCGTTCGTGATATCAAAAATATACAGCTTACCATTATGATTACAAAATATCACAAAGTAATGTGTCTATAAATAGATTTTCAAAAATATATATTAATAATTACTTTACGTTTATAGTTCATGCATTATGTAATTGATGATCGGTAAGTCATTATTTTATTTTTTGAAGTAATGTGAAATGTAATGAGGTCTCCTTACAAGGTAATCCATGAGTGTTCAATTATCGGTAACTCATTACTTCTTGTGGGAAAAGAATGATGATAAGGAGTACACATTACAAGGTAATGCATTACTTTATCGCACCCATTGCCAAAGTTTTGCTCGGTAACTTTGGCTGCCGTAAAAGTGCCATATAATAACAAAAAGTTTGAACCGCGGATTTGGAAACAATACATTTGCCTTCAAAAAAATATTTTTTTTTAAAATTTTTTAAAGTACGATAACTGTAGCGTTAAAATGATGTATTAATTAATCGCGTAGATTTAACCGTTGCAAATATATGCACGATTATGAAAGTTTACTTCTGGTAAATTTTCGATTTATTTTTTCAAATTTTAAAACGAGATATTTCCACAACAGTAATAGCTGCCATTATACATTAACTTTGTGTACCAATTTTGATAAACAAATTGAAGGGAGATGCGGTCACATATAAAAATTTGTTTATGGTTTTATATGGAAAGAGTCATAAGTGAAATTGTATATAAATTTAAGTCCACATAAATAGAAGTTTAAATCGCTTTTATAAACTAGATTTAAAAAATTAAATAAAAATATTAAGTTTTGCAATTGTACTACACGTTATTTGTTTTCCTGAATATTTGAATATTAACATGACCAAACAAATATTTTATGGTGGCAATATAAAAACCGTGATAATTTGTGTAAAGGACACATATTTAACAAAAAAATAAAAAATATATTGCCATATAAGGTAGAGTAAAGAGCATGTAATAAAGATGACGTAGTTTTTACTGGCAGTTAGTGTTGCCAGCAAATTTAGCTAAAAATCATAAATTAAAAAAATTATCAAAATCACAATTTTTAAGCTGAGAAATTATAAAAAACTCGTCAATCCCAAAACTACTACATTTACTTTAAAAGAGATGCTAAACCTCTCTGGTACCTCTTCAAACAAAGTCGAGCTCTGCCAAACTCAGTACACAAAATTTTCTCTTCAAAATAAGTCGAGTTGTTAGGTTTTGTTGAAATGTTGTCATATTTTTAAAAAACTAAGAAGTCGCGTGTGCCGGTTTTTGTGGAAATTTTGACGCTTTTTAATTATAAAATAAAGATAATTACAAACTGAAATAAATAAATAAATAAAAATGCTAAATTTTAGTATAAAATGTTTGTAAAAAGCATTTTTTCCAATCGAAATTGTGTTTTTATTAAATTTAGCAGATTTTTGCAGGGTCACTAAGAATATTTTGAAGGAATTTTTTTTAGCAAAACAACAACAGCAAATTATCTAGCAAACAGCAACACCTTCAAACATTTTATTTATTTTTTTTATTTTATTAATTAATAATCATATAATTACAAATTATATACTATTACCCTCACCGAGCACTAGCTACTATGGCTTTCGGAGCGTTGTAGCGAAAACAGACCAGTGCCTCTGGTGGGAATCGAACTCAAGGCCCCCGCATTGATAAGCACGCTACCAACTAGCCCACCGGGACGCACACTTTCAAACATAATTTTTGCACATTAAACCCTAATTTTTGTAAACACAAACAAAATCTCCCTTATGAAACCGTTTTTTGTTCTCTTTTGTTGTGTACTGAATTGAGCAGAGGTCGTAAAGAAAAATAAAGAGAATGGCTTGAGTACCAAAGAGAAGTATAGAGGAACTTTGATTCGACGAACATTGATAATATTTACTTACATCCAAATCTGCTAAAACTTAGTTGGTGACATTATGTTATGTTACAAACAAAAAAACATTTTAAACCCCAGTTGTGTATTTTTTTTAATAGATATCAGTTTTTTTTTATATTTTTTTAGTTATAAATGGATGCAATATCAATCTATATTTTTTTACAATAAAACTATGTTATACTCATATGAGTGTCAGAGTTAGTGTATTGCATTTGATATTATGCATTTTTGATTTTTGTAAGCTGGAAAGTAAAGACATTTTGGTCAAGTAAGTCATTTATCATCAACTATAATATGTCCAGATAGGTGAGATGTTAGAGCGGTGAGATGGCAACCTGGATGCCAGGGTTCATATCCCGTGTGGGCACATTTTAGTAAAATACAATTTGTATATAAACAAAAATGTATACTCATTACTTTTATCCATTCTGGTAAGCAAAATATGTGCTTACCTATAACCACATATTTTTTTCTTTTTCGAAAGGTGGTTAGTAATGATATGCCATTATTCTGCGCGACAACACCATATAAAAGTTGTGAGATTTTTAATGACAATTGTAAGTACGTGCCATTACCAAATATGTGCTTATAAAACCACTCATATTGTAATGCTTTTCTACACTGGTCACATATCATTACTTTTTGGAATACCAGTTATAACACCAGCTTACTATATGCATTACTTTAATACAAATAATAATGACTTAATAATAACTAGCCAGTGTAGAAACGGTAATGGCACGTCATTAATGTTACCAGCTTACTCTCTGCATTACTTTAACACAAATAATAAAGACATACTAACAACTAGATAATTATGCCATTATTTTAATTAAAAAAATATACCTATAATTACTTATTAATATCCTTATTTTAAATATAAAGTAATGATCTAATATTTTTTTTAAAATCTATTTTTAGATAGGTTGGTCATGGAATGCATTCAGACTCTTAATAGGCTCGGTAGGGACAACTCTCTAACCTTGGGGTGGATTCCTGGTCATGAGGGGCATGAGGGCAACGAGAGGGCAGATTGTCTTGCCAACCGCGGGGCCCGAAGGCCCTTTATTGGTCCTGAACCATTCTGTGGAATACCTGCGGGGTATGTTAGGGAAAGGCTCAGGGCATGGAGAGAGTCTGAATTCTCTGGTTACTGCGAAACTCTCCTGGTCAGCGCCTGGCTAAGAGATTGATCTCTTTTTCCAGTAGGGGGTCGAGGCGACTCTTGTCGCTTGAAAGGGGGGTTTGAGGACCCTGGCGTCGTATTTAACTGGACACTGTAATCTCATATACCATCTGCACAGGAAGGGTCAATCGGACACGGATATGTGTAGGTTTTGTGAGATGGTGCCTGCGACCTCGGAGCATGTTCTCTGCGAATGTCCCAAGCTTTGTGATAGAAGACTTAGGTTTCTAGGTGATCGCTTCATTTCGCCTTCCGACTTCGCGAATATTTTGCCTAATAGGATAATTGGCTTTATAGGTAGCTTGAATCTGTAGGTAACTTTAGGCAGCACAAAAGACCTACATTGGTAGCGGTGCATAGTGCCTTCTGAGCTAATCTAATCTAATCTGGATTCATTATTTTTTCAACTCTTATATAACTACTTATTTTTTATTTTTTGTAAGCTGACATTTTGTGGAAGCAAGTTATTTAGGTTTTTGTCCACTTAGTATAACATGTATAAATAGCTCAGATGGTAGAGCGCTTGACTTCCACCCTGGAAACCCAGGTTAGAATCCCACGTGGGCATTTAAAAAAAAAAAAATTTTAATAAAAAATATTTTTTTTTTTATTTTAGTTTTTTTTGAAGATTTATTTTTAGACTAATTATTTTTGTCAATATAAATAAGCATATAGGTAACCACATATTTTTCGATTTTTCTTAATGTGTTCAGTAATAATACGTCATTATTTTGCGCGACTTCCCCATATAAAACTAATGAGATTTGTAATGACAATTGTAAGTACTTGCTATTACCAAATATGTACTTATATAACCACATATTGGGTAATACGTTTCTATACTGGTTAGATAATTTTCCCATTATTTCAATTCAAAAATTTTCAGTATAAAGTAATGATCTAAAGATTTTTTGCAAATCTAATTTTAAACTTATTATTTTTCTAAAACTAGTAATGACATATAAGTAATACATATTTCTGATTTTTTTGTAGGCTGGAATGTAATGCCATTTCGTACAAGCAAGACATTTATGTTTTTATCTATCAAGTATAACTTGTCGATATACCTGAGATGTAGAGTTGGGTTTAAATGTTCATTTTGGTGACTAGGTCATTATCATTCAATTCGAGTCAGTGAACTAAATCGTTCAATCGTTCCTTTTTGTTTTGACCTGTGACTGAATTGTGTCGTTTATTTGACAATTTATTAAGCACTATTCATGTTTTGCGAGTTTTTTTTCACAAATGTTCTGTACGTGGACAAAAGGTGTTCTAAAATTGCAACTTTTATAACAAAAATTTATTTATTTTGTGTAAAAACATTTTCTTTTTATGACTTTAATTGCTTTTCCTAATTTGAAACAATAATATTGCTATTTAAAAAAAATCGTCTTGCAATCAATTTAATTCAATATTGAATATTATGACTCAAAAGAACGTAATGAACGATTGAACGACAAAATCAAATATTGGTGAACGAATCATATCGTTAAATTGAGTGAGTCGTTCAAATGTACTAGATCGTTCATGAACGACGAGTCCGGTGTGGGCACATTTTATTAAAAAATTATTTTTCAAGTAACTTAACACTTGACACTTTATTTTTCAAGTAACTTTACACGTGAAATCACTCAACACAAGATTTCACTGTTAATATGTGTTTCTATGTGATTACTTCTGTTTATATTTTCTATATATCCACCACTCGCCCAGTTGCCAATTGCGTTAAGTACTTGTTGAGGATTACAAACTGATTACGTTTTCAATTCAATACTTTTTACAAACAAAATCATCGAAACCAAAACTAAACCAAACATTGATAGCAGTCAATAACAGACAGAATGGTTGGGTTTCTGGTGTTTTTTTTTTTGTGTCATGCTTGTTTGGGCATTAAATTGCGTGACAGTTTAATGATTTTTTTTTCAATAATATTTATATGTTTAAACCAAATGGGAAAGTACATTTGGAAATATTAAAATGAAATAAGACTGATACCAGCCCACATTTTTTTTTTATATTTTAATAATAATAATCATTTTCTCCTATTATTGTTCCTTAAAAATAATGTTACAATATAAAAATCCATTAGTTTAATTATAAGATTTTTAATCTTGTTGTTTTGAAAATAAATAAACTATTCTAAACTAAGACTGAAAACATATAAAACTAATCGCTCGATTTCCTCCATCCCTTGCGATTTCAACCAAACTTGGTAAAGAAGTTGTAAGTCATATAACAATAACATCGCCCAAGTTTAGGAAAGCCAGCGGATTTTGAAAGATAGCGTTTCAAAATATGAAACATATTCGAAAATTTCACAAAAGTACAATACACTAATAGTAATGCATGTTTTACAAAATATAAAATTATTTTTCGTAAATTTTTTTCGTACAATGTACAAACATTTTGTAAATATCACAAAATATTCGTGTACAACAAATTTCATAAATTGTAACTTTACAAAATTATCGTAAATATTGTAATTTTATGTTTCGAAGAAAAAATATGTTAATTGTAAATTATGCCCCATGCCGTTTCCGAATCCCTATATTGAACTCTTACGGAATACAAAGTTATGAAGAAAAATTAAAAAATATATAATAAAAAATACGATAACTCAGGAACCCGCTGGAGAACCGTATAGGGAATTTGGTGTAGACAAATAATTAGTAATTAACATATATTTTTTTAAAAATTCTGGAAGACTTGGTTTTTGAATATAGCAGTTTGAACTAAGGATTGAATAACTTTTCTGTACCAGCAAGAAGTGAATAACAAATTATCAATGACTCTCATACATTAAGCCTTTAAAAAAAATGATGGCAATTGTTCAAACCGTAGGTAGAAATTGCCAACCGTACCAAAAAAAAAGTACTGGCAAACCACTGTTAGGGTTGTGCAACCCACGGTGTTAAAAATTACCAAATGTACAACTAATATTGCACTACGAAAACACTATTTTGTTTGCAAAGCATGTGTTTTGCCAGTACCACCCGCAAAACTCTTTGCCAACATGGTTTTTACCAATATTACAACCAATTAGAAGCATTTTTTAATTTTATTTTATTTCACACATTTAAATATGACGTATAAGACTAAGGCCGAAATGTATAGCAGCTTTTTAAATGTGTTTTATTGAACGAATTTCTTAAAATTGATTTTATATAAGATATTTTAAAAGCACCAACTTTTTTGGATTACTAACGTTATGCCAACGGTGACAAGTTCACTCAAACCAAATGTTGGCCACAGTTATTAATCGGGAAACAGGACAATACAGCCAAGATTTTTCATCCCATGTTCTGCTAACGCATAACCGACCCTCGCCGACGCTTTGCTTACACTGTACCGATTGTAATTTTCTGCGTGGGTACTTCAGCAAAAATGTTATTTTTATTCTTTTTAATAAAATATTTTTTTATGCAAATCTTTTTTCTAATTTATTTAGTACATTTTTGCAGATTTTTATTTATACCCAACAAAACCACACATTACCAAATCATGGGTAAAGTAATGTATCGCCATAGGGCTTCATGCATTGCTTTACACGTTACTTCACTGATGAATTTTACAGGTGATGAGCCTGAAAGTAACTCATTACCTTGTAGTGGATAATGTAACTGGTTACTTATATATTTACATGGTGGGAAAAAGTAATGTGTCTATAAATAGATTTTCATAAAAAAAATGCATAAAAACTTTTTTTTAGAGGTATTTTTTTTTTAATTAAATTAATAACTTTTTTTTATTAAATAAATAACTTGGTCATGCTGGGATTCGAACCTGTGGTCTCTGATATTTAACAACTAGTTAGGCGAGCACTCTACCAACTGAGCTATCGATACATACAATATTTTATTGCTTAACATGCTTCGTGTGTTCGTTCGTGATATCAAAAATATACAGCTTACCATTATGATTACAAAATATCACAAAGTAATGTGTCTATAAATAGATTTTCAAAAATATATATTAATAATTACTTTACGTTTATAGTTCATGCATTATGTAATTGATGATCGGTAAGTCATTATTTTATTTTTTGAAGTAATGTGAAATGTAATGAGGTCTCCTTACAAGGTAATCCATGAGTGTTCAATTATCGGTAACTCATTACTTCTTGTGGGAAAAGAATGATGATAAGGAGTACACATTACAAGGTAATGCATTACTTTATCGCACCCATTGCCAAAGTTTTGCTCGGTAACTTTGGCTGCCGTAAAAGTGCCATATAATAACAAAAAGTTTGAACCGCGGATTTGGAAACAATACATTTGCCTTCAAAAAAATATTTTTTTTTAAAATTTTTTAAAGTACGATAACTGTAGCGTTAAAATGATGTATTAATTAATCGCGTAGATTTAACCGTTGCAAATATATGCACGATTATGAAAGTTTACTTCTGGTAAATTTTCGATTTATTTTTTCAAATTTTAAAACGAGATATTTCCACAACAGTAATAGCTGCCATTATACATTAACTTTGTGTACCAATTTTGATAAACAAATTGAAGGGAGATGCGGTCACATATAAAAATTTGTTTATGGTTTTATATGGAAAGAGTCATAAGTGAAATTGTATATAAATTTAAGTCCACATAAATAGAAGTTTAAATCGCTTTTATAAACTAGATTTAAAAAATTAAATAAAAATATTAAGTTTTGCAATTGTACTACACGTTATTTGTTTTCCTGAATATTTGAATATTAACATGACCAAACAAATATTTTATGGTGGCAATATAAAAACCGTGATAATTTGTGTAAAGGACACATATTTAACAAAAAAATAAAAAATATATTGCCATATAAGGTAGAGTAAAGAGCATGTAATAAAGATGACGTAGTTTTTACTGGCAGTTAGTGTTGCCAGCAAATTTAGCTAAAAATCATAAATTAAAAAAATTATCAAAATCACAATTTTTAAGCTGAGAAATTATAAAAAACTCGTCAATCCCAAAACTACTACATTTACTTTAAAAGAGATGCTAAACCTCTCTGGTACCTCTTCAAACAAAGTCGAGCTCTGCCAAACTCAGTACACAAAATTTTCTCTTCAAAATAAGTCGAGTTGTTAGGTTTTGTTGAAATGTTGTCATATTTTTAAAAAACTAAGAAGTCGCGTGTGCCGGTTTTTGTGGAAATTTTGACGCTTTTTAATTATAAAATAAAGATAATTACAAACTGAAATAAATAAATAAATAAAAATGCTAAATTTTAGTATAAAATGTTTGTAAAAAGCATTTTTTCCAATCGAAATTGTGTTTTTATTAAATTTAGCAGATTTTTGCAGGGTCACTAAGAATATTTTGAAGGAATTTTTTTTAGCAAAACAACAACAGCAAATTATCTAGCAAACAGCAACACCTTCAAACATTTTATTTATTTTTTTTTATTTTATTAATTAATAATCATATAATTACAAATTATATACTATTACCCTCACCGAGCACTAGCTACTATGGCTTTCGGAGCGTTGTAGCGAAAACAGACCAGTGCCTCTGGTGGGAATCGAACTCAAGGCCCCCGCATTGATAAGCACGCTACCAACTAGCCCACCGGGACGCACACTTTCAAACATAATTTTTGCACATTAAACCCTAATTTTTGTAAACACAAACAAAATCTCCCTTATGAAACCGTTTTTTGTTCTCTTTTGTTGTGTACTGAATTGAGCAGAGGTCGTAAAGAAAAATAAAGAGAATGGCTTGAGTACCAAAGAGAAGTATAGAGGAACTTTGATTCGACGAACATTGATAATATTTACTTACATCCAAATCTGCTAAAACTTAGTTGGTGACATTATGTTATGTTACAAACAAAAAAACATTTTAAACCCCAGTTGTGTATTTTTTTTAATAGATATCAGTTTTTTTTTATATTTTTTTAGTTATAAATGGATGCAATATCAATCTATATTTTTTTACAATAAAACTATGTTATACTCATATGAGTGTCAGAGTTAGTGTATTGCATTTGATATTATGCATTTTTATATTTGGGACAAGTATGGATTTCACATATAATACTTTTTCCTGTATGTTTTTTAGTGTGTTAAAGTACCCTACATGGATTGTCGATATCTACGCGACGTTCAATATTTCGTAACATTATTATATTTAAATAATAACACTAGTTCACAACCATTTTATTCTCTGTCAATACATAATTTCATAATCATGAATATGATATAGCAAATGAAACTATATAAAATATGGTTTTGAAAAATGGATGTTTAAGGGCCATTCACCGGTGCCATTTAATTTTTTCGAGGACAGATTAGAGTCAAAACATGTCAACTTTATAAAAAATTGCCTTTTCTGATCGTTCATCTCCGATTTCAATGAAATTTACCATAACGGACACGAAACTCGTATCTTCGTGACATCATATTTCGGAAACCGAAAGTGTTAAAGTGTTTTTTTTTTATTAAATAATATGCATATTGAGTTTTTTCATAGAAAGGTTAAAGAAAATTTTTTGGGGTCTTGATCTCAAATGCACATATACCAAAAATCGGTTGTTTTAAATTCTTAAAAAATATACGTTCATTATTGAACATTCCTCAACATTCGGGAAAAATTCAGGGTGGTATCTCGATTGGTTTCTGAGTTATATTCTTTTGAGATTGAACTCAAGACACCCAAAAATTACCTTTGACACTTACATTAAAAAAATCAATATGTATATAATTTCAAGGAGTATATTTTAAAGTAAAAATAAGGCCACATAACACGATTTTTATATCTTCTATAGCTTAAAAGTTATAGTAAATTTTGTAACGATACCGAAAGGTTCAGGAATATGATATTTCTGTTTCGTCGATTTCTTGTATGTCAGTTATGGTGAATTGCATTGACATCGGAAGTGATCAATGCGAATGGGGATTGAGTGGACATGTTTTCACTCATTACCTAGTACATTAGAGCATTAATTGTCACGATACTTGTACCTGTACCATGGGATGCACCATAGAGAGATATTTGTTCGCTATTTATCAGCTTAAATTTTCTTAGTTATTTTCCATAAATATTTCCAATACGAAAAAAAACTAACTTGTTTATATTGTGCTTAGTTCATGATAGAAAGGTTCGATAAAAGATATAGTTTTTTAAAAAAAAACATTTATCTATGTTATCGATACAACATAAAATATTTAAAAAAATAGGTTAGAAAATACATGACAAATAATTGATGGTTGGTTGAATTTGTGAACTTTAAAATAATAATGAATGACACCGAAAAATATTCATTAATAATTTACAAAGAATCTGAACAACATTTGAATCCCAGCAAAAACTTTAATTAACAAATAAATGGTTATTTAATGGAAACTCATAGATTTGCGCAAATTATTATCTCGAGTCTAAATTCATTATTTTTGTTAGCCGTGGTCTTGTTTTTACGTACACACAGAGAAATAAAGTGCCAATGGAATTTAAAAGTGTATATTAATAGTAACAACTTATAAATTCAGTTAATTCAATGATATTTACATTAGATTTCTGAATATTTTGGTTGCTAGAACTAAAATTTAGTTGAATTAACCGAACTTTGTTGTGAAAACTAATGTTAAGTTGTGCCAACCATCTGGAATTCGTAATAACTAAATTTGAGTCGTAGTAACCGAATTTCAGTTGGCAAATAGCTAAATCTTTCTCTGTGTGTAGTCACGCTTACCCGCTCGCTTACAAAAAAAGAAATAAGTAATGGGACCGAAAGTTTATGCAAATGCATGTTTTCCCTTAAGTCTGAGAACTGAACAAATAAAATATCTTTGCAAACCAAAGAATTTTCGCTAAAATGGCATCGGTGCTTTAGTGCATATTTTTGCATATTCCGCTATATATGCATATTTTGCTATGAATGCATATTTGTATCGCCTATTTTTACCTATTTTCCTTTAAATGCAAATTTGTATCGCACATTTTTAGTAACTTTGCTTTAAATGCATAAGTTTAAAGCGTTATCCTAGTTTCTCGTGAAAAATCTCAATTTTATTTTTTATGCAAATTGGACTTAGAACAGTCAAATTTAAGTGAATTTTTAAATACGCATTCTTCAATATAAATAACTAAAGTTTTTTGTTAGTTGTGCCAAATGTATGTAGAGAAGATACTCAACAATTCAATTTATCATTCAAATTTAATAAAAAATTTTTAAAAAATAAAAATTAATTACGATTGTCTCTATTTTCACGCCTTTTCGTTATCTATCTTTGAAACTCTTAAAACAACAAACAAAAAGAAACAAACTTAGAAAATAAATACACATCCGAATACAAAGATCACAACCGTCGATGTTGAGCGGTAATTTTCTTTATTCAAAAGTTTTAGACAAATTTAAAAACTTAATACAATTCGTTAGGAATTAACAATGATATTGATAAATTTAATATAAAAATATGTTATGGAAATGCCTGTTAGTTCTGTGTTATATGGTTCGAAATTTCATTAGAACATATCGCCTGCAAATGGGCGGCTATCATTGTTAGAGTTGGATTTCGACAAAAAAAAGCAATAAAAAGTTTTATTTCATAAGAGATTTCGATGTCTTTGCTTGAGACAATGCAAACTGTGTAGACATAATACACAGAAAAAACTATTAAAATATTTGTTGATTCAGTTAGAAGTTTAATTGAATTCGGTCCTATTGAGCAAATTGTAGTAACAATTAAAATAATTTGGAACTATTCAATTGATATTATTTTAAATTCTAGGTTTATTCATATCTATTGCAAATTTAATTGAATATTGTTTTTTATTGCAAATTTTTAGTAGATACTGTTAAAACATTAATTACAATTAAAAAAAAAATCGCCAAAAATTGGGGAAAATATTGCATAAATTTAAAACAAATCGCAAAAATTACAAAATTTTAAAAAATTTACCAAAATTTTTTAAAAATAACACCGCGAAAATTAAAAAAAAAATCAAAACATTTAAAAAAAACGCTAAATTTGAAAAAAAGCTGCAAAAATTTAAAAAAAGAATCTTCAAAATTGCAGAAATTGAAAAAAATTGCAAACATTAAAAAAAAACGCCAAAATTTTAAAAATCTCTACAATTTAAACAAAATTGCTAAAATTGATAAACATTGCCAAAATTAACAAACCGCGATTTTTTTAGTTAAAATGATATTTTAATTTTGCGATTTTTTAAAATTTTTGCATTTTTTCCATTTTGTTATTATACATTATAAAAGCTGGAAATTTTTTATGCCAAATTCATTTTCAATTAAATAGTTAATACATATTATTGAACATTTGATTGCAAGTGAGTTTGAAATAAAATAAAAGTAGTGTGCAATTTCAAAAGTTTAAACTTTGCTTACATGCAATCTTTTTATTTTTAATTGGTTCGCTGCGAACGCATCTGTTTTTAGTATTCTCTTAAGATATCTAAAAATCCATTAAAGCGACTCGTGTTCAGCACACAGAGAAAAATTTTATTAATTTTTCGAAATAAATTTAAGCCTTAAACTTTGCTCGATATGCACCATGTGTTAACCTGGTCCAATTTGACTCAAATTTTCACAATTTTTTTTAGACTAAATGTAATCAACTTTCTGTCGGCACTCCTTGAAATGCGATATTATAAAATGAAGCAGCTTTGTATAATAATAATGTTGCTCTTTTTCAGAAATTTTGCAGGGTTTTTATTTAAAAAAAACTAATTAAAGAAAATTGTAATTATTGAAAAAAAATCAAAGTGAATTGAAAAACATAATTTAGTTTAAATAAGACCTGGGAGATGTCAGAATGTCAGATATATTTGTAAATTTTATATAAATGTATATTTTTTTTGTCATCATTTCTTTCAGACTAAAATCACACTAGTGAGCTTAAACGCTTCCTTGGAAAATTTACGAAATTGTTAATACAAGGCATAGATAATAGCCCCGATAGTCTTCTCCGATCTTAAAAAAAAATCGGATATAAGAAAAAGGAGAAAAAAATAGTGAATTATTTGTTCACCAATATTTAACACAATTCAAATAAGTGGCCCCAAAACATGGGATTGGTTCGCTGAAAAATACGTTTATTATAAGTTTTTGCTCCTTTGTCATATATCCGGATTTTATTAAGTTCAATGGGAACCAATCGGAAAAGCTTCATTTATATATTATATTTGCTTTTTAATTTGTCTGCAAATCTGAAAATTTTGAATTCACTAATCAAAAATACGTAGTTTTTTGAAGATTGTACATCTTTAATTTCCCGAGTTAAAACGTTTCCATAAAGGAATACATTATTTTACATACACTTATAAGTTATTGTCTGCCAGTATATTTAAGCGGACATAATTATATAAATTCATATATAAAATTAATTTCGTCGAAAAATTTTAATATGGTGTCATTATAGTTGCGTTTTATCGCATCTTGCTAAATATATTATTGTATATTGGATTTAGAATACGTTAAATCTAATACAATTATTAATGATGTTATATATACCTAGACATTGCAAAATACAAGATAATATATATTTAGATATTATATCATATTCAAAAACACAATATTTAATTTTGTCAATTATGTTTTGGATATACATAAATATGTAGTACATCAAAAGTACAATTAATTGCCTTTATCATTTTGTGTATGAGTTATTATTTTCCATAAGTTACTAACTTCCATAAAATCTTCATTTTCATTATATCTTCATTTTCCAAATTTTTTTTTCTCAAACATCTTATTTTTTTTAAGTAATTTTAAGAGAATTTTTTCAATAAAATAAAATGTCGAAATGGAAAATAATTTGCCACAAATTATTAAGTTATAAACTTTTTGCAAGTGGCTAAAGTCTAAACGGATTAATAACGTTAAAGCGAAACCCGTATTCGACGGTAATTATTTCTACAAATATTTCGGATTTTAATGAAGTTTTGAAATCAAAAACCAAATACAACTATAGCTTATTTTGTATATATTAGTAACTGTAGTGTACTCCTTAAGCGTACACTGCATACCAACCACTAATATTGATTTCCCAACATACCGTCTCAAATACTGTAGAGTGAATGCCATACAAGTGGCATCAGGTAACAGTCTAGCGGCACTGACTAATCAGAAACCTATGACCGCATTCTTTCACTTCCACTCAGATATCTGGTGACCGTATGTTGACTATAAGAGAACAATGCATAAAAATAATTAAGAATAAAAATAAATTGAGTGATTCCTAAAATCACTCAATACTAGACAATAAGTTAGACTTGTAAAAATAGTATATACCCAGGAAAAAATTACACATTGCAAAAAGAAGGTGATGCCCACACTTGCTTACATAACTCATTGCCAAATTTAGTAACTGCAATACCAAACTCATTCCAACGATAGAGTCAAAAAAGCAAGTAGTATTGTAATCAATTCTTTAAATTTAAACCAGAAATCATGAACTCAATAACAAAGTAATTATTTACTTAAAAGAAAATAACAATGTTATTAACTTATATGTATAACTTTTTGTACTCAAGAAGTAATCATATACTTTTTCTTAATAAAAGGACGTTATTGAAAGTAGTTCCTAATTTTGAAAAAGAAGTTATACAATTTTAAAGAAACAAACAAATTTTTATTTGCAGGAAAATAATACTAAAAACAGAAATTGCATGTTGCCTAAATTTTGTTAAACTGTGGTTAGGTATAAATTAGGGAAGCGCACGTGAGCAGAAAATTGTGAGTGGAAGTTGAAATTACTGACGTTATCGTGAAAGAGTGTAAAAAAAATTTTCGAATGAGATTGTGCGTGAGTCATATTTTGGTTTTTCAATTTTGAATTGTTCTTTTTTTTGAAAAATATATATTTTCGTGGTTTATAGCTCCAAAATTATGACAAACCCATGTTATAATAACAATTCGATGTTTCACTTTTTAGGATTTTATTTCCGTGTGAGTTTTGATCGTTATATTTGAGTGACCTAGGAAAATCACGTGTGAGTAAAAGTTGAATTTACTTATGGAACTACTTCTTTTTTTTCAAATGTAAGTACTTCGTAGTTTTACAATGGAACTATTTCTTTATTAATAATGTATGTAGTTCTTAAAAATATAAAGTAAATGGTTCTTCGGTAAAAAAAATAATCAATTCTAAAGAATCAATTATTTTAGTCTCACGCCATGTTAAAAGAATCGAGTAGGTAATCTAGTAAGGAATGCGTTCTGCCCAAAATGCTTGATTACAAAACGGCTTACCTTTTTGGAAATTTTTTGCTGGGTAAGAACATGTAAATTGTTAAATAAAACAGACTTCAATTTAGAGTTCTAAAACAACACAATTAACTGTGTTTTTACTTTTTGAGTCTCAATATTTTGGCAGCTCTTTTGAACGCCTATTTATAAGCTGACCCCCACACAGCTATTAAAATATAGAATTGGGTTATAGGGAACCTTGCTACCCATACAACAGTAGTAATAAACACATTACATTGCATAACAATTCAAATATTAATTAATACCACTATATAAAATATGCATCGCGCCATTATTCGAATGTAATATAATCGGACATTATAAAATTATAACTAAACTAATGCAAACATATATAATTATATGGGTCCATTACTCGGATAAAACTGTATTAAGACATAATAAATATCGTATGCTTATATATTATTTTTTTTTTAATTGGGTTGTTAGAAGTCGAATATATTCCACACACAATATTGTGTAAGTAAAGACGATAGCAATTGTAATCAAAAACAAATGGAATTTCACTTGAAGAAAGAACAACTAACATATCATTAAATTCCACTAACATTTATTTTCTGTTCAAAAAATGAATAACAATTGTAGTAAAAATGAACCACATATATTAGGAAAAAATAAACAATCATTTACTTTTTTAAATAACAAAAAACGACTGTAAAATCATCAGACAGTCATTTGAGGTGGTTTGTTTTTTTTTAATGAACTACAAGGTTAGTAAAAAATAAAATTTGTTCCACAAATTACTGACATTTACATTAAAAAGAAAGAAATTGTACTACAACCCAAACAACTACAAATTTTTTAAGCAGAAGTTCCCTGAGTGTAGGGTTATAACTTTTGACTTTTTTTGCAATTATCAAATTTTAGCTACCAGTATATAAATAAATAAAGCAACGCAATTTTATTTTTTCGCTGTTTTCAAAAAGTTTTCAATATAATCTTCTTTTGTTTAATTAAACTAAAAATTAATATTTAGCTAAAATTTGTACGCAATTAGACAATAACGATGCATAGTTGGAAATTCATCTTTATAAGGGACACAAACGTTTTCAAATTTTAATGTCTTTCTAGTTTTTCGATTTGCTTCGCGATATAGACGTCAAAATTAGCAAAATAACGAACACAATAAGTAATAAGTTAAAATTTAACGAAATGTATTTTAAGGAAATGATCTTTATGCGGGAGGTTTTTGTTTCAAAATGGCCTGAGAAAGCGATTTCAATTATTAATACATTATTGCCCATTATGTGCTGATAGGCACGTTGAAACCCTAGTGTGCATATATTTTTGTAAGTTTTTCCGGGTACCAAAAAAAAAAAAAAAAACGTATTCAAAATAAAAAATAAGCCCCCCGGAAATAATAAATTCCTAGCTACGTGCCTAGAGGGCAGATTAATATTTGGATTCCAATCCAAGCCGCGAAGGCAGAATAATAAAATTTGTTTTTGAACGGCTTCAATAGAATTTGAATGGATAAGGTACTGAGGGTCCCAAGCGTTGTAAATAATTGTTTTGTAGTATATGGATCACGAAACTCTTTGCTCCAGCGTTTAATGAATCCAGGTAGCTTTATTTATTGTTAAAGATATGTGAGATCTAAAGTCTAACTTTCTATCTAAATGAATGCCAAGATCGTTAAATGACTCCACTAACTCAATAGTAGCATCATTCATCACGTAGCGACCATTAATAGGAGAAGATCTAAAACGTATCATGTACTTGCATTTTTTAACATTAAGGCTCATTAAGTTTATTTTGCACCAAGTAGTAAAACGATTTATATCATTCTGTAGTAGCATTTGATCGTTGCAATTGTTGAATGAAAGATAAATTTTTACATCATCTGCATACATTAAAGTATTATAATGCGTAATAACTGAAGGAAGATCATTTATAAATAATGTTAATAATAGAGGTCCAAGATGACTACCTTGCGGGACACCAGATAAAACATCAATATATTTGGAAAACAAATTTCGAAATTTAACAAGCTGCTTTCTGTTGTATAAATATGAACCAATTCATTTAAGAAATAATATACTAAAGCCAATCTTATCGAGTTTGTACAACAGAAGTTCGTGATTAACTTGGTCGAACGCTTTACTGAAATCAGTATAAATTACATCGGTTTATTGATAAAGCCTTCATTGACATAAATAGTAAGTTAAAGCAAATTTGTAACTGTAGAACAAGAATTGCGGAAACCATGTTGACTCGGAGATAAAATAGATGATACTTGATGTGCCATAGAATTATAGGCGCATAAAACACAGTTTTTAATTGCATGAAGTTCCTGTCCCTGTTTACTATATTCTAAATAATTAGTGCTTACGAAAAGTGGATTTATAAGTAGTTATTCGTCTGATATCTTTATTCCACAAAAAGTGGTAAAATCAGCAAAAAAGTATGTGGGAATCCCCATTCATACTGAATGTTAAAAAGAGCGGTTTACGAATTCAAAGATTTTTTTCGAATAATGTTACGCATACAAATTTGTAATATCTTTTGAATTGAGATCCAATATGACGACAAATAATAACCTATTGTGGACCAGTTGCTTATTCAAAATTAAAGTACATCAGGATATATATAGATCTAGCAACACATATCTGAAAGGGTCAAATAATAAATTTGAAAACAAAAAACTGTATAGATTATTTGTTAGGACAATATCCTAATAAAGAAATATAGAGTATGGCCTCGAACTTGAATAATTTTCATTTTCAAAAAATAATAATTTTAATTAAAAAAAACTAAACTCGATATGTAAATACATATCTGCAAAACCGTTGCATCTTTCTATCACCGTTGCATCTTTTATGCCCGTAATTTCAAGCAATAGATACCTACCGGTGCTTAGATACCTACCCGATTTTGTTCGTGTACACGGTAGGTATCTAAGCACCAGTAGGTATATATTGCTTGAAATTACGGCCATTAATCAAAGTTCGTTAAAAAAATTTACACTGCACCGATGTTTGGTATAAAATGGGTTACAGAATTTTTATATGAAAATTGAAAATTTACAAACATTTCAAAAACAAATCTAATGGATAGAATTTTGAGTTTTAAAATGAGGGTGTTTGAATTTGCAAATTATATTTTGTTGCTGTCAACAGTTTTTGCGGTTTAATGTTCAGCACTTTTTAAAATTTTAAATTTTTGCTACTTATACAATGAATGTATTCGAAAGGCGAAAGAACACCAAATTTTTGTATAATTAGTTTTGATTTTTAGATTTTTGTCGTCTTTTACAATTTCTTTTTAGTACTACTTAACTCCCATTCTGATCAATATAAAATTTGTGGGAGACTACACAGAATGACAATGGCGTCCAAACAAATTTTCCAATAGCCATGATGGGTAAACGCAGGATACATAGAGGAGCGCATTTATGTTTTTATCTATCAAGTATAACTGACGAGGTAACTCAGATGGTAGAGCGCTCAACTGTCAACCTGGAGTGCCAGGTTCGAGTCCCGTATGAACACATTTTTTTAAAAAAATTTGAAAAGAAAAAAAAAATTTTTTTTATTAAAAAAAAATTAAAAAAAAAAAAATTTTTTTTTTATTAAATTAAATTTTTTGGAAAATTTATTTTTGACTCGTTATTTTAGTTCATAATAATAAGTATATAGGTAGCCACATATTATTTTATTTTTCGTATGCTGTTTGGTAATAATAGTCATTGTTTTGCGAGTCACTTCCATATAAAAGTAAACTGAATTGTAATTAAAATGTTAAGTACTTGCCATTACCAAATGTGTACTTATATATGTACTTATATAGTCACTTGATAATGCTTTTCTACACTAGGATATGAGTTACTTCAAACATTTTCGACAACTGTTGAAACTGCTTTAGATGACTCTTATTTCCCAAACTTTTATGAATTGAGAGAAACGACGGACAGGATTAGGTAGATTCTACTCAAATATTAGGCCATGCAAAGTTTCATGTTTAAAAGTCTTCACCTAAAGAAATTATGGTCATTTAAAAGTCGATATATTAAAAAAAATACTTTAAACCTAAAACAGTTTTGTTATTAATTTTATTTTTTGCATGCAATACAAAATAGAGTCATTACACTTAGACATTCGCTAAAAAAGTAATTTCCATATGGCTGCTGGGTAAAACGTTGTATGGTCCTAGTGTAGAAAAGTATTACATATAGGTACATATAGGGACATTCTTTTTTGCATTTGCCAGAAATTGCTGCGTTTGCCATTTTTTCAATTATTTTCCAAAAATGCCATTTTTGCTCCACCTTGCCATAAAATGACATTTTCTACCTTCTTGCAATATTTTTTAGTTTTTTTTTCGATAAAAATTCTCTTTCTATCCATGTTACCTCAAAATTGCACGTTTTGTACGTTTAAAATTTGTACGTATAAGTCTTGCAGATGTCAATTTACTTATTGCAAATTGTAAGGCAGTTTAGTACGTAAGTAAGGTAAGTTTAACATTTATGGCCTAGTTTTTGGTGAGTCAGTTAAACTTCGTTTAGTTAAACCGACAACAAATTTTGTTCACCATTTCAAATTTTATTAACAAACATTTGCCGGAACAACTTTTTATAGTTCAGAATTTCGGTTTTTACTGAAATACAGCAAAATAAACCAAATTCCAATAACAGTATTCCAATTACAAGCTGCGTTAAACTAAGATTAAAGATAATCTACATTCTAAAAACTCGGCAGAAATGTCGTGTTTTCTAGTTTATAATTTTGATACCTTTTTAGGCTCCATCTGGTCAAAATTTGTAACAATCAATGTATCCGAATTTAAGTAAACCTTGGATCAAATCTGAAAATATTGTTCAATGAAATTTCTGACGTATTTAATATGCTCAGTATTGATGATGCAGAGTTTATACACAATGCCAAACTGATATTTTAAAAACATAGAATAAAATCTGATTTAGCTATATACAATCTAAATTCCAAATATCTTTGTTTAAGCATAGCCAAATTGGAAACAAAAGGACTCTCTAAAATGAAAGTTTAGATGTTATAAATAGATTGCGTTAAGGAAAATATTAAAGATTAATGACGTTTCTAATCGAAATAATGGCCCACAAATTTTAAAAAGGATTCATACATTGAAAACTTATTAACTTTCGGAATTACATGCTTTCGAATATGCTGCAGTTACATCTACAGATGTGGAACTCGTATTTTCAGTAAACTCAACTGTTTTGTGTGACAAAAGTAGATCGTTTCTTTCTGATAAATTGTACATATACGGAGGTTGAAAGCTCGTTATAAATTGAAAATAACATAAAAATAATCTCGATGTATATAAAAACATAAAACTAATATAACTGTAAAAAATATTACTTGAGCCAGAGTACAAACTAAAAATTTTTTATATAAATAGAAAATTTTTGGTCTTCAAAGTTTAGTAACGTCATGATGCTTGTTAGGAAAAGACCTAACCACGTGCTTGATTACTAAGAAGACAAGAATGGAGCAAAATGGATTATTAATAGGTTTTTTGTTAAAGTTCTGCCTATTATGGAGGCTCCAACTTTTCTAAAATTCGGGTTCTGATGAGATCTTTAGCCAGATCGAAATACTAGTATCAACCTAGCTAAAATGTTTGATTTGCTTTATTTTTGTAAATATACGGAGGTTGAAAGCTCGTTATAAATTGAAAATAACATAAAGATAATCTCGATGTATATAAAAACAAAAAACTAATATAACTGTAAAAAATATTACTTGAGCCAGAGTACAAACTAAATTTTTTTTATATAAATATAAACATTTTTGGTCTTTAAAGTTTAATAACGTCATGATGCTTGTTAGGAAAAGACCTAACCACGTGCTTGATTACTAAGAAGACAAGAATGGAGCAAAATGGATTATTAATAGGTTTTTTGTTAAAGTTCTGCCTATTATGGAGGCTCTAACTTTTCTAAAACTTCGGGTGCTGATGAGATATGTAGCCAGATCGAAATACTAGTATCAACCTAGCTAAAATGTTTGATTTGCTTTATTTTTGTAAATATACGGAGGTTGAAAGCTCGTTATAAATTGAAAATAACATAAAAATAATCTCGATGTATATAAAAACAAAAAACTAATATAACTGTACAAAATATTACTTGAGCCAGAGTGCAAACTAAACATTTTTTATATAAATAGAACATTTTTGGTCTTCAAATTTTAGTAACGTCATTATTAAAAGACCTAACCACGTGCTTGATTACTAAGAAGACAAGAATGGAGCAAAATGGATTATTAATAGGTTTTTTGTTAAAGTTCTGCCTATTATGGAGGCTCCAACTTTTCTAAAACTTCGGGTTCTGATGAGATCTTTAGCCAGATCGAAATACTAGTATCAACCTAGCTAAAATGTTTGATTTGCTTTATTTTTGTAAATATACGGAGGTTGAAAGCTCGTTATAAATTGAAAATAACATAAAGATAATCTCGATGTATATAAAAACAAAAAACTAATATAACTGTAAAAAATATTACTTGAGCCAGAGTACAAACTAAATTTTTTTTATATAAATATAAACATTTTTGGTCTTCAAAGTTTAGTAACGTCATGATGCTTGTTAGGAAAAGACCTAACCACGTGCTTGATTACTAAGAAGACAAGAATGGAGCAAAATTGATTATTAATAGGTTTTTTGTTAAAGTTCTGCCTATTATGGAGGCTCTAACTTTTCTAAAACTTCGGGTGCTGATGAGGTCTTTAGCCAGATCGAAATACTAGTATCAACCTAGCTAATATGTTTGATTTGCTTTATTTTTGTAAATATAAGGAGGTTGAAAGCTCGTTATAAATTGAAAGTAACATAAAAATAACCTCGATGTATATAAAAACAAAAAACTAATATAACTGTAAAAAATATTACTTGAGCCAGAGTACAAAATAAAAATTTTTTATATAAATAGAACATTTTTGGTCTTCAAAGTTTAGTAACGTCATGATGCTTGTTAGGAAAAGACCTAACCACGTGCTTGATTACTAAGAAGACAAGAATGGAGCAAAATGGATTATTAATAAGTTTTGTGTTAAAGTTCTGCCTAATATGGAGGCTATAACTTTTCTAAAACTTCGGGTTCTGATGAGATCTTTAACCAGATCGAAATACTAGTATCAACCTAGCTAATATGTTTGATTTTCTTTATTTTTGTAAATATACGGAGGTTGAAAGCTCGTTATAAATTGAAAATAAAAAGCACATGATTGACAACCAAAGTTTAATACGGGAAAATTGAATAAAACTTTAACTTTTTATTTTTTTACACAGTTTTTTTTACCATTTTGGCATTTTTGTCATTTCTTGTGTCATTTTTAATAGTTTTTCGTGCTATTTTGTCAGCCATTTTAAAATTTTTTTGTGCAAAAAAAAAACTTGCCAAGGTCATTAAAAATCTCATTACTTTTACATGGGGTGCCGAGAAAAATAATGGCATATCATTATTAAACACTTTATAAAAAATAGAAATATATGTGGTTACCTATATGCTTGCCAGTATGGACAAAAATAGTGAGTCTAAAAATAAAAAAAACCTAAATTTAATAAACATTTTTTTTTTATAGATTTATTTTTTTTTAATGAAATGTGACATACGACATTTGAAACCGGGCCTCCAGGTTCTCAGTCAACAGCACTACCATCTGAGATAATTGACAGATATGTAGATGATTTAATATACATACATTAAACATCAAATTAAAAATCAATTAACAAAAAAAAAAAAAACTACACTCCTTTAAATGTTTTTTCGCCAAGAGTAGGTACATTGGTGCTCTGTTGTTCATTCCTATCACATGTTAAGTAATTTCTGAAAATCACTTTTTCTATGAATTCTATAAATCTGTCAACAGTACTAATAACCGCATATCATCTTTAACACGATGGATTTCTTTTGTGTATATTGGTATGTTTAACATGGTCGATTTTACAATAAATCCTTACCAGTACAACATCATGTCAAATGGTATATAATACACTCTTGAATAAAAAAAAACGTAAGTATTCCAAAGACACACACTTTCACAGAAAATGACAGCAATATCACACCCACACAAAAGCAAATAACTTTGCAGTCCACAATATATACACAGAAAAAAATTATGCATACCTGGATGGAATTTTTTATAATACGATATACATTAGGGCGGGTCGATTTAAAAATCGGTCAACGTTCAAGGAAAATCGTATTCTAGGAAACAAAATAAGAAACTTTGCCGAAGGAACCATACCTCTAAAACGAATTCTGATGTCCCGACTTTTGACCCGTAATGTCAAATTTTTAAAAAGCCCACTATGATATTTCAGAAAGTAGTAGGAATCTCTCCAAGATTATGGGAGCGACTTATTCTCCGGGAGACGCGCTAGCAGATTAATGCATAAATCATCATTCAAGGTGACCGTTAAAGGGCTAAAATTTAAGTTGAAAGAGGGCTTTTTAGCCGTGTTTTTATAGCAAAATGTACAAATCTTGAAATAGAGATATTTCAGAAAGTAGGAGGAGTATTTCCAAGATTAGTGTCTCTACTTCTTCTCCGGAAGACGCTCTAGCAGATGAATGTATGAATTATATTCGATTGGGTTGGATTCGATTGGGGCACTCTAAATGGGTCAAAATGGGATTTTTCAAAATTTGACCCTACGGGTCAAAAGTCGGGACATCAGAATTCGTTTTAGAGGTATGGTTCCTTCGGCAAAGTTTCTTATTTTGATCCCTAGAATACGATTTTCCTTCAACGTTGAGCGATTTTTTTGCCTCCATACAAATCAACCCGGCCTAATATACATCATACATGAGATTAATTAATTGAATTAACTAATTAATTAATGATTTTATTACAATTTCATTGATATCGATTGTTTTCATTAGCATTTTTTAGTAGATGGTAATGAATTTTATTGATTTGATTTCATTGATTAAAGATAATGATTTTACATTTAACTAGCATTAGTAATGAATAAATTGAAGGAGGCAAATTGCAATTGAAAGAATACAAATATGCAAGGCCTGGGAAAGAGTCCGATAGATTTATTTTTTATGAAAAATTATAATTATTAGTTTACCCATATACTTACATGATATTACAAATATAAACACTCTGATAATAAATAGAATAGAACATTGGTTCAAAATGGAACGATATGGAATGAAACGGGGAACGAGTGGAATTGGAATACTTAACATATTTGTGTTGTCGGAAGTAAAAGTTAAGGTTTGAAAAAATGTTGTCTGTTTTTCGATATCTCGCTTAGCTTTCGAGATACGAGCCATTTTATAAAATGGCGATATTTTAAAATGAAAAGTATCTCCGAAACTAAGCGATATAGAGAAAAACGGACAAAAGTTTTGCTACTGTGCCCTTTATATAAATAGGCTAAGTCCGAGAGAGATACCGAATGGTCAATTGTTAAAAAACAGCCACAGGGTGATTTAATTTTTTGTACTTATTTTCGTGATAATAAAAATATAAACATATGTTATCGGATAACAGAAAGGTATTTCCATTTCATTTTCAGTATTCAGTTTTATATTTAAAAAAAAAAGCTTTTTTGCTCGATTGTAATTAGTTTTTTAAGGCAATATTGTGATTTCATAAGCATTACTAGGACAAACTCTAATAATAAAAATTTCATTACAATTAAATGGTACTGAAATTCCAATGCTAATGAAAAAATCCCAAGTATGACATGCAAGAATCGAACATTAATTTTTTTTAAAAAACTTTTTTCTATAAACTATGAACTTCATTCATACGTTTTATTAAAAATTTATACAAATTGAACTACTTTTATCATTGAACTACTTTTCCTGAAAACCAAATAAATTAAATCCTTTTTCCTAAACACTATTATTATGGTACATACTAGACAAATTTTATGCCATTTTATTAAATAAAATTCCCAGCATAAGAGAGGTGGTATGCCTGGTATTCTATCTTTAACAATATAGCCATGCCGCGGGTATCAACCCGTCTCTTTTTCAAATTTGTTTTTTTTCCAAAAATTGTGTTTTCAGCTAAAATTTTGGCTGAACGATTTTTTGACGACCTTTTTTGAATTTGTTTTTCATACATAAAACAAAATTGTGGATTAAAACAATTTAAATTTTGTGTTGTCATCGGCTTGTGAAAGTAATTGTCTATTAATTAAATTAAAGACAAAGTAAAGTATTTACATTTAATAAAGAGTAAATGTGTATTTGTAAACTAAATGTTTATAATGATTATTGATGCATCTTAAGTGCATTTTTATGTCTCCATTTTCCTATTGCAGAAAAGGGTTGTGTGTCACTTTTTTTTTGTTTCTTTATATATTTTCAGATATTACAATAATTCTTGTCGTCAATTTGGGAGTATCAATATTTTTATATTTTGTAACTTATAACTTATTGTAAATTATTTTTAAAAGAATAACAAAATTTTTTTTAGAATTTTTAGAAAAAAAAATTGGCTATAATTAATAATTTTTCCAAAAAATATTTTCAGTTTTTTTCAGTTTACTAATGTTCAGCTAAAATTTTGCTAAATTTTAGCAAAGATTTTTTGATTTTTAATCAGGTAAGTGTTAGCAAAACTTTTGCTGAATCTAGCCGCTGATTTTCAGCAAAAGACTTTGCTGACATTACCAATTTTTTTTTTGCAAGCACCCTCCTGACTAAAATTTTGCGATTTTCTTAAAAATGTTACTTATAATTTTTAAGAAAATCGCGAATAACTTAAATATTATTAGATTTTTATGAATTTTGATTTCATATTCCTAGATTGGAAAACTTTGTTAAGATAAATTTCTAATGTTAAAAAATAATGCAATGTTATGAATTTTCTCTAGAGAAAAATTACTAATTCTTAAATGTTAACTTTTTCTGCGATCTCTAAACTTTCATGAATTTATCTGACACTTGCCACATCGAGCTTCTAGACATCAAGCAATAGGCGTAACATTATTGAGATCACAAAATCCAACTATCATCATTTTGAAGTTTCTTCTAGCAGGTTTTTATTAAATCGATATCCGGTACAAATAGCGCATACATTTAAAATAGTTAAAAATTATTTTTTTCACTTCAAACTTAAATCATTTAAAACTTAAATCGTATAATTCAAATCATTTACCCAAAGAAAAATATTAATAAGTTTCAAAAATTTTAGTCCAATATAATATGAACATCAATAATTAATGTGTATATCATGGTCTCTAAGAATTTTTTCTACGGACAAATAATGAAAATGTAGTAAAACATTTCATAAATGTGATGAAATTGATTTTGTTTTTTAAGAAATTGTTCATAGATACAATGAAACGTTATATTGGACGAAAATTGATGAAACGTTTCATAAGTATGATGAAGCTTTTCCTTTGAGTGTACCATCAATACAATGCTTCATACCGTTGTCCTCATCATTGTACTCGTATGTCTAACGAAACTTTGTATTGTTTTGGTTTTTTTTTTTGTTATATGCAATACCAAAATGCAAGTAAGAATGTGTTTGTACTTAGTGCATCAGTGTGTGTAAGATACACACTACAACTTCCAGTATTACATATGGGGATTTCTATAAGAAAGTCAACGGAGGTTGACAAATTTAAAGCGAGAAATAAACATTTTCAGACTTGTATTATTTTTAGAAAAATACTTCAATTCTATTGAATTAAAAGTCCGAAGTATATTACCAAGTTGCATTAATATTTCCACTTTTTACATTCAGCAACATTTTCTCTTAAAAGTTTACTTGTTTAAGAGAAATTATACAAGTACACTCCTATTTAAAAATGTTTGTTACAACCAGAGTTAACGCCACAACATGTAAACGGAGTTAATATAGATTAGAAATTTTTAAATTTTTGAGTTACTTTCATTTGCAACATTTTCTGTTCTTACTTCTGCGTTGCTGGTAGAATTTTATTTAAATCAAGTTTATTGTGACAAATTTAATAAAAAAAAACTGGAATATATTCAGCAGACTTAATATTTTATAAAATTTAAGATTTATCACGGCACCAGTCAAATATTTTACCTTTGAGTAGTAAATATTGAAATTAAAAATTATGCATATTTTTCTTAGATGGCATCCTTATCTGATTATCGTAAGTAAGCGCGCTGAGCATAGAAACTTATTATATTAACAATAAAACTAAATGTAATAAATCTGATTACTTGGTATTTATTTTTCAATTTTAATACACTTAGAATATTATGGAGGTAAATGTCACTGCAAATATAGTTAAAAACAAGAAATTTCACTTAAAGAAAGGACGACTTACATTTCAGTAAATTCAACTTATATTGTCATTTGATTTTTAATGTTCAAAAAAATGAACCAATTTTGTAGTAAAAATGAAAAAAATACTCACATTTTTTAAATTTGTAGTCACCATAAACGGTTTTGAGACTATATTGGACCAAGTGGTTCATATGATCTGAAAGCTACACCTATTCTTTATCGATACATATCACATTCGGAAATTCGGTTTTAAAGTATATCTAATAAAGTATGTTTTTTATACAGGTATAGAACTTTAAGTTGGCAACACTTTTTTAACTGGCGGCCATTTTGTCAGCTGTCAAGTGACAGGCGTTGACGCCTGAACAACGCGTCTAAATTGTGCAAATTTATTTTGAAAATCATGGTTCTGTTTGAAATACGTATCGCGCACTGCGTCCATTTTACGGTCAGCATAATTGTCCCTCAGAGCAGTTAATTCGATTAACTTTGGAACGTTTTCGCACCACTTTTACTCTAAATGATAATATGCGTCCACACATTCGTCGTATAGTGCGTACAATTGAAGCCCCACGATCAGATAGCAAGGCGTTTGGTAACCGCATAGTTTCACATTTCGGACACTTGAATTGGCCCTCAAGATAGTGCGATTTAACGCCGTTGGACTATTTTCTGTGGAGATATGTGAAGTCTTTAGTCTACGCCGATAAGCCCGAAACGATTGACCACTTGGAGGACAACATTCGCCGCGTTATTGCCAACATACGGCCACATATGTTAGAAAAAGTCGTCGGAAATTTTACCTCCAGATTAGACCACTTCCGAGCCAGCCGTGGCGGTCATATGCCAGAAGTCATATTTAAATTATAATTCCAGAAGATTATCTTTCGAATAAAGTAAATTTCATGTCAATTTAAAAAATTCATCTTTGTTTTATTTCATTTCAAAGTGTTATACCTCTATAAAAAACACCCTTACAACAAAAACTGAAAATGTGACAAAATAAAGTGCATTTTTTTTGCTGTTGCGTTTCGTGAGGAAAAAATTATTGAAAGTGGTATTGAATGACTTTATTAAATAATTGAGCTCTAGGTCACTTTTGTATTTATAAAATATCAAAAAAGTTTTTGTTTTTAATATTGTTTGTTGTTGTTCATACTCCCTGAAGATGTCATTCAAAGAATGACGAAATATTGGAGATATATAAAATAATTTAATTTTGTGTTGACCAGAGTGAGGGCAGCGGCAAAAAAGTTTTTGTTTTTAATATTGTTTGTTGTTGTTCATACTCCCTGAAGATGTCATTCAAAGAATGACAAAATATTGGAGATATATAAAATAATAAAGGATATTTTATAAATACAAACGTGACCTAGAGCTCAATTATTTAATAAAGTCATTCATTTCAAAGGTCGAAAAACTTTTCATAATTTATAGTGGTATTGAATATTAAAAGTATTTCTAAATTTATTTACTTTATACACAATAAGATTTAAAAAAACTATAAATTATATAAGGGTCATTCTCAAAAAAAAATTAAATAAGGGTTAAAATATTTTTTCTAATAGAATTTTACACGACAATAAACCACAATTTAGGGACTTGAAATCCATTGCGTGAATCATTAAGGAGTGTCAAAATTTTTTAGATGCAACAGCATGCATCACTATATAGAACACTATATGGTTCTCAGTTGTGGTTCACTGATGGCTCTAAGCAGTCGAATGGGAACACGGGTGCGAGCGTCTTTGGACCAGGCTTCCAGCGTGTTTTACCTATGGGAAAATATCCGTTCATTTTTCAGGCGGAGATTTGGGCCATCTGTGTCTGTGCAGGGGAATGCCTGCGAAGGGGAACGCTCAGATCTTGCATCTACATTCTTTCTGACAGTCAGGATGCACTGAGGGGCTTAATGGCTTATAAGGTGTCGTCATGGAATCCATTCAGACTCTCAATAGGCTCGGTAGGGGCAACTCTCTAACCTTGGGGTGGATTCCTGGTCATGAGGGGCATGAGGGCAACGAGAGGGCAGCTTTTCTTGCCAACCGCGGGTCCCGAAGGCCCTTTATTGGTCCTGAACCATTCTGTGGAATACCTGCAGGGTATGTTAGGGAAAGGCTCAGGGCATGGATGGAGTCTAAATTCTCTGGTTACTGGGAAAACTCTCCTGGTGAGCGCCAGGCTAAGAGATTGATCTCTTTTTCCAGTAGGGGGTCGAGGCGAATCTTGTCGCTTGAAAGGGGGGGGGGGTGGGTTTGCGGACAATGGCGTTGTATTTAACTGGACACTGTAATCTCAGATACCATCTGCACAGGAAGGGTCAATCGGACACGGATATGTGTAGGTTTTGTGAGATGGTGTCTGAGACCTCGGAGCATGTTCTCTGCGAATGTTCCAGGCTTTGTGATAGAAGACTTAGGTTTCTAGGTGATCGCTTCATTTCGCCTTCCGACATCGCGAACATTTTGCCTAATACGATAATTGGCTTTATAGGTAGCTTGAATTTGTAAGAAACTTTAGGCAGCACAAAATATATACTTTAGTCGCGGTGCATAGTGCCTTCTGATCTAATCTAATCTAGACACTCCTTGGAGTCACTTTTTACAAGGGGCCCAAAAGTTATGGCGGTTTATATTTCGAAATTTAATAAAATTCTTAAAATTACGTTTTTGGATTGCATTCAAAAATATGTCAAACATTGTTTAATATTTTTAGGCGTTTTTAATGCAAGTTGCTCCTTTATTTTATGATTTCCAAAAAATCTTTATCGATTTCTGTGGTGTTTAAAAAAATTAATTTACTCCATACTAACAAATTATAATTGGTTTTGGAGATTATATTTGAATTTAATGTAATCATTTGAGGAAAAAATATTTTTCTACAAGTTAATTTGAAGTTTTTTAATTTGTTGATTTTTAATAATTACTAAATTTAACTATTTATTTTTTAAAAAATGTATTAATCCTCCGCTAGTTTTGTGTTAAACTATTGACAAATCCTTTTCGAAAAAAAACTGTGCTTGTGAACAGTTATATGCTTTGACACTATCGTATTATTTCTAAGTTTTTAAAATCTATCAATATCATTGTTTGCTATATACAAAGCAAAAGCAAATTATGCAATTTTCGCACAATTTTCAAAAAATCCACAAAATGGCATGTGGCGTTGTGGTATAATGGTTAGCGCGTTGGACTGTTACACGCTTTCCAAAGAAAGTAACACATTAATTAATAGGAAGAATTTACTGAATGTTGCTTCTATTTAAGAAAAATAAATAAAAAAAAAAAATGAAAGAGCGAATGTGCCTTGGGAAAAACTGCTTTTTGAACAAAATTCACGCTCTTGTTTTTGAACTTTTGCGACTGTCGAACTCTTAATCTTTTTAGGGCACATCAAAGCGACATACTTCAAACTGTGCAGAGTTACAAAAATTTTCAACGATAACAATTTGAAATATAGACTTATGGACCCAATAGCCACAAATATTTTTAAAAACATGATTTTTATGTTCCAAAAATGCTTGCGGAAGTCATATTTAATACAAAATATGTGATAACTAAAAGACAAAAACAGTCGTTACTTTTAAGTTATTTTAAGATTTGAAATACATGTTATAAATTTTGCACTTTATTTTGTCAAACAAAATTCTGTACATCCTCCATTTTTAGTTGGCATATTGTCAAATATACAGTAGCGGTGACAAATGTAGCAGTGCCCATAATCAATTTAGAAAAGCTGAAAAATCTGACCGAATTATTTAAGTATTAAAGCAAATCCTATATCCGCGAATAGAGTAATTTGATAGTTATTTATTCATTTTTTTAATCGGCCCACTACTTTTCTTTATGTTGCTTACTTTTCAAAATTGTAACATTTATATTCGTGACTTTTAATATAGTTTTGTTTACTGTATAGTGATTTGTAGAGTGAGATGTAAATAACATCCCCCATATAAATTCTATGGAACATTTTTTGTATATATCTATTCCTTTCTGTATATCACTATAATTTTGACATTTCAGATTACTCATTTTCTTACCACCATTTTGCATTCATCAGTTGATTCCTGTCTGTGTACTTTGTGAATGAAATATTTCCAAAAGATTTTTAATTACTATCCATCCAATGATAACATATCTTAACAATTTCAAAAATGGTTTAAAATTTTTCAATCGCTCATATGAGGTTTCCAATCATGTAATTAGAACTGTTGCAAATGCAATGCATTGTGTTACACATTATACAAAAAGATGTGCAACAGTTTTTAACTCCCATGTGTGTTTATGTTAGTGTGGAGAGTATTTGGATAATTACCATGGCTGAAGAATGGTATTGCATCATTATCATCAACACCATTATCTTGTCAACATAAAGTATGAAACAACGACTAAAGCTAATCAAGCGCGTGCATGTCATGTCAGTCACTATTATTTTTTTTTTGTGTACTTTTTTTTTTTTTTGCAAAATTTAAGCTGAACTCTGCGTGTGATTTGGTGTTGTTACTGCTTTGGACAATATAAGCAAGTGACACACTCTTTTTATGTAGAATGCCATCAAATCTGTTCAGATTTATTTTCATTTTATCATTTTGCTTTATTATTTCTTGTTGGTGTTTCTTTATTTTTGGAATTTCTAACATCCATCATTTCTATGCTTTTTATTGCTGTGCACTATTCTCCTTTCTTTGAAATCGTTGCTGTTGTGACTGTTTGCAACTTATTTATATTGATACTACAACTGCTCTCAACTTTAAGCAGTGTTGATAATAAACCGTTTTTTTTTTGCATATTTTAATTTTAATACCGAATTTTTAAAATATTTTTGAGGTTAATAGTACAATATTCCAGACAAAAAAATACAATCGGTCGTTTATGCATTGGCAGAAAGTTGGATTAACAATCTTGACAGAATTGTAATGTTACGCGATTGATTGCTAAATTTAGCTGACAGTGATTCTCAACTTCATTGAAAGTTATGCTGCAGCAAATTCAGATGCCATTTTCTGTGGTCGTAGCTCAATTTTCAACTATTTGTATGAGATTTTTTTATGAGTGTGTGTGGATTAAAACATTAAATTTAATTGATTTTGTGAATCAAACAACCACTTTAAAAAAACAGAAACCCAAATCAATTATAGTCTTTCATGTAAATAACTCCGAATTGAACGTGTAAAATATAATAATGGAAAGTCCTATAGAGGAAAATGTGAATTTTTTAACTTCATACGAGTATCTTCCGATTTGCATGAAACTTGGTATTTGAAATTTCCTAATTCGTATGATAAAACATTACACTAAGGATATTATGTATGCAAAGACGACAGCAATTGTAGTCAAAAACAAATGAAAACTCACTTAAAGAAAGGACGACTAAAATTTCATTAAATTCAACTAACATTTGTCATTTGTTTTTACTGTTAAAAAACTTACTAACAATTATAGTGAAAATGAACCACATATGCTTGCAAACAATAAACAACCATTTACTTTTTTTATTTTTTTAAATAACAAAAAACAACTGTAAACAATTAATGTAAAATCATAAAACAGTCATTTGATGTGGTTTGTTTTTTCAAATTAACTATAAATTTAAATTTGTTGTAAAAAATGACTGACATTTACATTCAAAATAAATAAACTGTATTACAACCAAAACCACTACAAAATTTTGAAAGCACAAGTTCCATGAGTGTAGTTTTTATTTATTTCAATTCGTTTTCATTCGCGTTTTATCGCTGCTTAAAGTTTATATTTTATTAACAATTTTCCAAAATACATACTGTTCAAATTGTCATAATTGTACTGTGCAACAAGAAAAATTTTCCCGAATGATTCCACCGGAAAATTCAAATAGACCATTAGTATATCAAAACCCTCTAAATTGTTATAGCCTCTTGAAGTTGGCTTATTTGTGTTTCTTCTAAAGGTTAAAAACAAAAAATTAAAACATACTCGTGAAAGGCGTGGTAGAGAAGAATGAGTGTATTTTCTAAAAATCATAACTACATTGCAAATTTTCAATTTTCTGAATCAGACTGCGCAGTTTCTGAACCTTCGTCAGTGACCCTGTTTTTTGAATTTGAATAATGTAATATTTGTTATGTTTTTATTTGTTCGATTGCGTCTATATGAAATTTTCTGTGCAATCACTGACCGTGGTATAGATAAAATGATTTCTAATCGCACTACACGTTAGACAGAGCGCTTTAGCCCTCTGATCTATCGTCAGGTCGAGTTTGGTTTAGATTAAAACTAGTTTTATTCAATACACGGTGTTTTTGTTCTTGCATACATAATATCAGAAGTACAACTTCAACAATACAACAGTTCTATTTTTAGAAACTTACCTCACTCTAATGTCCACTGTTTTCCCATATGCTGTAAGTGATGCCATATCTATGATATATTCTTTGTATATTCGATAGATGGTGCTTACGTAGTTAGGGAAGAATTGCCAGAGAGCAAAGTTTTGATTTTTGTTTGAGTTTGAATTTTAACATCTTTTTCAGACAATTGCAATTAATACTATAATTAATATGCAATTTTATTTAATTTAATTGTGAAAGGCGTGAATTTTCAATTTTCTGAATCAGACTGCGCAGTTTCTGGTATTGAACCTTCGTCAGTGACCCTGATTTTTGAATTTGAATAATGTAACATTTGTTATGTTTTTATTTGTTCGATTGCGTCTATAATACTCTTTTTTTGTTAAAGTGGTCCAGACAGAAGAGTCGACATTTAGAATGAGTCATTTTAGATATTTTTTTAGCTTTTTGTAGAAAATTTTTAAAAATGACTTTAAAGGCTACAGGGCTCTATATATTTTTTTATTTTTTTTTTTTGCTTTTTATTCACAACAAAACATTCTTGCAGAGCTAATTATCCAGGGGCCAAATGATTATTAAAATTTAAAAATCGGCAAAGTGGAATAATTTGTAATTAACATATATTTTTGAGGGAATTAAAAAAAAAACTGTTTTTGAAATACAGAGGTGTAAGCCAGGGATTTTGAAAAATGCATTTTACAACAACCTTCTGCTTTGTAAACAGTAGGTTGTGGCATCGAGTCCAGCCGGCGGCAATTCATAAAATATTTTTTTAAATTCATTATTTTTTTTTATTCAAAGTACACCAGGTTACCGAAATCGGGAAATTAGTAACCTTCAATGACAACGACATGCTAAAGTGATATGCCCCCTTCATATCAAAAGTAAGATCCCGGATGTGCCACCGACCACTTGGGATATATTTTGCGTGTCGTCCGGAACATGTACCTTTTCCCGTAGACTAACTTCACATATCTCAGATAAGACAAAATAAGCTTTTACTAATTTTTAAAAGTGGACTACACATTCAATAATTACGACTATTTGCACAGTGTGTATTTTCAGAAATATTTTTGATAAACACCAATTTTAAGCAGCGATAAAGCGCGAACAACAACGAATTTGAAAAATAAACAAATTGTTTTGTCATACTAACTAGAGGATTATATATACTAACTTTAATGCAAATCGGAAGGGGTAAATTGTTTAAAATTAATTAAATTACATTTTTAATAGATACGATTAAAACATTAATTGAAAATAAAATCAAATAAAAAGTTAAAAACTATATTTATTGATACTAACATTTGCTTTATTGGGCCGAACTCCAATCCCATTCACTATTGCATTAAACGTTCTGGAACACTTAACATACAATTTTCTTGTATACATGCAACATTAGCTGATTAATATCAGGCTATAACACATTTTATGGTTTTTAAAAAAGAGGTTTGTGAGAAAATAACGTGAACAGTTTTATTTAATCTTTTCTTTTTAACAGGAGCCGAAAAAAGTCATATGCCTTAGAAATTCAATTAAAATACGCCATGCCATCTTTTGCTCAAATATGTTTAACAATTATGATGCGAGCAAGATTATTTAAGTTTAAGATCATTTGTTTTTTATTAATCAAAAAACCGTGCAATGTTTATTTATTAAGTAAAAAAAAATGTCTACTTTCAGTAATTTAAATTTTTTTAAATTAATGAATAAACATTGCACAGTTTTCTGTTTAACGAAAAATAAACTTTTGGTTTAAATTTTTTAAGATTAAAAAGTAAAACATATATTCAACAATTTTAGCTTGTATGCGAGGTAACACGCTCTATATTTCTGTTCCGCCGATTTTAGAATTCAGTTAGATGTTGAAGTACGATCTTACTTTTGTAATGAACAACATATCCCTAAGTTCTTATTTTAAAAGTTGAGAGCGGAACCGAGTTTTTTAGCCACCTTAGCAGTCATAATTGCAGTATCGCGATCGATAATTTCAGAATCGATCGTGATCTGTCCTGTGATTACACTCGTTGTTATGGTTTTTAATTTCTGTTGTTTTTTTTTGAGATGATTCTCTGTTGAGAATGTTTTTGTTGTATATTTGTAAGAAAATAAAATTAACAAAATTTTAATTTCTAATTTTATAACATTTTCACATTTCAAAGTGTCCCACATACAGATGAGTACAATACAATGTCCAATTACTCATAAACATTGGATAGTTAGACGATAAATATTACAAAATTTTCATATAACGATGTATTAAATTAAATCTGAAATAGAACATCAATTACACTCCCAAGAACTTTTTCATTAAAGTTTAACAGGTATTTAAAAGTTAATCCGTAAAATTGTTTCAATGGAATCTATAGTTTCTGTCTGCTATTCAATAAACAAAATAAACAAAAAAAAAAAAAAAACGGACTTTTGGTAATAGTTAACTTATTTAGTTAAAAGTTTCTATTTAAAACAAAAAGTTGTTATATTATATTGAGTATTGAAATTAACGAAAACCATCTATTGTTTTTTTTATCGATTTTGTCAATTAAATTTTCAACAGTTGAAAATAAACTGAAATACACAATTGTTTTAAACGAAAAGTAAGTAGTCCTTTTTTAACTGATTTTCAGTTAATTTAATGTATATATTATGTAGTCTTTACGAAAAAAATATTGTGAGTGTATCATTTTCCTCGTCTCTACTATATCTTGACATGCAGCGACATCTACTTCATTTTGAGTATATATTTCAATCTGGTTTTCGTCCATACTATTAATGTGCTTATAAGCACAATTTTTTTAGCTAAATAAATTAGTAAAACATTAGTAAGATATTAGTATAACCTTAGTACAAAACTGTTATGTGCTGCATAAATAAAACTAAAATTTTAGCTGAAAACACAATTTCAGGAAAAAATTTACTGAGAAATACTATACTTGATTTACAAGAGGTTCTAGTAATTTCTCTACTAACTTGTTTTTTTGAATATATGTACACCCACTTAATCAGTATAAAAGTTAAATATAGCCTATAGTAATCAACAACACAATAGCTTTCTGAAGGTGTATCACTTCTGAGTAACCATTTAGTGGTTTATCCAAACAATCCGGACAACGGAAGATTGTAACAAAAGTGTGTGTGTTATAATACAAATGTCCCGACAAAGGGTGTTTTTACGAATTCGCTTGAGTAATAACACTCAAACAAAAAAGGTTTCACATCTGCATTTTTAAGATTTCATTTATTACATATTAACTAAATATTTTCTCTAATTTCGTATAAAAACACTCAAATAACACTTTACTTCTTTTTTTTTTGAAATGTATAACTTATTTAAGTTCAACTAATAACAGTTATCATATATACGATGAAAACTTAAAAATTCTGCGGTGGACCAAAACTGGTCTTAAAAACAAATCATAAATATTTTTCTCATAATATGCTCTACATAACGAAATTTTTGGGCACGTTTCATAAAAAGCAAGACAACTTTTTTGGACAATTCATATATTTTTTACATCTTAAATCGCATGACGGAACCTATAATTACCCTACAAAAAAAAAAAAAAAAATATATATATGTTCGCTATTCAGTTCTCCCCCAGTAAAAAATAATCATGTGTTTAGAAGCAGGATAAAACAAATACGCTGATATAAGCGCTTACTATCACATAATACTGAGAAACAGCAAAAGAAACGAATAATTTTCGTATACAAATAAACAAACAAAAATTTTGAGCTTACTGTTTTCCCTAACAAGAATGTACGTTGTAAGCAGCTTAGCCTAATCTCTTATAAGGATGCAGATTGTAATGCAGAAAGTTTCATATCGTGTATTATAAACGATCTGTACCAATTTTCCAGAGTGATTTCTGATTGTGTTTGGTGTTTTCGAGTAAGTAATAAAAAATAATTAGTCATTTAACTGTTCCTGAAGAGCTAAAATTTTAACAACAAAAAATTAATATCTGTAGAATTTTATGTGAAATAAATTATATATGTGACTTTTATTTATCATAAAATTACTTTTAATCGTAATAATGAAGACCTGAAATATGATTTTACTGAAACCCATGAAATCACAGCTTTTTATAAGCGCTGAAATCCGCGCTTACTTTGCCCAAAAGTAATGCTTCCAAGTGGGAATTCACCATATAAATATCATAGCATATGTAAGCAGGTTTGTAAGGGATTCTTTTTGGGTTTCTCCCTTACAAACCTGCCTGCATGAAAGCAGCGTTTTTTACTGGGCCCATATGTATCATTTAAGTGCTATAACTCAATATTTTTATTTTAAGGGGACACCCTATTATTCGTATAGTACAGATAGTCATATTATTTTTTAAATATTTCAGCATATATATGCAATTTTAATACAAAAATTAGTTCAGTGGAATATTTAGTTTGCGCAAAGTGATACATTATAAAATTATTTTTAACATACATCAAATGTACAGGGTGTCCACCGGGAAGGTATACTACTTTGATTGTTTATAATTTTTGATTAAATGAAAGAGAATGGATCTTATATTGATAAATGTTGTTACAATATCAGATAAATGTCCGCCTCTGTTAGCCTCACAAATGCGAGCCCTTTTGAGCACATTTTTCATTACATTCTCACACATTTCACGCGGTATTTCATTAATTTCATCACGAATATTTTGTTTGAGTTGCTCAAGCGTTTCTGGTTTGTTTGCATAAACCTTGCCTTTCAGGTCCAGAGCAGTCAAATCAGGCGACAGTGGAGGCCAATCAACATCACTATTTCTTGAAATAACTTGAAATAACACGTAACTTTATTATCGTCACAGTAATCGACGATTGATTTTGATAAAATGTTTTAACGATTAAAACACGTTGGTTTATAGAATATTTTTCCATAATAAATTTGCCACGTGTCTACTTCACGACTGCCAAATATGAACTGTCAAGACTAATGTTTACCAAAATGGCGGCAAAACAAAGTAGTATACCTTCCCGGCGGACACCCTGTATTAGAATATAAATAAACACGCTTAATTTTCAATTACTTGCAATACCGGTAAGCTATTCTGAAAAGAACACCGACATACTCAATAGAAAGATTATTTTGCATTGAATTATATTCTTTAAAAAAAATTTATGATTTTTCTATTAAATTTCGAAAAAATGGGGTGAATGATGTAAATATAAAAAGCGCGATATTTCAAAAACTGCTAAAGATAATATTTTTTTTTAATTTGTATTCAGCGTACTTAAGTCTATTATGTATTTCAAAGAGAGGTTTTGCAAAAGTTAAAATTTGTTGAGTAGAATGTTTTTATAAATATTTCGTCTCAAACTAATACAAGTTTACTTCCAATTGTTATATGTATTAGCATCACTGTTAACGATTTTCATTCTTTCAAACTTATAAAAAATGTTGCTATCATTAAATTTGTTGTTCCACTAAAAATGTTTTGAAACGGATGTAAAAACTACACAACTAAATTCTGGAAAATGGCAGTTTCAATTGCCAGCCAACAAACCAGCCATCATCTATCTCCAGTCATCCAACCAGCCAGCCAGCGAGTATGTGTCACTAGAGAGTGTTACATTTTCTATTTTATTTATTTTTTTGTTGTTTCATTCAGGCGTGGAGCCAGGGGGAGGGAAAATGGAACATTTCCTACCAAAAAATATAAATTTTCAATACAAAAATGTAAAACTGATTAAAAAAATTAAATGAAAATACTCTAAACGCCCTTCTAAAAACTTTTTCCTGTACGCGAGTCTGTTTCATTAGTATTTGTTGCAATTTAAGGCTCTTTTTTATAGCAATTTTGTATCACGCCATAGTTTTTATTTTATTTTCAGTTTATTTTTTTTTTTGGCATATAATAACTAAGAATAGCTAGTATTTTAGCGTTTTTTTTTCTCTTATTTATTATTATTTGATTCGTCGAAATATTTTTTTGCATCCTTTGAATTTTAAATAGAGTTTTAAGTTAAAATGTTAAATTGTGTAATTTAGATAACAAAAAAGGATTTTATAATTGGGTGCTGGATCAATTTTCGTATAAATTTATTCCACAGCAAGTGAAAGTTTGTGTTAGACAGTTATACAAGAAAAACTTTCATCACCACGCAGGTGGTTGTATAATGCAAATAAATATTTTAACACATTATAATTTGGACTCAGCACTAATTATTTTTGTTTGACGAAGTCGTTTTTGTAAGTATTCAAGCTTACTCGCGGCTGCTTAGTTAATTATAAATATAATGGCTTATTGTCAACTATTTAAGTTTTAATTACTGATAAGTATTTGGGTAAGCCTTATTATTTACAAACTTGTAACCACATATTTTTTTAGTTGATTATAAGCATACGAACAACTAATTATTTTATAACCACTTATTTTGTTATTTCTTTGTAATGCAGCTGTTAAGCGAGTGCAGTTTTTCGTGAAGCAAATATGTAAAACTACTTACAAAACTGACCTCTTCGAATAAAAATAATTGGTTTTGACACCGAATTTTATGCAATTGTCCCAAACTCTACACTCAAAAAAAAAAGTTTGTAAAGTCAGCAAAAAATTTTGCTGAGTCAGCAAAATTTTAGTCATTAGGGTGCTAGCAAAAAAATTGCTAATGTCAGCAAAATCTTTTGCTGAAAATCAGCGAGCTGATTTTTAGCAACAATATTAGTAGATTCAGCAAAGATTCATTTTCTTTGAACTACTTACATCAATGGTAGTCTAAATGATGCTTTCTTTTAAAGGACGCAACTGCCGAAGATAATTATAGAAACGAAACGAGAAAGTAAACAAAAACAAACGAAACGAAAAAAACAACCCTTTTTTTTGCAATAAGAAAAAGGAATCATACTAAGATGTATGTCTTTGTCTTTCGCTTTACTCTGTCTACATGTCTGTATATGTTTATTTGCAATCTGACCACACTAGATTATTAATCTATAAACATTTAGTTTAGAAAAACATATTAAATTTGAATATTTTATTTTGTTTTTTATTTAATTAATAGACAATTATTTTCACAAGCCGGTGACAACGCAAAATTTAAGTTGTTTTAATCCTCAATTTTGTTTTATGTATGAAAAACAGATACAAAAGTCTTCCATGGTTGATTTTTTTATATGTCTTATTAGAGTTGTACTTTTTAGTATTATTTTCCTCTTCTCTACTACATCTTGACATGCCGCGACATCTGCTTCATTCTGCGTATATCTTTCAATCTGTTTGTCGTTCACACTATTAATGTGCTTATCAGTACAATTTTTTTTAGCAAAATTAATTAGTAAAACATTAGTATATTAGTAAAGCATTAGTATAAAACAGCTAAGTGCTGAATAAGTACAACAAAAATTTTAGCTGAAAACACGATTTTAGCAAAAAAAATTTGCTAAAAAATAGTATATCTGATTTACAAGACGTTTTACTAACTTTTTGAGTGTACTGCTTATAATTAAGATACTTGTAATGAGAATCCATTACCGAGATTTCGCTGGGTATCCTCAAAACAATATATTTAGATAACAATTCTTTAACTAAAACCACACGAGGTCGATCTGATGACTAAATAATGAAAGTATAAATAAGAATAAGATTTATCTTCTGATTTCATGATATTTAGTTGAAAAAATTTTATAAATGAGATATTTAAAAAAAAATCCAAACAAAAACTCTCTTTCAAAATCCCCTTTTTCAATTCTCGTTAAACTCGATCTATATATTATTCTGATTAATATAGTGTTTACGTAATTTTTATTTTTCCAAAATTCGTTATAATTATTTCACATTTTGTCGCTGTTCAATGTGAAAGTTTTTCAATAAATGTGTAGGAAAAACATGATAAAGAAATATAAAAATTTGGTGACATATTAAATTGCAACACACACCGCTACACTTATAATAATCCATGCTAAAAATACGAAACAAATGTCAAAACAACAAAATATTTTGTAAAATGAACAAATTTTCGTTTATTTTACAAAGTTTTTGGTTATTTTGACATTTATTTGTATTTTTACGCATGGATTATTATCAGTGTATCCGTGAAAATCACGCGGTCTCTATCGAAGGACTCTGTGGGATCAATGACGATGCTCAGGTGTAAAGGGGAAATTAACGATTTCTCTGCACGGGGACGCATTGAGATTATATGTGTGCCGGGACACTCTGGTATAGCGGGGCACAAAATGGCTAATGAATTGGCTAGGGGAGGATCTTCCCTAGAGTTAGTCACTTTGGGGAACGCTAGACCTTTTCGAGCTGTCAAGGCGGAGCTGGTGGATTGGGCTGACACCATGCATAGGACCACCTGGGAGAATGCGGTTGTTGGCAGGACAATGGGGATTCTCTGGGGCAACCCGGACAGGGACAGGACGAGGGAAATTCTGAATCTTAGTAGGAAGGAACTGAGTCTTTTGATGGAAATCCTCACGGGACACTCGACACTGAGGACCCATCTCCACCCTATTGTTAGAGCGGACTCGTGCGTGTGTAGGGCCTGTGGGGAGGACGAGGAGACCTTGGAACACTATCTCTATGAATGCCCGGCATTTGCCGGGATCCGCGTAGAAATACTAACCAGTGACCCAATATCCACATTGGGAGATCTTAAGGGCATAGGATGGAAGAGGTTGAGGAATTTCGTCAGTGCGAAGGAGTTCCTGGGGTAGGAAATAGACATGGGACCGATTTTTAGACCGCACAACAAGCCGACATTCTGGCTTAAGTGTAAGTCCTTAGGGACTTGAGTCGGATTATGGGAGCATTTTAATTCTCCGAATCCGCTTTTCGACCTAACCTAACCTTAATTGCAACACCTCTTCTTTAACAATATTTAGTAAAAATTTTCTTAATTTGTGAATATCTTAAAAAAAAAAACATAATTAATTTTTGTTAAATTGATTGAGTGATTTTGATTAGGTACACACAAAAAAGTAAGTTAGTGGAAAAGTTAGTAAAACGTCTTGTAAATCAAGTATACTATTTTTCAGCAAATTTTTTGCTAAAATTTTAGTTATACTTATACAGCATTTAACTGTTTTGAAGTAATGTTTTACTAATCTTTTACTAATTCATTTTGCTAAAAAGTTTGTGATGATAAGCACACATTAAAAGTGTGTACAATAACCAGATTGAAAGATACACGCAGAATGAAGTTAATGTCAAGAGGTAGTAGAGACGAGAAAAATTATACTAAAAAGGACAACGCTTGTAAGACATATAAAAGAAGAATTTTGTATCAGTTTTTCATACATAATAAAACAAAAAGACAAGGTGACATACTATACATACAAATATACATTGCCACATACAATACAATATAACATATGAGCGCGTGAGAATAGAAATACGACTGAGAGAATCGTACATATAGGACCGCATCAGTCGTATTTCTATTTTCATGTGCTCATATTGTGTGGAAGCTGGCAAAAACTCGTCCAAAACCTCAAGAAAAATATTTTTTTTGGAAAAACTGCTATTGCCATCGTTTTTAGCGTACAAAAAGGTAATATTTGGAAAGATAATATTTGAAAAAGAATTAAATCAGCGGATTTTTTGTATTACCTACTAAAAAAAAAACCTTTAAAATACAAGTTGAGAAAAAGTCAAAAAATTTAAATTTGGTCGCCTCGAAAATGATTTTTTTGATATGTCGTAGTGTAGCTTTTTTTCATCATGCCGAAAGCTATCGAAAAATCGATGGCACAATATCGATTGCTAAATCGACCGAAGCTAGTGTACATATATATTTTTATAAAATATTGCATGAGTATATGTACATGTTTTTATTTGGGTACAAAAAATAAAATTGTTTTTTTGTTTCTGGAAAAGATCTTTTAAGACCAACTTTTTTGTGTTTCCAACGTTGGCAAGTTTTGTATAGCAAACCTGGCGGCCAGGGTTCGAATCCTGGCAGGACGAAACAAATTATAAATGAAGTTTACTGTAATTTTATATTGGAAATCTATTTTTAAACCATTAGTTTTATCGTTTTATCAACATTTTGCCAACATTGTTTTTCCGACACTTTTTGAACACACAGACCTTTTGTCTAATGATGTATAATTTTGGGATTGGGAAAGCACTTTTCGCCAACACTTTTACCATATATTAAAGTGACTTGCTAGCAGTGGTCCGATTATCTTTTTCTGGCTGAGTATTTTCTTAGGTACGCTGAGTCTAAATCTGGCATTTTTCTCTATATAAGTTTTTGAAATATCGGTGGTTTAGTATTCATCTAAATATTTCATAAAAATTTCAAGTTGACAACACTGAAGTGATAAGTTGTAAAATTAATAGTGCTGTGATTTGCTTCTTAAAATTCACCGTTTTCTGGTTTTAAAAGCGTATTTTAAACTCTTTAAATATCGCCAACTATACAATTTAACGTAACTTCGTGCAGTATAAATATAATAATAGATGTTAAATGCTGAGTTTTAAGTAAAAAATAGAAAATACCAAAACAAACAAACAACAATAACAACACTAACTATTTCCATAACATTCAGCTTTTATATATGGTCTAAAGGCTCAACTAGCCAAACGTAAACGTGAAACTATCTCGGCTGAACTAGCCATACGTAAACATAAAACGTAAAACCTACTAAACAAAACTTCACAACCAAAACTTTTAATTACACAAAACAAACAACTAAAATTTAAAATAAAACTTATACAAACATTAAAGTACACATCTCTTAAGAGAAACTGTACAAGAGTAAATAAAAACTAATGCCAAACTTAAAACTTAAATTAGTGAATAAAAACAAATCTAAAAGAAAAAATAAAACAAGAAGCAAAAAAATAAATACAGAAAATATTAATACAACTCTAACTATGGATACATTTCAAGAAATAAATAATGCACACGGCATAAACCCAACAACAACGATAAACTCAACTAGTACTCCTACGCAAAAAAGGTTAAGAGAAGTTATGCAAAACTCTCTTATGGGTAATGCCTGTAAAACTCCGCGCTTAACCAGCACCGAAACACCTCTAAAACTTATAACTATAATGGACAAACGCTTTGATAAACTTACTGATCTATTAGAAAATATGATACATGAAAAATTTAATGAGTGCAAACAAGATATCTTACTTAATTTTGAAAAGAGTTTTAATATAATAAAAAACGAACTGCATACTGTAACAGAAAGAGTTCAACGATTAGAAACAGTCGCTGTAAACATAAAAAGTATGCAGGACGAAATAAAAATCTTAAAAACAAAAGTTCAAAAGCAAGAAAATAAACGTGTGTCTTGTGAATTGCGATTAAATGAAATTCCTTTTAATCCAGATGAGAACTTATATGAAATTTTCGACAAAGTTTGCAACAGAATTAACACTTCTGTTCCCGCGGTTAAAACTATTTATCGGTTACAAAACCATAACAATAAATATAAAGCCGATTCGAAAGATGCCGTAATAATAGTTAAAATGTGGTCCCCGTATGACAGAAATTATTTTCTAAAAACACTTGCCAATTTTCGTAAAATTAATAAAGGGTTTTTCTTCTGTTTGAGAGATATTGGAATGAATTCCGATACAAAATTCTTTGTTAACGAAAACCTAACAGCTAATAACTACAATATTCTACGAGCTGCTCTTCGTCTTAAAAAGAGTAATCGTATTCATAGTGCTTTTCCGCTACGTGGCATGGTACATATTAAGATATACGCAAATGACCAGCCAATACAAATTGACGAGTTAGAACATCTTAATAACTCGCATCTTACAAATTTATTTCGGGACCATGATGTATCCACTTCTGATGCTGGTGTATATCATGCTGATGCCATTGATGAATAATTACATATTGAAAACTTTATCTTTCTTTAACATTTTTAGTGTCAATTTATATTTTTACCTTTTTATTTATATAGTAATATTTTTATTTATTTTAAATATTTACTACAACTTTTATTTCATTATTAATCTAATAATGTTTTTAAATGAATATTATATGGAAATTATACTTAGTGCGTGCGTTACTTTTTTAATAAACAATTTAAATGAACAATTTAAATGACAATAGAGCTCGTTCTAGAGACGGTATTGCAAATATGTTAAGAATTTTGGCCGCTCAGAGAGAGGGCATTAAAATCTGTCACATCAATGCCCAAAGCTTGAGACCTAAAATCGATGAATTTAGATTTATTTTTGAAGACTCGGGAATTGATTGTATTTGCGTTTCCGAAACTTGGTTTAAGCCGGACTTTACTGATTTATCAATCGCTCTGAATGGGTACAGTGTCAGAAGGGTTGATAGAGATGGCTATGGGGGTGTAGCAATCTATGTGAAAAATGGTATTGCATTTAAGGAACTTCGCAAATCTACAGATATTGATCACTATGAGGTTTCTGAAGATGCCAATTCCAATAATTCGACTAGTTCGAAAAATTTGGTAGAATATCTATTTTTGGAAGTAAACAGCGAAGGCAGAAAATTACTTGTAGGTAGCGTGTATAGGCCAAGTTATCGAATATGTATGAAAAAATTTATTAAGACTCTGGAAACTTTTACAGTTTTATATGACGATGTCATAATCGCAGGTGATTTTAACTCAAACGTATTAGTTGATTCTTATCTTACTGATAATATGTGTACGCTTGGCCTAAGCTCTCCGAACACAGACAATGCCACACATTTTACGACTAACAATAATACTCTTCTCGATCTTTTCTATGTTAGTGATAGTTCTAAGGTATTACTTTATGATCAACTCTCTGCATCTTGCTTTTCACGACATGACCTCATTTTTATTGCGTATAATTTTAAACTATTAGTACCTGAACAAAAAATAACTTATCGAGACTACAAAAACATCGACTACGAATTCTTAGAAGATGAATTTTGTAGGATTGATTGGAATATATTATATGATATGGTTAATGTTGATGATCAACTCTCTTTTTTGCAACGTAATTTAAATTATTTATATAATCTTACTGTTCCCCTGAAAACAAAGGTCATAAGTCGGCAGAGGAAACCCTGGTTCTCTCTTGATATTAAACGGGCAATTAATCACAGAGATTTTTTATACTTACGATGGAAACGTTTTAAGACCACTGAATTACAGGAGGAGTATCGTATATCACGAAGGGAAACTAATAAATTAATAAGAAAAGCAAAATCTGAGTTTTATGCAACTAAGTTTTCTAATGCCATTGGATCAAGAAAAACTTGGCAAACGATTCGTGAAATCGGCATAGGCAAGGTTAGTAGTCATGATACCTGTGCAGTTGATGCGGATACACTAAATGAAATTTTTTTAAACATTCCGATAATACCACCTGATCGTAATTACTACCAAGACATTGATGCTTCAAATGAGACCTTTTATTTTTCTAATGTTTATCAATGTGATGTGTTATCTAGTCTCTTGTCAATTAAATCTAATTCCGTTGGTGTTGATGGCATAGATCCTAGATTTCTCAAGATCCTCTTACCACAACTTCTTCCCTTGATTACTTTTATTTTCAACAAGATACTTACCACGAGTGTTTATCCTAAAATTTGGAAACTGGCAAAAGTAATTCCCATTCCTAAATCAAATTCTGATTACAGGCCGATAGCAATTTTACCATTTCTATCTAAAGTTTTTGAGAGGTTGATTCATAATCAAGTTACTCATTATTTAGATACTAATAATATGCTTACTGATCGTCAATCTGGTTTTCGTAAGAAACACAGTTGCATAACTGCTCTGGTGGATGTTTCTGAAGAAATTCGACAACAAGTTGATCGTGGAAATGTTACTTTTTTGGTTCTTTTGGATCACTCGAAAGCGTTTGATACTGTCGACCATAACATTTTGTGTTTTAAATTGAGACACATGTTTAACTTCTCATCTACTGCCACACTTCTATTATCTTCATACTTAACGGAGAGATATCAATATGTTGAAACAACTACAAATAAATCAAACTATTTGCCTGTAACTAGGGGTGTTCCACAGGGGTCGATTGTTGGCCCTCTTCTTTTCTCGCTATACTCAAATGATCTCCCAGGGAAACTTGAAAACTGCAAGGTGAGAATGTATGCTGACGATGTCCAACTTTATATAAGTTGCAGGGTCACAGCGATTGAGCAATGTGTAAGAACTTTAAACCACGAGCTAAGTCGAATTTATGAGTGGGCTTCTGCTAATGGCCTTGGAATAAACCCTAATAAATCTAAATGCCTAATTATTAAGAAAAGATTATTAAAGCTCGATTATATGCCAAACATTACTTTAAACAATCAAAGAATTGCTATTGTAGACTCTGCCAAAAATCTTGGTATTTATTTTAACAATACGCTTACTTGGTCTAGCCATATTAATTATGCTTGTGGTCGAACATTTTCAATGTTGAGAAATCTTTGGCAAACTCAGTACTGTACACCAATTAAGATTAGAAAACTTCTTGCCAAAACCTATCTGATGCCAATCTTATTATATGGTTGCGAATTATTTGCCAGTTGCGATAATGAGAGCAAAAGAAAACTGAACGTTGCATATAATAATATCGTCCGTTACGTATATGGTCTAAAAAGATATGACCACATTTCGTCATTTACAAGTCTTCTTTATGGCATTAATTTTGATAATTATGTTAAAACGAGACTTTTACGTTTTATGCATAAAATTATATATACACGTCAACCAGAACATCTCTACTCAAGATTAAAATTTTCAACACTAAATAGGGGTAAAAGGCTACTTACATTTAAGCATCACACGCAGATTTCTAAATGGCAGTTCTTTATTTACGCAATCGGTCTCTGGAACATAATTCCACATAGCTCTCAAACTATAAGTAGCGCACTTATATTTAAAAAAAACATTATTAGGTATTTTTCTTGATAGATAATGTATTTGATAATGTATTTAGTTTGATTTTCAATGATATAAATATTTAAAAAAAAACATTTAATTATATTTAAACCATTTCGAGTATTTCTTTGTTTTTTATGTAAATTTAAATTTTTTCTTTTTCTTTTATTTTTATTTTTTTTTTATAATTTCAATTTTTATTTTTGATTTTTCAAATTTATTCAATTTTGTAAACAGTTATTTTTTATATTATTTTTTATTTTTTTTTTTTTTTTTCTTCTTTTTTGATATTTCTATTGTTCTATTGTTTAATTTTTACTTGTTTTCTTATAATTATTAAAATTTGAAATTTTTTCTTTTTTATTATTTTTCTTTGGTTAATATTGTATTGTATGTGCATTAATGTAGTAATATTTATATATATTTACCGAATTATTGTATTTAACACTTGCTCAGTCCTATACTGCAATATAAGACCTATAGTCTTGTGTATAGGATATCAAATAAATAAAATAATAAATAAATATTTTCGATGATTTGCAAATTTAATACAAAAATTATTTCGGTGGAAAATTTATTTTTTTAGCAATCAAAAAAATTTATAAGGGCATACTAAACATGCAAAATTTTCACATTGCATGCACTACTTTTAAAAAATGCTGAAACAAAAACGGACATAATTATACTCAAATGAAAGATAATGTTGTGTAGACTTGTATTCTTAAAGAAATTCATAATTCTGCGGATGAATTTCGAAAAATTAAAAAAAATATACGAAAAAATGGGGTAGATGATGTAAATATAAAAAAATGCTGACACATTTCAATTCAGCGTGCCTACACTAAGGGATATTCTGCTGTAAGTATTTGTAATTGTTTGAGTTGTTTACTACAGTAATCTTTTTTGTTTATGTGAAAAACAGTCGTTTGTAGTTCGTTTAAAAAAACAAACCACATCAAATTACGGTATTACGATTTTACATTAAGTTTATACAATAGTTTTTTTTTTTTATTTAAAAAATAAAACAAATAAATGTGTGTTTATTTTTTACTGCATACGTGGTTCGTTGTTACATTTATTGGTTCGTTTTTTTTTCATTTATTTAACAGTATAACACAGATGACAATGTTGGTGGAATTTACTGAAATATCATTTGACTATAATTGCTGTCGTGTTTACCTATATAGTATTCTAAGTGTATATCTATTAAAAATATATATAATAAAGTATATATAATAAAATATATATAATAAATATAAATTGTCCGCCATCTAACGTTTTTTTTTCAACTAGTGCTTATTTCGTGAATGGTAACACTTAGCTCATGTCTTATTTGACAGATAATTAGTTTTATCCTTCCGCTGAACGAATATGGTCCGTATGTTCGTTATCTTGTGAAAAAAGTGAAAGAAACTGGCATCCACATCGATAAACCAAAGCGTGAAAAGCCAAAAACAGTGCGTACACCCGAGAATATTGCTGCTGTGGCAGAAAGTGTGCGTGAAGCGCCATCAATATCAATTCACCGTAGTTCTCAACAATTGAACATTTCGGAGACATCATTGAGACGAATTTTGCATAAAGACCTTGGTATGACGCCATACAAAGTCCAATTGGTTCAGGAGTTCAAAAAAAAAAAGTTATTTGGCGGACCCTTTATATTTGAAAAGCTGTTTCTAAAAATAGAGGAAAATTTTTGAGTTGTGTTATTTGCAGCAAATAAATTATTTGTGCTTTGTGCTATTGTCATTCACATTAGTATTATAAATAGTGTTTTTTATACGGGTATAGAACTTAAAGTTGACAACACTTTTTTAACTGGCAGACATTTTGTCAGCTGTCAAGTGATTTATATTTAATTTAGTTTGGCATTTCAACTTAAATAGAGTGACGCCTGAACAAGGCTTCGATATTGTGCAAATTTATTTTGAAAATCATGGTTATATTCAAAATACGTATCGCGCACGAATTTTGTGAATTTTGTTTAGCGATGAAGCTCACTTTTGCTTAAATGAATACGGCTATAAACAAAACTGCCATATTTGGAGTGATGATAATCCTCAAGAGTATGTTGAGACACCGTTATATCCAGAAAAACTGACTGTTTGGTGTGCTTTATGGGCTGGTGGAATCATTGGTCAGTACTTCTTTAAAAACGATGCTGGTCAGAACGTTACAGACAATGGTGACCGCTATAGAGCGGTCTATTTTGGTTACTTTTTCGTTCATAAATTAAACAACCATGATGTGCAGGAGCTGTGGTTTCAACAAGATGGCGCAACATGTCACACAGCTCGTACCATAATTAACTTATTAAAGGAAACGTTTCGTACCCGTGATTTGGCCTCCAAGATCGTGGGATTTAACTCCGCTGGACTGTTTTCTGTGGGGATAAGTGAAATCTCTAGTCTACGGCGATAAGCCCCTAACGATTGACCACTTGGAGGACAACAGTCTCCGCGTTATTGCCAATATACGGCCACATATGTTGGAAAAAGTCATCGGAAATTAGACCTCCAGATTAGACTACGTCCGAGCCAGCCGTGGCGGTCATATGCCAGAAGTCATATATAAATTATAATACCAGAAGATTATCTATCGAATAAAGTAAATTTAATGTCAATTTAAAAAATTCATCTTTGTTTTAATTAATTTCAAAGTTATATACCTTTATAAAAAACACCCTTTATATAGATGTATTTTTGTTGAAATAATTATATATATAATTTTACTTTTTTGGATTAAATCTTGATTAAATTTAGTACAATTTAAGAAAAAGATCAAAAACAATTGCTTTCATTGGATATTTTTTTTAGTCATTTAAGCATTCTTTGCATTTTTGCAACATTGTTTTTAATGCAATCAGCAATCACCACATACATGCACATTAGAGCGGCATTTTTTATATGAATAAATGCATTTTTTTGACAAATTAAATTTATTGTTCAGAATATTACAGCAGTAAGTCTAAAAGGTATGTGATGCGGGTTTGAGAAAAATCGAAAACTTTAGCTTTTAAGCATAGTGGCCAAAAATTTCAATATGTTAAAATTTTTCATATTTCATATTTTATTTATTTTTATTTATTTTATTTAATTATTGGCACAAATAAGACTTAGAGTCTCTTAAAGCACCTCAAACATTTTAAATTACAATGATTGAATAACTTAACTTAATTACATTAAACATTTAACATACAAATTTAAAGAAATAACAAAAATGTAAACAAGCCAAACGTAAATAATTAATCTTTCAATAAATTACTAACTGCCATTTTGAAAAACAATGCACGGGGATCGGATTTAATTTGATTAGGTAAAGAATTCCACAAATTCACAGCACTAACAAAGAACAATCTCGAGGATGATGAATAATTGTAAGCCGGAGTGTTAATGTTAGTCGTACGACTTGATCTGGACATATTTATTTTTTGATATAAATAATCAGGTTCCTTCGTATGTATAAGCTTGTGTAAAAATATTAAATTTCGAATGTTTAGATATGAAGTTAAACTGCTTCCCAAGATTTGAATAGAGTACTTAGATATCCGATCATATTTTCTTTTGTTGAATACATATCTAGCACAATTGTTGATAACCATTTGCAATTTATTATTAGATTCAGCATCAAGATTTCCAAAAACAATTGCACCGTAAGTTAAAATAGGTACAATTAAAGTTTTTACCAATTTTAGCTTAATGTCACTTGGCACAAACGCCGATGAATACCAGAGTTTCCGTAGAGCGCAATACATTTTCGTAATTGTGTAATTAATATGATCTTTACAATTTAGGTCAGAATTAATTAAAAATCCAAGATTTTTTACAACTCTCACATATTTAATGACTTCATTTTGCATGGTAATATCTGGTAATATCTCAGCAGAACAACTGCCGATTATTAAGGCTTGTGTTTTCGAGGCGTTAATTAAAAGATTGTTTTTCAAAGACCAACAGCAAATTTCGTTCAAGTCCTCACTTAGTCGACAGCTCAGATCTTCTAAAAGTCCAGGTGGGCGTGAAAGATATATTTGGGCGTCATCTGCATATAAATGAATGCTAGCGCTTTTGCAACAGTAAACTATATCGTTGATAAAAATACTAAACAGAATAGGACCAAGAATCGAACCTTGGGGTACCCCAGAATAAACGGGTTTAGTAGTTGAGAAGGACTCCATGCAACTTACTCTTTGTGACCGATCTGACAAATACGATCTGATAAGTTTAGAAGCGGAATTACTGAAACCAAAATACTTAATCAGTTTTATCAATAGTACATCATAATTCACAGTGTCGAAAGCTTTTGAAAAATCAATCAGAACGACCACAGTTAGGTCACCACGATCAAACGACGGACGAATGTCTTCAAGGACCTTAAGTAAGGCAGTACTACAGCTTCTACCTGCTCTGTAACCAGATTGATTATCCGTAAGAAGGCTGTTGCTTACCAAATGCTTGACAATTTGCTGCGAAATTAAACGTTCAAATGATTTGGAAATAGATGATAAAATACTGATTGGTCTATAGTCTTCAGGTAAAGTAGGCTGGTTCTTCTTACCAACAGGGATGATATTAGCAATTTTCCAAGATTTTGGAAAATGAGAAGTCGTAATGATATGGTTAAAGATATGAGTTAAGGGAGGCAACACAAAGGGTAAAATAAGTTTGATGAATTTAATATTTATACCATCATATCCAACAGCATTCGATTTTATTGAAGTAATAGATTTTCCAACATCTTCGACAAAACTCCTTTTTTATTGAAGTAATAGATTTTCCAACATCTTCATAAACTCCTTTAAACCTTTACTGCAAGAAACGCATTATTAAAAAAAATGTATAAAGATTGGTAGACTGAAAAAAATGTATACGTATTTCAGCGTTTTCATATTTATTAATTTTTAAGGATTTTATAGAAGGACAGAAAAAATTTGTATTTTCGTTACTAAAGAAAAAAAGGGATTTTTCATAATTTTTAATCCGACTTTTTTTAATTAAAAAATTTTTTTAATTGTTCAAATATCTCATTTGTTGTATTATATATTGCCCGTTGAAATTTATTATTCATATGGTGTATTGCATTAAAATACCTTATTAGTGAATGCTAAAGGATGATTTGTTCGAAAAGCTATAAGATATTAGAAAGGTTAACCTGAGTAATAAAGGCAACAAATAAGACTGTCTGGTGGCACAAATATCTTAGTTGGCGATGTTATAACGTCCCGAACATAAAAAAGTGTATTTCAAAACTTTAGCTTAATATATTTCCAAAACCTGATGCGGTGATATATTATGTGATCAGATTCGGATTCAGCGCACATCAAATCTTTCGAAAAATATATCCCAGTCTCCGCGATTATGTTATTATTTCTCATTTAGCTAAAAGCAACGATAGATTTTATACATTTGCTAAAAGTTGATCATTTAATTCCTGAAAATTCACATCACTTTGTATATACTTATCGCTTTCATCGATAATTTCGATTCCCGGTGACGACAACAGCATTTGAGAAAAATATTATGTATGAGTTTTCTATCACTTATATGTATCGCAGCGTATTAACATTCGGTATTAACATAGCACTTAACCCCACCGAAGTAAAATAATGAATCAGGGCTATCATTTCGCGCAATTACATTGTTGCCATGTTAGAAGCCCTTCATCTTTCACCACCTTTCATCTCTCCACTATTTCCTTTACAAAGAAAGCAATACATTAATTAATATGATGAATTTCCTAAGTGTTGCTTCTCTTAAAAAAATAAATAAATAAAAAAAATCTATGTATGGTTGATCACTATACAACCAACAAAACCTGTCCGTCATTTTAACAAATTATGTATTTTTTAACGTTTAACTATTTGTTGATTGTTATTTTGACGAAATATCGCCATATTATTTTATTATTTTAACAAATTTGTTTAATTAAATCGAATAAATATTTTGTTGTTTTAACAATTCGCTTTATTCAATTTAACATAGAGCTTTATTTAATCTATTCGTATTTTGTGGATTTATTATTAATTCTTAATTCTATATTTATTTACCTTTTATATTTTATAAATTTTAATTTTCAATAATATACGTCCCCTATGGGGATTGGGACCGGTTCTGCGTGTGCCACAGGATCGGTCCCTTCATGCCAGAGACCGGTCCTCTGCTAAACCCTACCCTATGGAAACAACTGGCAACATTGGCTTGTCATAGGAGGGGGTCATTTGCCCTGCTTTAAACCACATAGTGGCATGCCACAGGACCAACCAAAAATGGGCATACCACAAGACTGTCGCAAAAGGGCCATGTCGTATAAAATAAACGAAAACTAAACAGCTTCCAATGGGTCAAATTCTGGCCAACTGGCTTTTTCTTGTTAATAAGCATTCTGGTTAAGTAGTATGTCCTCCCTTTACTAGTCACAAGATTGGTAATTTTAGGACAATTGACACTGCTTAATCCACTTCAGTATTAAATTATACCAGTGCTGTGATAAGTCCTTCTTTAACCAGTCACTTTTAGGTCAATTGATTCCTCATTCCCCATAGGGTCTTTAGTCAGTACATTAAATGAGAATTTGATAAAATATAAAAATAATAAAAATTAAAATTATAACGCAGTATGTACAAGAACCCCAATTTTTAAAACACAAGAAACATCACATTTACAAAACAAATTAGTTTATTTAACGCTTCAATTAAATATACATTTTGTTTTTAAAAACAAATGTACAAATTAAAAGGCGAAAAAAACAAAAAACGTGTATCTAATATTTACTAAAGGTAGACATACACACAAAAAACAAGTTTTCAATTAATTTCTTGATCAATGGTGATAATCTTTACTTCGAGCTCATATATTTATTAGTTCTCATTTAGTTAATAAAATAGTTTATATGAATACTTGATGTTTTGCATGGGATTGTTACCTCTTTCAAAACGTGTTCTGATGATGGGAACCTAGAAAATTCCCGAAATAGATCTATCAACACATTCCTGAAAGGGTCAATTAATACATTTGAAAACAAAAACTATATAGATTATTTGTTAGGACAGTATCCTAATAAAGAAATATAGAGTATGGCCTCGACTTTTAATTTAAATTAATAATAATAAATAATATAATAAATAAACATTTTCTATATTTATATAACTAGAGTTCTTCACTATTTCATACTGCAGTACTGCATTATTTATAAATTTTTGTCGAATTTCCAAATGGAGTTTTGTTAATTAAAACAACAATTGCTTCGTAAAGCGATGCAATTCGTTGGTTTTACAAAAATTAACTTCAATTTGAATAAAATAATTATTATTTTAACTATAACATTTGTCAAAAGTTAACAAAAATTTGATGCTAATTTCAATTACGACTTTTGGTTCAGTGTTTTTACTACTTTGTTACATTTCTGTAACGAATCGGAATTTAAATAAACTAAATATTTTACGAATTTTAAAACATATGTTTATGACGAACTTCAAAAGTTCTCGACACTTTGAGGTAAAATATTTTCAAATTATTTTTTAATCTACAGTCAGTTTCAGCAGGTGTCGAACATTTTTGAAGTAGCACATATATATTTTTCAATTCCACAAAACATTCTAAACTTTATGATCATTCAGATTTTATTACTTTTACCAACACAAACAAAATTTAAACTTTTCGCGTTTACGGACGAATGAAAGATTTGATTTTTTTTGCCACCAAAAATCATTAAATTGTAAATTTACCGTTACTTCAGGAATGCTTGATATTAAATATTGAACTTTAATTGTTGTCAAATAATAATGAATTAGATTCATATACAGAATGACACATAGGTTTGAACTATTCCTTACATTTTTTAAATTTTTTTAAATCGTACTAAAAGCTGAAACATAATTGGCTTAAGTGACTTATGTCAGATATTTGTATAAAGCGAAGATTATTTTTTTTAAAGTTTATATAAGTGCATTTACAAATTTTCGAGTCCTACCAACACCTTACTTCAGACACTTGAGCCAATTATGAAAATTGAAAAGTATAATTTTACTATGTTACTTTTATTGCAAATCGCAGCTAATCGCAATATCCAAAAACAGTTTCGATTTCTAAAATTTTAAAATATTCGTGATCAGAATGCCAATATTAGTAAAAAATTAAGTATCGCAAGACATATTTTAATGAAACCAATTTACGAAAATATTCAAAAATCGTGCTTAAAATCTGCTACAATGGGTTATCACCTATATCGCACCACCTATCTTTTAGACATAGCAGTTCAAAATTAGCAACAATAATTGATAAGATTCGTAAGTTGAAAAAAAATGCCGCTCTAATGCACGTAGTTTTAAGTACACGCATCCCAATTACAACGCAGTTTCATACAATACAGACAGAAAACTGAAGTGCCAACCGAATAGTAAGGTGTATTTTGTTTTGTACAACCCATATATTCGGTTAGCACAACTTTATTAATATTTTATAATTAGTTTGTAGTATCCGATTTTTTTTTTGTATTTACCAATACTCAGTTTTGTCAAAATATTTTGATTGCAATAACCGGATTTTTGTTGGAAATTGGCAAAATTTCTCTCTGTGTGTACGGTTTACAAATTGTTACTTTTTCTCCAATAACACAGGGTTTCCAACAATTTCTTCCTCAATAATTCACAATTAAAAAAAAAAAATACAACTCCTCCGTAAAATTTTTTAAAACAGGCAGTTTTTACTTTTACGGAAATTCATACAAAAATACCCGGTGTACCGTTGATGTGTAGTATAATTGGGTTTGCAAACTATTTTTATTTATTTATTTATATTAAATTATTATTTTTGGGCTAATTTATGTGATTCGATTTTTTTTAAAAGCAGTGTTACACTAGGGCTGAGTGTTCATTTTTCTATAGATATGAAGTGGTTGTGTTATACCATATTGTATGCATGTGTGCGTGTGTACAGTAAAAACACAAATTTTAAATGCCAAAATATTGGGACAATTTTATAAAGGGTCCGCCATCTAACGTTTTTTTTTCAACTAGTGCTTATTTCGTGATTGGTAACACTTAGCTCATGTCTGATTTGACAGTTAATTAGTTTTATCCTTCCACTGAACGAATATGGTTGTGTATACTCTTGAACAACGCTGGGAAATATTGGGACATTACTTTGAAAATCATGGTAATGTTCCAGAATGTGTTCCGATACACCCAAAACGAGTCACTGTTTGGTGCGGATTTTGGTCCAGAGGCATAATTGGGCCATTTTTCTTCGAAAATGAGCAAGGAGTGGCCGTTACAGTCAATGGCGATCGTTATCGGGCCATGTTGAACGAATTTTTGTTCACAAAAATTGAAGAGGAGGATATACAGCTGCACACAATCGATAATGTGCTTAAAAATTGGACCGATCGTCTAGGCTACTGCATGGCCAGCCGAGGCAGCCATTTGAATGAAATTATTTTCCATTATTAACCGGAAGGATTGTACTTTCAAATAAAAAAAAAAATTTGAGAAAATATTCAGTAGTTTTTTTTTATAGCATTTTCAAAAAAAAAAGTTATTTGGCGGACCCTTTATATGTATAGCACAATATTGGTTCTATCGTATAAACTTACGAAAATATGAATGTATAAAAGTTCATATATTTATTTAAATTTGAAATGCATTTTCTTATAATAAAATATATGTACAGAGCTTTGTTGCACTTGCTTTAAAATAGCACAGCACTACAAAATTTACCCCTTAAATCGAAAACAAGAGTACCAACTATTGTTCATAAATATTTCGGACACACTGATTTTAATTTCTTACCAAATTTTTTCAATTTCAAGTGTTCATTAAACATTATTTTTTGCGGAAAAAAAAACGTCAAAAAGCTTGATAAATACTTTGGGACTCTGCATCATTGATTTCAATGGTAAAAAAGTTTCTAACTGACTTTCGTTGTGGTCGCACAAGCACAATGACGTTCTGGACGGCCAATTGAGGTCAATACACCCGAAAATGTCGAAAAAAATCCACTATATGGTGTTGGTCGATCGAAGAGTAAAAGTGCATGAGATTGTTGATGCCGTAGGCGTTTCATATAGCAGTGTGGTTTAGATTTTAAATAATCAGTTGGGTTTAAAAAAGCTGTCTGCAACATGGGTGCCGCGTTTGCTCTCAATGGACCATAAACGTAATCGTGGCCAATAAGGTGATGGCAACAGTTTTTTTGGGATGCACGCGGGGTAATCCACATCGCATACATTCATAAGAAAAAAACTTAAACGGCGAATATTATGCGAACTTAAAAAAAAAGAAATGTCTATTTTGTGGACCTCGAAAATCCTATTTTTTGAAAGGGATACACAAATTGGAGAAACGTTGAACTAAGTGTATTGAGCTAAAAGGAGATTATGTTGAAAAAGAATTTCTTTTTTTTTTTGCAAAAAAACTGTGTTTCATTCAAAAAGCCACGTAGTAATTGATCCGTCCTCGTATTGTTCTAAAAAATCAACAAAAAAATTAAATTAAGTCATCTTTTTTCGCTGTGCTGATACATATTTTTTACCCACATTTCGCATTGTTGGCATGAACAGCACTTTATTATTTTTTTGATTCTTTTTTTAAATGAAATAATTTTTCAGATTTGTTTTTTTACTTATGCACAAAAACGATTTCATCGACTGCAAAATGTAGCAAAAACAGCATATTTATTAAACAAATTTGATACTTAAATGTTTGTGAAGGCCTTATCAGTATTTACCATAAAATATTAAGAAAAAATATCTTATATATTGGTAGAATATTGTTCTACCTCAAGTCCAAAATCTAATGTGATATTATTACATTAGATTTTATTTGTTACATTTCAAAAAGTCTTATCATTTGAATGATAGACAATACAATATGTTTCATTGGCAGTATGCAAATCCTCAGTTGTTCGCAAAAGAAAACGATAATTCGTTGAACTCAAACCGAGACATTACCTACACAAAAATAAATTACAAAATTCTGCTTGTAATATTAAGAGCATATTTAATATATATATATATATATATAATATATAGAGCATATTTGTAAATACAAAAAAAAGTTTTTCAAATTGGCATTGATTTTTTTTTTTGTAATTTTTAATTTTGAATTTTTATTTATATATTATGTATATAATTTGTATATGAACAGTTACATTTTACTAGCATTTGAAAAAAAAACAATTTGTTGCAAATAAATTTTCATTTTGTTTGAATTTACAAATTTCATTGTTGGTTCCAACTGTTTTTTTCTGTGTACTACACACAAAATCAACTTTATGAGAATTTCTCTGCCTTAATGTGTAAACTAGCTGAGTTCTCATAAAGTAGATTTTGTGCATTGTATGTAATGTCTCAGTTTGAGTTAAGCCAATTATATTTTTCTATTGCAGACAACTGAGGATTTGGGTGATGCCAATGAACAAATTTTATTGTCTATCATGAAGATTATCAAACTTTTTGAAAAGCAACAAATAAAATCTAATATGACAATATCAAACTACATTATGGACTTGAGGTAGAGCAATATTCTAACTGAATATATACAAATATTTTAAAAATTTAATGTATAAAAAACTACATTAAAACGTGCAAAACTTAAGTGCGATTTTGCGAAAAATATGGCCCGAAATATTTAGTATCAATAGTCGGTAATATTGTTTTATTTTTCGAGTTGTACAGTGTAATCAAAAGATCAAGTGCTTTAAATAATTAAAATTTTATTATATGTACTAAAAATGTTTCAGTCAAAAATTTTCGACACTTATGGAAACTGATTTTAAATGCCTCTTATTTCTTGCAAGTTTTTATATTTTTATAATAAATTGAGAGGAACCGTGGATATGGTTAGCTTCAGTATACTTAAAAGCTATAACATGTCATGTTTCACATTGAAACGTCTTCACCAAAAGAATTGATGGGCATCTAAAGGTCGTAAAAAGAAAAAAAAATACTTAAAACGTGAGTTATTTATTCATTTTATTTTTTTGCTCATCGTTTTAAACTTTCAGATTCAAACCAATACAAAACACAGTCACTAAGCATTGGAGATATATTTATTAAAACGCAATTTCCATATCGTTGCTTGATAAAAAGCTACATGTGAAACCAAAATTTCCCGATTTTTAAACTTTCGCAATAGAAATTGTTCATGAAATGTTTCATAAATCCTTTGTGATCAATTATTCATCGTATTTATAAAAATGTCATAAATATGAGGAAGAGTTTAATAATCATGTATGACAAATGTTTTATAGACCTGCATAATTTCATAAAAAGCTATCATATACTTTGTGAAAATAAATTTAGCTTTTTCAGGTAAAATAGTGAAACTAAGAAAATTAAAATTTTTATTTTTTGTATGAAATACAGAAAATATCATTTGCAATTAAATTTTTTAAAACAAAAAATCTACGAAAAAATATTTTGAATTCTGAAATATCAATTAAATTTATTAGAATTAATATATTATAAAATTTCGGAATTTTAATTGATTTTTTTAAATAAAAAATTATATTCTTTAATTTCAAATGGAAATTTTTAATTTGAATTGATACGAAGGCGGATCAATAAGTCCGTGACTTTTGGAATGAAACACAGTTTTTTTTGAACAAAAAAAAAATATTTTTAAACATAGTCTCCTTGTAGCTCAATACACTTAGTCCAACGGTTCTCCAATTTTTGTATCCCTTGCATGATATAGGATTTTTCGAGTTCCACAATATAGGCATTTCTTGGCCATATGGGGTCGTTTTTTTTAAATCCTCGTTAAATTGGTTTAATAAGTTGGCATAATAATCGCCGTTTGTTGTTTTTCCTTTTTGCAGGTAATCGCTGTGGATTATCACGCGTGCATCCTAAAAAACTGTTGCCATAACCTTACTGGCCACGATTACGTTTATGGTGAATTGAGAGCAAACGCGACACCCATCTTGCAGACAGCTTTTTTAAACCCAACTGATCATTTAAAATGGAAACCACACTGCCACATGAAATGCCTATGGCATCAACAATCTCACGCACTTTTACTCTTCGATCGGCCAACACCATATCGTGGATTTTTTCGACATTTTCGGGTGTATTGACCTCAATTGGCCGTCCAGAACGTTCAGCGTCATTTTTACTTGTGCGACCACAACGAAAGTCAGTAAACCAAAAATCGATGGTGCAGGGTCACCATAGTACTTATTAAGCTTTTGCTTGGTTTGATTGAGGTTTTTTTTTGCAACAAAAAATGAGAAGTCGAAATTCACTTTTTCCATTTTTAAAAAAATCCACGAGGTTGTATGTTTTGAACAGCTGTTAAACGCAAAGTAAATAACGAAACTTGCTCCAAATTTGACAGAAGTCTATTAACAGGTGGTACTTGATGGGAGCAGTGTTGTATTTCATGTAGCTACAAGGGAAGGTCGAAAAGTCACTGAATTATTAATACGCCCTCGTATCTGTAACTTTAATTGAAGTATAAAAATATTTATGGAATATTTGACAAAAATGTATGAAGCAGCATCACCCTATTTATGAAATGTCTCATAATATTTATTAAGCACTTCGTAAAAAGTTACGAAACTTAATAATCATATTTATGAAACATTTCATAAATATGAAGAAAGAATGAAGTTTTTCATCATATTTAAGAATTTTTTTATAAATATGATGAAGCTTTTTCTCTGATATTTTTAATTTGCTTGAAATTTTAACCGCCATAATTTTCGAGCTGTTAACCCACTTGGCGCAACCGTCCTTTTAAAAGAACATCTGACAAATGAGTGAAAAACGCCGTTATGCACGTGCATTTCTGTACATATTTTTTATATTATTATTGTTTATGCTTTATTGTTCAGCTTCGCAGCTCGAAAGCGTCAGTTGGTGAAAGCAGTTCCGGGTATTTTAATTGCTTATTGAGTGCTTTGCGAATAGTAATTTTTTCTAATAGTGCGTTATTTAAAAAAACATGTAAGTAAATCATTTACATCCAGTTAATGGTTATTTTTTGTTTAAAAATTAATAAGAGTAACATCTTAGTTAGACAATAAATAAATGGAAAGCTTGCGTAATGTTGAATTGCAGCGCAAAGTGTACTTGTCTTTGGACAGTACTTTTAAAAGGACACACGATTCCGGGAAATCTATAGGTTTAAAGAAAAAAAGTTATTTAATAAAAATTGTTAAGAACCCCATAAAGATTTAAGTTTCGATATAAAAATTGAAGTTTTCAAAAAAAAAAAAAAAATCCGGCGCTATCTACACAAAATTTTATTCATGTCATGCAAAACAAAATTTGTAAATATTTTACTTCAAAGTTTTGAAATTTTTTGAAACTCCTCATAAACCTTTTATTATGATAAATAAGCATATTGACAAATGTTTTGTTGGAATATAAAAATTAGTTATTTCAACACAAAACAATTTTCTGCAGTATTATAAGGATGGGCTAAAACTTATTATAATTATGGATTTATTTTAAAAAATTTGATAAACAAATAATTCTTAATTTTTACAAAAAAAATATTTTGTTTGTAAATCATTGTTGAATGTTTATTAAATTAAGTTTATATTTAGTTAAAGACTTTATACAAAAATTCGTATTCGAATCCATACCAATTCAAGCGAATTTATTTTTTATTAAGAATATATTTAAAGTACACTTAAATTATGATGTTTGTTATTTAGCAGATAATTTCGTATTTAAATAAAATCGTTTGGTAAAATTTGTATAGATTTTTGTTAGAAGTATAAGGCAATTTTATTTTTCTAATTTTTCTATCTTTTTTTTTCTGGTATTAAATCTTTTTTTTCTGCTTTTTCTCTTTTCAGGTATGAATCTCCATCCTAAATGTTCCTTATGAAATATATTGATTCTTCTTAACTTCTATTGAAGTGTTAAAAAAATGTTGGGTAAGCAATTTTTCAAGAATTAAATATAGCAAAAATATAGTACATATGTACAAAGTACTCTTTGCGTTTTTGTCTCCTTTTATAAAAATGCTAAAATATTTGGACATATTAAGTTTTGGAAAATATAAAAATCACTGTAAATGCACAAGAGTTTAAAGAATAAGAAATGCTAACCAAGCCAACTTTCCATCTAAAAAAAGTATGTCGCAGCAATGTCAAACTTATAGTATTTAGTAATTCCCCTGTAAAAAAATTAAAAATCTTGTAGAGTTTTAAAAAATAAAATGTTTTGTAAAATTTCAGAACTACACTCAAAAAAAAAAAGTTTGTAAAGTCAGCAAAAAATTTTGCTGAGTCAGCAAAATTTTAGTCAGGAGGGTGCTTGCAAAAAAATTGCTAATGTCAGCAAAATTTTTGCTGAAAATCAGCGAGCTGATTTTTAGCAACAAAATTAGTAGATTCAGCAAAAGTTTTGCTAACACTTAGTAGATTAGAAGTAAAAAAGCCTTGCTAAAAATGAATAAATTTTTTGCTGAATTTTAGTAGACTGAAAAAAAACGCAAAAAATTTGTAGAAAAATTGTAATTTAGTTAATATATTTGCGCAAAATCATAAAACATATTTTTATGATTCTTTTAAAAATAATTTACAATAATTACGAGATATAAAAATTTTCATTTTCCCACATTGACGACATGAATTAATTTAATATCTGAAAATATATAGAAATAAATATATATAACATAACAAAAATTTTCTTTCAACTACTTACAGCAATGGTTGTCTAAATGATGCTTTTTTTTAAAGGGCGCAACTGACGAAGATAATTATAGAAACGAAACGAAAAAATAAACAAAAACAAACGAAATGAAAAAAACAACCCTTTTTTGCAATAAGAAAAAGGAACCATAAAAATCTACCTAAGATGTGTGTCTTTGTCTTTCGCTTTACTCTGGCTACATGTCTGTATATGTTTGTTTGCAATTTGACCACCACCAATTTAAATATTTCATTTTGTCTTTTATTTAATTAATAGACAATTATTTTCACAAGCCGGTGACAACGCAAAATTTAAGTTGTTTTTACCCTCAATTTTGTTTTATATATGAAAAACAGATACAAAAGCTAACATGGTTGATTTTTTTATATGTCTTATTAGAGTTGTACTTTTTAGTGTCATTTTCCTCTTCTCTACTACATCTTGACATGCCGCAGCATCTACTTCATTCTGCGTATATCTTTCAATCTGTTTGTCGTTCACACTATTAATGTGCTTATGAGCACAATTTTTTTTTAGCAAAATTTATTAGTAAAACATTAGTATATTAGTAAAGCAGTAGTATAAAACAGTTAAGTGCTGAATAAGTATAACAAAAATTTTAGCTGAAAACACGATGTTAGCAAAAAATTTTGCTAAAAAATAGTATACCTGATTTACAAGACGTGTTACTAACTTTTCTACTAACTTATTTTTTTGAGTGTAGTTCCGAATATAATAGAAATTTAAATTTATTTAAAAATTACCCAAAATATTTTTTTAATTACCAAAAAAAAGTTGATATATTTTTCTATTGATCCAGAAAATTTCACCGTGTAATTTGACTTCGATTGTTAGTTTTATGTAGTTCATAGTAAATATGGAGTATGAATTATATCATAAGAGTGATATAAAATACATGTATAGGTACTGTAGTTCTATGTTATATACACTGATAGAAATTTGTGCGTAGTATTAATGAATTCCTTCATTAATCCAATGAATTTTTTCATAAAAAAGTCCCCAAAGAAACGTTTCATTGAGTCAATGAAAGCTGTTTCATTATATCAATTTTAATGAATGGTTTCATTGACAATTTTTTCATTAATCCTAGCCTAATCGTTATGAAAGTTTCATGTGTTTAATGAATAAAATTAATAGTAGTAAAATTATAGTATGAAATATTTTCGTTGATATTTAATAATTTGTACTTTTTATGATTATTTTAGCATAGCATTAATTTGGTGGTTATTGAGAAATTATCATTCGTTGATATTATTTATAAGGTCTGGTCTTTATAGGATCTATAAAATATTTTTATAAAAAAAGTTCGGAAAGTTCGAAAGTAAACATCACAGGCTGTTCTGCAAAAGCGATGGCAAATTTTTAGTAAACTCAGCCTGATTCAGCAAATTTTCGTTACTTGGAATAGGATGACATGTAAAAAAGAAATCTTACAAGAAAGGTTTTCCCGGGGCCACCCACCAATGTAGCACAGTGGGGAAAATTCTATTGTTTCTCAACAAATTTGCTAAAGCTCATAATTTTTGACGAACTCGAGAAAAATAAAATTTGAAAAGTAGCTGATTAGATTTTAGATCGAAAATTACAAATTTTGAAAATAAAATTTTTTTATCCATAAAAAGAAAAATATTTTAATTATTGTACTTTTTTAAATTATGTATGTTAAGAACTTTAATGATTGGAAAAATCTTTTAAATATAGTTAACAGGCATTAAAATATTAAAAGCTGAACTAAAAAAACCAATTTTAATATATTTCTTTTTTTCTTTACATTCAATCTTTCTGTACATTTTTTATAATTTGTGTTAAATGATGATATATTTTCTTATATGTCGCTACAAAATATGTAATTTTTTATCGATCTGTCTTGGAATTCTGTAGAACGATCGTCGATTATAGTCCACTTTTTGTGGTTATACAAATGTTAAATATTATTATATATATTATATACAAATGTTAAATATTGTTAACAATGTTGTTAAAAACAAAAATGTATTATCGTTTAGCATAACGTTTTTGTGTAACATTGTCAAAACGATGACAAAACTATATCGTTTTTCTTAGAGAATCTGTTCCCTGGAATTAAGTGACCAACTATTCAAATTCGTCAAAAACTGCTAGCTCTAGGCAAACTTAGTAAAAAAAATTTATTTATATCAAAGTTTTGGTTAATTCTGTTTAAAGTTCTTCAGTTTTTTTTATTTCAAAATGATAGTACAAAAAAATTCTTATTCTTGTTACAAGTCAACATTTTTATTGAAAAAAATTGAAAATTTTTCATTGATTTAATAATTTTTTTTATGAAATTATGAAAAAATCATAAAAAATGTTAGTGAAAAAATACCAATATTAATGAATTTTCATTCAGTTAATGAAATGTTTCATTAAAACAATGAATCGATTTTAATGAAATCGTTTCATTAATACTGTGAAGTAAAATTCTATCAGTGTACCAGTAAGAAACGCTGCTTACATGCAAGCAGGTTTGTAAGGGAGTAAGACGAAAAGAATCCCTTAAAAACCTGCTTACATGTGCCATGATTTTTATATGGCGAATTCCCACTTGGAAGCATTACTTTTTCGCAAAATAAGCGCGGATTTCAGTGCTTACAAAAAGCAGTGATTTATTTAATGGGTTTCAGTAAAATCACATTATTTCGATTAAAAGTAATAATATGAATATACATAATTTATTCTACATAAAATTCTACAGATATTAGTTTTTTGTTGTTAAAATTTTTGACATACATATAATATAATTATTTTATTAATTTTTTATCGCTCCACAGAAACAGATAAATGACTAATTATTTTTTATTTCATACTCAAAAACAACAAAAACAATCGGAAATCACTCGGAAAATTGTTTACAGATCGTTTATAATCCAGGATATGGAACTTTCTGCATTACAACCTGCATCCATGTAACGGATTAGGGTAAGCTGCTTACAACCTGCATCCTTGTTATTGAAAACAGAAAGCTCAACATCTTTGTTTGTTTATTTTTGTACGAAAATTATTCGTTTCTTTTGCTGCTTCTAAATATTGTGTAATAGTAACCGCACCAAAATTTTTTACTGGGAAAAGTTCGAATTTTAATTAAATGTTTATTTTTGCTCTCCTCAATTACACGATAAACTTTTTTTTCGGCAGAAACTAATAGTGTTTACACAGAAAAAAAATTTAGCTATTTGCCAACTGAACTTTGGTTATTAGGACTTAAATTCGGTTAATATGAATTTCAGACAGTTGGCATAATTTTGTATTAGTTTTCACAACAAAGTTCGGTGAATTCAACAGAATTTTAGTTGCAACACCCAAAATTGTGAGAAATGGAATGTAAATATAGTTGAACTAACTGAATTTATAAGTTGTTATCATTAATATACACTTTTCAATTCGGTTGTCACTTTATTTCTCTGTGTGTAAAAGTTTTAGAGAAAAACGTTTATTCTACTTCTTAACCTCAACATTTCTAAACAAACAACAAAAATTTAAGTGCAATCAAGAGAAATTAAAGCAACGAACGTTAAATTTAAAAATGTCTCAAGCTATGACCGATTTTTTCACAAGAAATATGTATCGGAATCTGAGTGCATTTTTAAACAGAAACCTATTTAACAGTTTTCTCTACATAACAAATTCAGTGAATCTGATAATTTATCTAAAGAAAAATTACATAGAATCTGAGTGGTGTGATAAAGACTCCAAACCATACTTGGAACTTTAGCACTGATGCATTTTTATTTTTTTTGTCATATAAATGCCAATGCTTTGGCATTAGCATTTATATGGGAAAAGCATTGCCTCAGTGGTTTTCCCAATGTATGTCCAAAATATGTGTCCTAACGACGTTTTACATTTTAATATTTTCTGATTTTTGTTTTGAAGTCCCTAACGTAGCGTTATTTTTAATTTTTGATTAGTTTTTTTTTTTTTTTTGAAGATTACAAAACTATGTTTTTTTGGAGTTTATTTTTATTTTTGAGTTCACCCTGGTACCATTTAAATGCAAATGAAAAATTTTAAAATCTGCTAGGGACTAAAGAATTTATTCGTGTCTAAAAAAATAAGAATTTTATTCGCAGATGACTACCGATGACTTCACGGTGGCACATTATTTTGGCTTAAAAAAGGGGTCTATAATGAAATTGCCACCACTGGCCGAATTTTATAATATAATTTTTTGAATAATAGTTGATATTGTTTTTTTTTTATCACAGAAATATTTTTTTTATTAAACCATTTTTTAGTTTTTTTATAATTGCTTAAATATTGCTGTTTATATTGATTTCTAAAGAGAGTAAACTCATTAAAGCTTTGAGAATCGTTGAATTTTTAAGGCTGTTTAGAAAAAGTATATTCTCAGTATTTATTGTTCTTTTCAATTAAAAAGACCAGACTTTAATGCTATTTTCTTTAAAAAAAAACTCCACGAAATCGAAATATGAAGATTATTTTGCATCAAACAATAATTATTTCATTGCGCTTGCTATTTCTTGAAATACGATTTTTAGGTTTATATATATTATTTCATTTCTATTTTTAATATTTTAATTTGTGTGTAAATATTAATTTAATTAAAGTGTGAAAAAATTTAAACTGTGAACTTTTCCTCTAAATTCGGTAGGATCATTCGAATTAATTCGCTTGAATCAACAACCACATTATTTAAGTGCCGTATATGCCAATGGGTACCAATGGGTGGGACACGAATGCTAGAAATTTAACAGTCTCATTATAATTTTTGTGGAAAATTAAAAATAAAAATAATTTTTGTTTAAATTCAGTACTAGTTCAAAATTTTTAAAAATTATAAAAAACTAAATACGAGGGCTGATCAATAAGTCCGTCACTCTTCTAACTTCCCTCGTAGTTATATGAAATGCAACACTGCTCCCATCACACACCACCTGTTAATAGACTACCGTCAAGTTTTCAACAAGTTCCGTCATTTACTTTGCGTTTAACAGCTGTTAAAAACATACAACCTCGTGGATTTTTTTTTTAAATGGAAAAAAGTGAATTTCGAGTGCGCATTAAACATTATTTTTTGCGAAAAAACCCGTCAATCAAACCAAGGAAAAGCTTGATATGTGGACTCTGCGCAATCGATTTCAATGGTAAAAAAGTGGTTTACTGACTTTCGTTGTGGTCGCACAAGTACAAATGCCGCTAAACGTTCTTTACGAAGAGTAAAAGTGCGTGAGATTGTTGACACAATAGGCATTTCATATGACCGTGTGGTTTCGATTTTAAATGATCAGTTGGGTTTAAGAAAGCTGTCTGCAAAATGGGTGCTGCGTTTTCTCTCAATTGACCATAAACGTAATCGTGTGACAACTTCAAAGGTTTGTTTGGAGTTGTTTAACAGCAATTCGAATGAGTTTTTGCGGCGTTTTGTAACTGTGGCTGAAGCATGGATCCATTACACCACTCCGGAGACCAAGCAGCAGTCTAAACAATGGGTTTGTCCGGATGATCCGGTTCCGAAGAAAGCCAAGGTAAGTTTGTCGGCCACTAAGGTGATGGCAACAGTTTTTTGGGATGCAAGCGGGATAATCCACATCGATTACCTTCAAAAGGGAAAAACAATAAACGGCGAATATTATGCCAACTTATTGGATCGATTTAACGAGGATTTAAACAAAAAACGACTCCATTTGGCCAATAAAAAAGTTCTTTTTCATCAAGATAATGCCCGGGTGCACACTAGTGCAGTCTCGATGGCAAAATTCCATGAATTGGGCTAAGAATTGGTACCTCATCCGCCATATTCTCCGTATTTAGCCTCCAGTGACTATTTCCTAGTTCCAAACCTAAATAAATGGCTCGGTGGTAAGAGATTTAGCACCAACGATGAAATTATTGATCAAACAAATAGCTATTTTATGGACCTCGAAAAATCCTAGTTTTTGGAAGGGATACATTGTATTGTAGAAACATTGGACTAAGTGTATTGAGCTAAAAGGAGATTATGTTGAAAAATATTTTTTTTTTTTCAAAAAGTCACGGACTTATTGACCCGCCCTCTTCTTACATTAAAAACGCAACAATACCAATGACCAACAATACCAATGACCGCTTAGTGATCACACCCAAGTATGGCCTCGAATTTAATGCAGCTAAATTGCAGTTTTTCTTTCCTATTAGATTTTCTGTTATTGTATATTATACTCAAAAGTGACAACAATAACAAAGACAAATATTCTATTATTAGATTTTTGTTTATTTTTTTCTAATCTCCTCCGTCTCTATTTCACATCGTTACCAGATGGACGTATGGTTTTTACGTTCAGTGTTAACAACTATGCGTTTTAAGTTGAGACATCGCCACAGGGCAAATTTGTTGTTTGTTGTTCGCCGTCTGGATGGCCATTTAGTTTGGATTTCTACGCTCCAATCGTAAATATGGGTTGAAAATCTGTGTAAAGGACATACAATGATAAACGAATTTCTTCGGGACAATATTTTATATATACATACCTTTTATGAATGTCCACCAAATATTTGAGTAACAACTAAAACTTAATAAATTCTGTTCCTCCTTTACTGTTTATAGGTGTTTGAAAGAAATACGAAACATTTGTATTGTGTTTTTATATCACAAATTTTTTAATTTTTTTTTTTTTTTTTTTGTTTAAATTTTCTTTTCTGTTAAAATATAGTTTTTATATTTTTTTTTTGACAGTTTTCCAAATTCTATGTTTATTTATCAGTTGAAATAAATTTCTTTTAGTTGAAGCTGCCAAAGTTTTTTTTTTTTTAATTTATACTATTTTGTAAAATAGATTTTACAACCGAAAATTATTACGTATTTGGACCAATGGTTGGAAGTAAATATTAAAATAACAATTTTTTAATGAAATTCAATAAATCAGTTTAAATTCTTTGTATATATATTTGGTGTGATTGCTAATATTGAATTTTTGTGGGGAATAATTGTTTTTATAGAAAACTAGCTGACCCGCCAAACGTTGTTTTGCCTTCAAATTTTATTTGTATTAATTAGCTGACCCGGCAGACGTTGCCCTGCCTAAAATTTTATATACGCCTAATAACTTTTCTAAAAATAGCCGAGTTTAATTAACCACAGATATTTTCATATAAACTATAGTTTTCACTAAACTTTGGTTACATTGAGATAAGTTAGATGACTTTAGTTTGTCTATGGTCGTTTGTAAAATTAAAAAATGATAATTGAAATGTGTAATACATTAAAAATAAGATAACAAAATTAAGTAAAAATTGCGTGTCAATGATATATTTTTTTTATAATAAAAAGCTGAGCCCGGTGTGCTTCGCTACCCCCCATCATTATGAAATGTATTAAAAAGAGTTTATATAGTTAAATAAATGCAAAGCATGCAAGCAAAACTCCCGCTTGAAACAATATGGGGCGTGAGAGGGGCGTGGCGTTTGAAACGTTTATATCTACATTGGCTGGAGTATATAATGTGTATACAATTTGAAGTAAATGTGTTAAAAGCTATAAGGAAGCAACTACATAATTAAAAAAGTGGGCGTAAAAGTGGGCGTGATCGAAATTATGCCTATTAATCATGCCAGAGTTCCAGTTAAATGCTGTGAAAATTTCAGGAAGATCGGTTCAGAGGTCTGGTCTCCTATAAGGACCAAACAAACAAACAAACAAAAAAAATAAACAAACACACATTCCATTTTATATATATAGATTGAAAGCAGATTAATTATAATTTAAAGTAAAATGGGGCGAAAAAGGGGGCTTTGGTAATAAAAAAAATGTATGGCTACTTTACCTGTAGACAAAAAGTGTATAAAACTTTAGGTAAATACATATTACAAAAAAAGTATTTTGTATAGCAAACATTGTTCGTGGTATAAGTTAATATATGAATTAAAAAAAGGGGGCGGTGAAGTGGGCGTGGTTCATAGTTATATGGCGACGTTAACAGTATAAAAGAGCGATATACTACCAAATAAAAAAAATATCCGTTGAAAGGAACAAATTTGTACAGAAAACAAAAAGTTTAAAACTTTCAAACAAAATTTGGCATGAAAAGGGGCGTGAAAAGGGGCGTGGCGTAAGAAATGTTTATTTCTACCTCGCCTGGAGTATAATGTGTATACAATTTGAAGTAAACCTGTTAAAAACTATATGGGAGAAATTACATAATTTAAAAAAAGTGGGCGTAAAAGTGGGCGTGGTCGAAAAAAAGTACCCTATTAATCATACCAGAGTCCCAGTTAAATGATGTGAAAATTTCAGGAAGATTGGTCCAGATGTTTGGTCTCCTATAAGGTACAAACAAACAAACAAATAAACAAACACACATTCAATTTTATATATATAGATTGGAAACACCGCATTGAATTGCACAGAAGAAGTTAGTTAGTTGTCACGGTAAAAAATTCTCTCTTAATGGCAAATTATTAACTTTGACTACAAAGAAAATGTGATAGTAATTAAAATAATGAGTTTGATATAATTGTTATTAAAAATAAAAATTATGTGCAATGAAAATGAACATTATTCAAGTTCGAGGCCATACTCTATATTTCTTTATTAGAATATTGTCCTAACAAATAATCTATAGAGTGTTTGTTTTCAAATTTATTATTTGACCCTTTCAGGAATTTGTTAATAGATCTATTTTGGTAATTTTCTAGGATCACATCATCAGAACATGTTTTGAAAGAGGTAACAATCAAACATTAAACATTCATATAAACTCTGTTTTTGTTTACAAATGAAACAAAAAATAAAAAGGAGAAAAAAAAAACAAAAAAACGTGTATTGAATATCCACCAGAGGTGGACCTTGCACATAACAAACAAGTTTTCAATTTCTTTTTTGATCAATGGTGATAATCTTTTAATTCCATCTCATATAATATATATTAGTTCTCATGTAATTTATAAATCGTCCAAATCATAATCATATATTAATATGTAAAAAAATCGTGTTTTTTGTGCACATTGGTCGATAATTTTAAAATAAATTTCTATAAGAAATATTGTTTCAGGTTCTATGTGTGTTCTCCAATTGAAATTGGTAACTTAATTCTTCTATGCATAAAACAGCAAAAAAAAAAAAAAAAAATGTGCCGGCTTTTAATCAAATTTCGCGTTATAGGTTAACCATATTTTAAAAAACGGATTAAACGATCGTAATCAGCATGTCGCACAATGGGAGTCTCTCAATGGATTCTCTACGATTTTAGTCAAATTTGGATATGTGATACAGAAGAAGAAAATAAGGGACGCATATTTTTTTTTATTAAGCGACCCAATCTCACGTTTAAGAGGGGGTCGAAATTAATATATTTTTGTATGGAAACATGTCGGAAACTAATAAAATTCAGATTTTTTTGAACACAGCTTTGATATTCTCGAAAAAAGAAAAAAATGTATACCAATATTGCCTATTAAGTGTGTTAGGGTAGGCATTTATTTAAAATATAGGTTAACAATCTCTTCGGAAAAAGTCGCATAAAAGCCAAACAATTACGAATGTCGAAAAAAGCTTATACACCTACCTACTCGATTAAATTTCATAGGCATTAGTAGACGTAGTTTTTAGCTTAATTCTACTATAGTTCAGACCTTAAAAAAAAATCCGTTTTTAAATCACATAAACACATTTTTTTAATAACAAAAATATTTGAAACTTGTCGGTCATGTTTAGTATACCAGTTAATGCATCTCCAAAAGCTCTTGCATTTGGTAAAATTTCTAAAATGTATCTGAAACTATTCCAAATAAGCCGAAAAAAAATTGGGATAATGTTTGCTCCCACTTTTTAACCCCTAATCATGAGATTGGGCCGCTAAAAAAAATACGCACTCCTTATATTTTTTCTTGATCACATATCCAAATTTCTTTAAGATCGAAGAGAACTTATTAGGCAACTTCCCTTGTGAGTCAGTTGGAATCAACCATTGTCAATCAATGTACTCGACTTAAGTTATTAATTTTGTCACAAAGTGACAAAATCCAAAATTTTTTACAGCTTTAACATATTTTTTATAATTACAACTTTTCCTGTGAATTGTCATATAGACCGTATAATCTCATTGCTTCATTTTTAAATTACGTTTTAAACTTTATTATACTCGTAAATAAAACTCATATTTATTTACTCTTTGATATCAGTAACAAGTGTTAATGATTATTTTATTTATTTGTCGTTTTGTATACAAAAGATTTATTAAGTTTTGTTGGTTAAATATTTATATCACTCATTCCGTGATAGTTCCATGATCAGTTTCTAAAAAATTGACAAAACTCGCTATTTCATTCCCGTTTTTAATTTTTTAAGTACCCTACCACATCACAGTCGAAAAAATTTAACTTTTTGGAGAAAATTTTGCCTTTAGAATCTGTTAAACAAATTTGCATCATTAAAAAAATTTTAGGAAAATTCTTAAGTCTTGTATTTTTAATACACTCATGGAACTTCTGCTGTAAATATTTGTAGTAGTTTTAGTTGTAATACAGTAAATTTATTTTTAAGTGAAAAAACAGACATTTATGGAAGAAATTTCAGTTTTTACTACAATTGTGCTTCAAAAACAAACCACGTCAAATTACTGTATTATGATTTGACATTAATTTCATATAGTATTGTTTTTTTTTTTTGTCTAAAAAATAAAACAAATAAATGTTTTGCATTTATAATAATTAAATGTGCTAAAGTCCCAAAACTTATTTAACAAATTGTGAAAAGCAATCTGATGTAGGCGTGTCCCTATCCGGATTTCATTCCTGCCTAAGGAAATCTTCAGGGGACTTTGTTATTAGAATTTCTAGAGACATTTGTTATGTTAAATCACAAACTCAATGAGAATTTCTTGTCCTCGTCTAGGAGCGAGATTCAAAATTTAAAATATCAAAGAAAAAACAAAAACAACAACAAAAAAATTTTTTGTTTTTCTTATTGCATATGAGTCATTCCATGTCAGACCGAACAAATTTTTTACAACATCACTTCCGATTTACTTTAAATTTGCCAGACGTATTTAACATTAAAAAATATTTTACCCATGTTTCCAAAAAAAAAATTAAATTTTATTTTTTGGAAAGGTTATGGGCACTTGAAAATCGTCAAAATCATGAAAAGACATCCGAAATGACAACTTTTAAACTGATGTTTTTCTAAAACTAATGAATGGATTTTAAAGTCTAATACCCTCTTTTAAAGGTATTTGAACCTTCTTTTTAAAAATTTTTTGTTTCTTAATTTATTTTTTTTATTTTAAAATTTGGATTTTTTATTTAATTTCTGTTTTCCACCATCTTCGAACAAGTCGAAAAATGTGAAAAAATATTTTCTTAAAGTTCAATATAACCTTAATATTCCCTGTTAATTTTAGAATGGAAGTCGAATGGATTCTATTTTTTCCGATTTGTTTCCAAAAGAAAAAAAAGGTTCAGATACCTTTAAAATAAGCTATTAAATTTTAAAATCTATTCACTAGTTTTAGAAAAACATTAGTATAAAAGTTGTCATGTCGGATGACTTTTCACGATTTTGACGATTTCCAAATGCACATAACTTTTTGAAAAAAAAATTTTAATTTTTTTCTGGAAACACGTGTAAAATTTTTTGTAATGAAGAATACGTGCTAAAATTTTGAAAAACATCGGAGACATCAAAGTCAATTTTTAGCAAAAATCGTACGGTCTAACATGGATTGACTCATATGTGGTAAATTTTTCTACAATTACGGTTAATTTTTTGAACCGTAAAAAACAAATGACAATGTTAGTTGAATTTACTGAAATGTAAGTCATTCTTTGTGTAAGTGAAATTTCATATGTTTAGAACTACATTTGCAGCGGTCTTTACCTACATAATATTCTAAGTGTAAGAACATGACATACTTAGTTATTTTTTTGTAAAATGTCTAATATTTGTAATAAATTTATTAATAATTTACTCATGTTTTTTACTTGAAAAAGCTAAAATTATGTACTTTTCTTTGTAAAAAATATCAAATAAAAAGGTTACCGCAGATTCCATAATAATTATCAAGAGCAAAAAAAAAAAACGTAAAAGCAGGAATACGTTAAGCATAAACAATGTATTACACATATTAGGCATTTTACAAATTATAAGTATGTAGTGTTCTTAATTCGAAATACAGGACTTTCGAATTTTGTAAATGTTTTTTTTTAATGATGGGAATTTGTGGAGCAAAATTCGACGATTTGGGTAAGATAGTAAAGATGCTGTAGTGAAAATAAAAAGTGATTATTTGAAAATTTATTTGATTATATCAAGAAACTAGAATCTTAACAAAAAGTTTCAAAAAAGAATATAATTACTTTTAATTTGAGATAACTTTCGTTTGTATCCCACAGAAATATAACAAAATGGAAATTTCTCTGATGTTGATAAGAAATAAACTAATTTTAAAAATCGGACATGAGGAATCGATCTGAAATTTAGTCAGCTATGTTTCAAATTTGGTGGGAAAAATTGGAATTTTTTGTGAGCTTATTTGCTTAGAGTTCACAATTTTAAACGAATTTGAAAAAAAAAATAATATTTGAAAAATAGCTGACTAAATTCCAGGGGGCGATTCTATAAAAAATTAACGATTATCGTCTACTTTACGAAGTTAAATTATTATCGTTTTATAAAAGTTATATACGAAAATGTTGAACTATACAATGCAAAATTTTTGTTTTTTTTTACCAAATTTGTTGAAATAATTCAAGACTTATTATGCATAACTTCGAAAAGTGAACGATAATCGTCTTATATAATTCCTAGCCAGATCGATTCCTCATGGGCGATTTTTAAAGTTCACTTATTTTATGTTCTTAATAAATTGTCAAAATCCGAGGAATTTCCATTTTTTGTATAGTTCTGCTATAGAAAATTTAAACATTGTGGGACATAAACGAAATGTATTCCAGCTTTAAGGTTATTTTTTTTTCTCTTGATAACTATTATGAAATCTGCGATCACCTTTTTATTTGATATTTTTTACAAAGAAAACTACATAATTTTACTTTAAAATTGGGTAGCTTTTTTAATATTTTATTATATTTTGCTCGATCAATCAATAATTATTTGCATTTATATTAATTAAATGTGCTAAAGTCCCAAAACTTATTTAACAAATTGTGGAAAGCAATCTGATGTAGGCGCACTATGCTTCGTTCCCATATAACGAAGGGACAAAAATAGAAGTAGTCAGATATTTTTGAAATTTGGTACACTAGCATAAAATAGCTTAGTTAAAAAAAATAAGAATTTTTGGAAAAATCGGCCCTAGGACACGCCTACCTCCCATGTGTCCTGAAATTGAAAAATATAATTTTAGCTTCAATAATGCCCACAAAATTACAAAGAGGGGTCATGCTGATACACATGCAACTAGCAACGTGTGTGTAAATTTTTATTTAAATCGGACTAAGGACTCAAGGTCCTGCTATATATCCTTTTTCTTAAAAACGCTACCACTCCTAAAAAAATTGTCTGATCATAATAAATTTTGGTATGTAAATTGATATTTTCAAGATATATATTTGTGCCAAATTTGGGTAGAATCGGATTATCAATGTGGAAAATACAAAAACATAATTTATTGAAAAATAGGATAAACCGGTTAAAATGCTCTTGCAAAAATAAAACTATAAGGATATTTGAAAGATAACATAAATGAAAAAATTAAAGAGGAAAACTAGCAATGTTAACGTCATTAAAAAATTATGAAAAAATCATATCGCACTTCCATCAAAATTTTTATTTTTCCACTTTTCGAAAAAAATCGACGAGTAGTATTCATATCCGCTGTAAAAATATCGTGCTATTTTGCCTACTTTTTGATAATGAAATGGTTGGTTTAAAAATTCTTTTTCATGTGCCTTTAATATTAAATTTAAAATTGTTGAGCTTCTACTGAACATTTTGAGTTAATACCCTCCTGTTGATTAAGTGCGATATATTTTGATAAAAAAATTAAAATTTTGGATTTTTAAACAAAAATTATAATAGTTTAACATAATAATTATATTTTATCACTGCTAAAATAAAAAAACGTTAAAAAAACATATAAAGACAAACTTATAACAAAGCATCATCGCTACTTGATTCTTCCCAAAACCAATTTTCGCTTAACGAAGAACTCATCTCGTCTTCTGTTATCTCATCTTCGATTTCAACATTTTCTCCAAGAATATGTTTCCCAATTTCAGCATCTATTATTTTATTTTTAATCTTAATGTTTCTCTTTGATGATAATACGGGATCTGAAGACAACAACAAATATGTCATTAAATCTTTATTTGTGTTTTCTCGAGACGTTTTTCTAGTGTGACCCAATCGCACTTTCCTCACATTTTTATGGTTTGCTTCCAATGCTTCTTCAGACAAACATCCTTGAATGAAAAAAAGCTAATTAGTTTATTTAATTTTTTGTCGGTAAAATAAAATGTGTAAATACCAATTGGTAAATTGAAAAAGTCGATAACATCACATCCATGAACTAAAACCTTATGAACTGTGCTAGGCATATAATACCATCCATAGTGTATTAAATACATATTTCTAGTGATTATAAGTAGCTCCTTGAAGGTTTGTACATTAATTGGCGATCCACAAGATATCACTCTCAATATAATGGCAAAATTATCAATAAGCCGCTTATCAATTCCTGTAATTTCGGCCGCTACTTCACTGTTCGACTTACACTTTACTTTTACTTTACTTACACTTTAAAATAGTAATTTAAATATGAAACAGAATCTAATTTATAGCTTAATTGGATCTAACTAATTATTAATGAGATATTTTACATAACTTAAAGCTATAGTTGCATACACTGTGCAACAAATTTTGGGTCTCCGAGTTTATCTTAAATGTTAAACGTGTTAGTGGTGTTCTATGAGGAGGGGCTGAAATGACCCCTAAAAAGGGCAGATAGAGGGTTAATTAGTTCTATGAAAAGAACCGTCATCAAATTTTATTAAAATCATCTATTAACCTTGTATTAGATTTAATACATTTTTTTGACTTACTCAAAACGTCTTTAAAAAAAATTTAAAACTTCAGTGGGCCATAAAAAAAGAACTCGAGCTAAATTTTGAAAATACTTCAGTGGTTTTGGTCTACTAATGATATAATTAAATTTTTTTATTTTTTAACATTCAAAGTATAAAATCGTGTTGCGCAATGATATTAAACACTCTTAAATGCCTGATATTTGAGTAAAAATCATAAAATTAGGCATTTCAAAAAACGCATTTTTTTTTTAAGTTGTGGTAAAAAATAGGCACTAATTTTGAATACCCTGTTAGCTAAGAGTATAAACTTACAAAAACAGAAAAAAAAAAATATCTAATTTTATATAATTTTTTTTTTATACTTCATCAAACTTAAGTAATTTTTGGATTTTCAACAAAAAAAATGTGTTTTTCAGAGCAATAAAAAAAGTTATTTTGTAAATAAATACTAGTTATAAGTTATAAATTTTAATTTAACTGCAAATATATCAAAGTACTTGAAAAAAAATTTCGAGTAAAATGAATTTTTCAGAATTATTTTTGTGAAACAACTAAAACTCATTTTTCTGTTAAGTAATTTTTGCAAGAAATTATCTGCTTTTAACGCCCTCTCGTGGTGGCAAAAGCAATCAGAAATTTTTTTTTGTTAACATTTATTTAAGATACCTTATTATCTTTCAAAAAATCTGTATTTAAAAACAATTTGAGACAAAAATTTTTTTTTGATTTTTGTCTATGGGACAAAGCATAGTGAGGCGTGTCCCTATCCGGATTTCATTCCTGCCCAAGGAAATCTTCAGGGGACTTTGTTATTAGAATTTCTAGAGATATTTGTTATGTTAAATCACAAACTCAATGAGAATTTCTTGTCCTCGTCTAGGAGCGAGATTCAAAATTTAAAATATCAAAGAAAAAACAAAAACAACAACAAAAAATTGTCACAATTGGCTTTGTCATCTTCCAAATACTACTCTGTTTTTTTGACAGACCTAGCAATGTAATTATTTATTTTAAAGCCTACGACCAAACTGGATTGCAGGTTTTAAAAGTGCGTGTTATATAAATATTTCACAAAATTAATTGGATTTAAGGTATTTGGAAAGCACAAATTTTTTTTTGAATTTCCAACGTTATGCCAATCGCTTAACAGGACAATATTCTCAATATTATTAATCCCACGTTCTGCTAACTCTAAACAGACCGCCTTCGACGCTTTACCAGTACAATACGAATTGCATTTTTATAAAGGGTCCGCCAAATAACTTTTTTTTTTTTTGCAAATGCTATAAAAAAACTACTGAATATTTTCTCAATTTTTTTTTTTTATTTGAAAGTACAATCCTTCCGGTTAATAATGGAAAATAATTTCATTCAAATGGCTGCCTCGGCTGGCCATGCAGTAGCCTACACGATCGGTCCAATTTTTAAGCACATTATCGATTGTGTGCAGCTGTATTTCACCAATGGCTTCACGAATATTGTCCTTTAAAGCGTCAATTGTCTCTGGCTTGTTGGCGTAACACTTATCTTTGACGGCACCCCACAAATAATAGTCCGACGGTGTCAAATCGATAACGAACATACGGAGCTGACGGTGCTTCTCTTCTTCCAAAATCCGTACGCAATTTTCGCACACATTCTGCAACATTACCATGATTTTTAAAGTAATGTCGCAATATTTCCCAGCGTTGTTCAAGCGTATACACAACCATATTCGTTCAGCGGAAGGATAAAACTAATTATCTGTCAAATCAGACATGAACTAACTGTTGCCATTCACGAAATAAGCACTAGTTGAAAAAAAAAAAACGTTAGATGGCAGACCCTTCACTTGGATATTTATTTAATTGGACTTTTGATAAAACAACTTAAGTTGTCTTAAAAAATGTCTCCTGGTTTTTATCTTTTGAATACGCATATAAAATCATTCCTCATTCTTTCTCTAATGCCATGGCCGATATGCTGAATAATTTTTGTGTTGCCATAGTAGCTGTAGTTGAATATAAATAAGTAAAATGCATTACTTTACTACATTACTAGGGTTTCCAAATTTGATTTTACTTTCAATTAAATCAACCAACAATAAATAATTTTTAGTTAATTTGCTAAAAATATTGCAATTAAATACTTAATATACAAAATTTCGTAATATTCAAATATCACACGATTTTTGTTTTAAAAAAGTAGCCAAACAACAACCCCTTACCAAGGCTTTTAATGGGACACTTAATGCATTCGTTTATTTAATTTTTGATAGCGCCTTTTTTTTTGGTATTTACATGTTAAATGAAATGGAAAATGATTTAAAAGCAAACGTAAATTGAATTTTCTGTGTGTGTATCCAGTAAAAAATTTTCGAGTTTTTAGAAACAGGATAAAACCAATGCGCTGATGTAAGTGCTTACTATTGCATAATATTGATAAGCAGCTAAAGGAACGAATAATTTTCGTATGAAACTAAACAAACAAATATTTTGAGCTTGCTTTTTTCCCTTAAAAAGATTCAGGTTGTAAGCAGCTTACTCTAATCCCTTATAAGGGAAGTTGTAATGCTGAAGGTTTCATATCGTGGATTATAAACGATCTAAGAAGACACGAATGGATCAAAATTAATGATAAATAAATAGGTTTTTTTGTTAAAGTTCTTCCTATCTAACTTTTCTAAAACTTCGAGTTCTGATGAGATCATTATATCTAGATCGAAATACTAGTATCAACCTAGCTAATATGTTTGATGTGCTTTATTTTTGTAAATATACGGATGTTGAAAGCTCGTTTAAAAATAACATAAAAATAATCTCGATGTATATAAAAACAAAAAACTAACAAATCTGAGTAAAAACTAAAACTTTTTTATATAAATAGAACATTTTTGGTCTTCAAAGTTTAGTAACGTCATGATGCTTGTTAGGAAAAGACTCTAACCACGTGCTTGATTACTAAGAAGAAAAGACTAAAGAAAAATAAATGATTAATATGTTTTTTGTTAAAGTTCTGCCTATTATGGAGGCTCTAACTTATCTAAAACTTCGGGTTCTGATAAGATCTTTAGCCAGATCGAAATACTAGTATCAATCTAGCTAATATGTTTGATTTGATATATTTTTGTAAATATACGGAGCACAGTGGTCAATTTCGCGAGATAGCGGTCAAAACTCTATAACTTTTTACCGGATTAGTATTTTTTTACGCAATTTGTTTTGTTCAATAGGAGGGACTTTAAGCTTCAATTTGCGTGTTCAAACGTAAAAATCGACTGATAGGAACGTAAGTAATGTGTAGTTAAAAATGCATTTTAATTTTTTGTTGAGTTTCCATGTAAAAGTTGAATATTTTGACATTTTAAATAGGTATTTTTTTTATAATTTCTTATTTTCTTCAATCGTATTTTACAACCAATACTTATTTATTATTCCTAAACTTAATTTTGGTCAGAAAATGCCAACATTTGGCCCCTGATATTTATTTAGTCTCAATATTCACAGGGGCCAAAGGTTGGTTTTTTTGGAAGAAAGCTAATTCTTGTGAGGATTAAACTGAAAAATAACACTGAAATTCCCAACAATATCAATACCATTTGGATATATTATATACAGAACACAACATCGATAAAATTTTAAGTAAACTTTTACTATTGATTTAAAGTGCACATATATTTTATTTAAATGTATTAATAAAAATTTATACTAAAATTAGAAACAAATTATAATCTTTAAACTAGTACTAATTAAACAATATTAGTAAAAATTTCTTCCAAATAGCTTTGATTTTCATTTTGCAGTAGTTGTTTAGCTTCTTCATCTAACTCTAATGAGGTTGATTTCCATTTTTGTCGAATACTGGACATATATGGGTCTGATGTGCACAACAAAATATTAATAAGATCTTCATTAGTACAATATCTGGAAATTTTTCTGGTATTGTGCTCGCGAAAGAATCTGTAGTCTTTGTTCCTTTTTTCTTGCGCTTCTTCTGAGAGATCTCCAATTGGAAGCATATTGTGCTGAATTATTTGTTCCCCATGGAACAAAATTTTGTGAACTGTGGTTGGCATATGTCTCCAAGAATATTTTTGGTTATAAAGGGTTGCTGTCTCATTAGCATACTGACCAAATTTTTTTTGCATCTATCTTTTTGCTACATGCTATAACTTCTAATATGATTTGGAATCGTCGTATTAAATCATAATCTACTCCAGTTATAGAAGCTGCAGTTTCTGGATCGGAAAAAAATCTCCTTGCTGTGTTTCCATCATTAGAATTTCCTTCTCCTGGCTTTGGCTGGTCAATTATAAGGCCTATCTCACGGTATTTTTCTTGAATATCTTTTTTTTTTTTGCTTTCTTTTTTCCAAATTTTCTTTGTTGTTTCTCACTGTTTCGCCTAACGGGCCAAATTCCAAATCGTATCCCAATTTAAGAATATGCTCCATAAAACGAATTCTAGCATGAAGAGGTGACATTCCAATTTCATATGCTTCATTAAAACTATCGTCTTGTGTTGGCGGTTGGCTCAATTGACTTGATGTTTTTTGGCATATGGTGCAGCTTGACGAAGACTTTGTTTCGGTTAAAGCTTGTGCAACTTTTCCATCGATCATTGTAAGTGACATTTTAAAGTTAACTTCGATGCATTGGTCATTAAATTCAAATATCACTGGTTGAAGTTCTTTAATTTCATCTCTTATTTTGCCAACTTCTTCAGTTATGACATCTTTAGTTTCTTTTTTGTAAGCAAACTTTATTGGTCTACAAAATTTTGTTGACGAGGGAATTTCATTCTTCCATACATCTATCTCTGCAGCTCTACTAGTTGACGGCTCTGAACCAATATAAGTTTTTGTTAAACGTAATGGAACGAAAGAAATCATGAATAAATTGGCATCTGATGAATTTTCCGCATTACATTGTTTGTATTGTTTCTGGCCAGAGGACCCATCACATCCCCATTTAGAAATTAAAGTCATGCTGCAATTTTTAAACTTCTTTAAATAGTCAGCATCAAATGTCTTTAATAATCGTTCTGCAGTGTGTTCAAGAAGATCTAGCAATTGTATTTCTGCTGAACTTGAAGTTACACTAATAGCAGTTGGTGAAGGTAAGCAATCTTTTTTGGCAGAAACTATATCTCGATATGATGGAAAAATTCCACAATTTTTTTCATTGGTTCGCTTCCGCAATTCTGTATATTGGTTTTTAGCCATTTTCAAATCCAAAAATAGTGCAAATGCTTCTTCTGGAGTAAATTTATTTTCTTCAGTTTGTGTCGGCATACTTTCTAAAATCCTTTTTGTGCGTCTGGGGCTTGCTTCCACTATTTTTTCAATGATAGCAATTTTACTCTTTTTAGTTTTCGATGGTTGAATTTGATGCAGAAATGAATCCTTTATGATGCTACAAGAAACTTCTTCATTGATATGTTTAAGCTTGCGTCTTCGTGGTCTTTCACTACAATTATCAATTGGCTTTGCTGGTCGACCACATTTTCCAGTTTCCGTGGTAGTTACTGATGGCTGTTTAAAAATAAGTTTATTTCTTAGCCATTCTTGGTTGCGTGAATAAAACAATTTCTTGTTTCTGGAACATTGATTGTACCGTTTTCTTAAAGTATTTAAAAAGTTTTTTATTTTTAAGTTATGAATTTTAATTTCTTGTTTGTCGCATATTTTGAAGAATGGATTATTCATTATATGTAAAATAATGTCGTTTTCATCTTTCCGTTCAAAATATATATCAGATATAACACTATAACTGAATTTAGCCATTGTTTAAACAATAATGAAGAAAAAAAATGAATGCATGGATTAATATACTATTGCTCGAAGTTTCAACATGATCTTTTTTACCTCTTTGAAACATAATATAACAGGTACTTGGTTTTACCAGTTATTTCCATTGGTTTTAAATTTATTTGCAATTTTCAGGTATTTAAGTTGTGTAATATTAGATGGCAATAAAATCATTTTTTACCTTTTCCAAATGAATTGCTAGATACCACATAATTTGAGAGTTAACAGGTACTGGCAATAATATAACAGGTACTTGGTTTTACCAGTTATTTCCATTGGTTTTAAATTTATTTGCAATTTTCAGGTATTTAAGTTGTGTAATATTAGATGGCAATAAAATCTTTTTTACCTTTTCCAAATGAATTGCTAGATACCACATAATTTGAGAGTTAACAGGTACTGGCAATAATATAACAGGTACTTGGTTTTACCAGTTATTTCCATTGGTTTTAAATTTATTTGCAATTTTCAGGTATTTAAGTTGTGTAATATTAGATGGCAATAAAATCATTTTTTGACCTTTTCCAAATGAATTGCTAGATACCACATAATTTGAGAGTTAACAGCTACTGGCAGTAATATAACAGGTACTTGGTTTTACCAGTTATTTCCATTGGTTTTAAATTTATTTGCAATTTTCAGGTATTTAAGTTGTGTAATATTAGATGGCAATAAAATCATTGTTTACCTTTTCCAAATGAATTGCTAGATACCACATAATTTGAGAGTTAACATGTACTGGCAATAATATAACAGGTACTTGGTTTTACCAGTTATTTCCATTGGTTTTAAATTTATTTGCAATTTTCAGGTATTTAAGTTGTGTAATATTAGAGGGCAATAAAATCTTTTTTACCTTTTCCAAACGAATTGCTAGATACCACATAATTTGAGAGTTAACAGGTACTGGCAATAATATAACAGGTACTTGGTTTTACCAGTTATTTCCACTGGTTTTAAATTTATTTGCAATTTTCAGGTATTTAAGTTGTGTAATATTAGATGGCAATAAAATCATTTTTTACCTTTTCCAAATGAATTGCTAGATACCACATAATTTGAGAGTTAACAGGTACTGGCAATAATATAACAGGTACATGGTTTTACCAGTTATTTCCATTGGTTTTAAATTTATTTGCAATTTTCAGGTACTTAAGTTGTGTAATATTAGATGGCAATAAAATCTTTGTTACCTTTTCCAAATGAATTGCTAGATACCACATAATTTGAGAGTTAACAGGTACTGGTAATAATATAACAGGTACTTGGTTTTACCAGTTATTTCCATTGGTTTTAAATTTATTTGCAATTTTCAGGTATTTAAGTTACGTAATATTAGATGGCAATAAAATCATTTTTTATCTTTTCCAAATGAATTGCCAGATACCACATAATTTGAGAGTTCTATTGTCATTTTTGCCAAAATTTTGATACACCCTTCTATGTAGACTAGGTCCAAATATGGGCCAACTTCTCCTAATTTCAACAGAATTATTTTTTGGGTCAATAAGAACTCTTGTACAAAATTTCATCAAAATATAGGCATAATAGCCACTTTCACATACAAATAACTTCTCAAAAAATATGACGTCATTTGTACCGAATATCTTACCTTGGGTCAGAAAAATTGCTGTAGCTCAAAAAGTGCAGTCCCGATGCATGGACATGTATATATAGGAATGTAGGGGAGAGTTAGGACTACAAAATAGTAAATTTGTGTTTTGACTCAGCTTGACTGACAGGAGTTGTGCTCTATGAAGTAGGAAATTTCCGAGAAATTTGACCTTTTTTAAAAAAAATATTTAAATTGTTCTGAAAACAGTAGAGCTTCAATTTTTTTACCAGTAATAGGAAATAAGTTAAGTTACAACACAAAATTTATTTCGTCCAAAAATCTTGAAAAAAAGTTATGATCACTTAAACTTTAAAAATTAACTAAAAATATCATAAATTTACTAAATTCTGAAAAAGCCCATTTTGGACCACCCTGTTCTCAGTGAAATAGTTGAAATAGAGTTCTAATTTTTTGGCTCCCGAGGTTTACTACTCTCTACTTTCATATGAGTCTAATAACTTTAAAATCGGAGAACAAAAACCAAAAGGAGTTTTGGCCGCTATCTCAAAATATTGACCACAGTGCGGAGGTTGGAATCTCATTAAAAATTAAAAATAACATAAAAATAATTTCGATGTATATAAAACCAAAAAACTAACAAAACCGTAAAAAATTTAAAAGTTTTTTTAAACATAAAGAAAATGCAAAAAATAAATTAAAAATTATTTCAAAACAACAAATTTAATTGAAAAATAATTAAATTTAAGAGCTATCAATATTCAAAATGAATTAGCAATTTTCTTTGTTGGCGGAATTTCAGCAATTAAAGTTATTTATTCGGGCGTTTTCGTGATTGAAATGGTGTTTTATTTTTTTTGTATGTGGATAAAGGATAACAAATTTATAAAAACTAAATATTTTTTTCCTGAGTATTTGGGGTTAAATATAATAAAAAAATAAATATTATTTTTTATTGAGTTTTTTAAAATAAACAATTTTTATCCCTTAAACCACTAAGACCGTCTACAGACGGCCATCACTAAAATTATATTAGAGGCAAAGTTAAAAATTTCCAGTGGTTTAAAGGTTATGAAAATATGTCCTATTTGCAATTAGGGCAAATTTTCAAAGTCTGGTAGCGACCCCTAAATTTTTTTCGAAAATTTTTTAAAAAAAATTCGACGTTTTTAAAAATAAGAAGCATCCCAATTGGTGAGAAGAAGCCTAATCACTTGCTAACATTTTATATGAAACATTTGATCGCTAAATTCCACGATATTTCAAAAGAGTAAATTGGAAAAATGTTTGTTGTATTGGTTTGCATAATAATCTTAAACGTACTTTGAGGAAGACTCGCTGTTTAATGATTTGTGTACCCAGAATTTGGAGTAAATTTTTTGGGTAAGTAGTCAACACAGACTGCCTGTTTGATAGATAAAAGTTAAGTTTTTTAAAGATTTAATTTTTTATACCCAGTATATCAAAAACTGGGAGAAAAAATACTTTCCCAATTTTAATATATTTTATAGGTACTCTGGTGTGAATAACAGTGGGTTTTAAATAGGGTTGGCTACCGTTTAATTCTGTTATCGGTAGTGGATAACGATATTTTGTGAATATTTTTTTAGGGTATTTTAAGCTTGACGGCATTTGAAGTTAAATTTAAGGTTATCGTTACTTTAATTTATTTCGTTACGTAATTTTAGGATTAACGTTATTTAACATAATTTTTTTATGATAGAAATATCTGGCACACCTAACTTAGTGAATTAATGTCAACGTAAAATATGAAAAAATGCTATGGGAAGGAGGAAAAAGATGTTTAAGATTGTAAAATCCGTTTCAGCATTTTCATTTTTGTATTTTTGAAACTCTTGAAACGGAATATAAATACTTCAAAAGATTCAAAGATCAAAAGTTCAAAAGATTTTTGATAGTTTTTGAAGATTTTTTTGAGGGGCTGTGGGGTCGCTGAAATGGTGGTTATGAAACAATTTTTTTTACATTTTTTCTCTCTTATGCTTCGTTTTCACAAAACCATATAAATCACTACTTAAGAGTTTAAGCCACATTTTAAATAAAATAAAATTATTCGGGGTGCAAATTATTAGTATAAAGGTCACTCTGTTAACCTAACTACAAAAATACTTTTTAGCACGAATCATTTTTTTAATTGGCTGGAACTCTTGAGTAGTGATATCGTTTTCTGAAAACAAAGCACAACAGAAAAAAAATTAAAAAAAAAAAATTGTTTCATGACCTCGACTAGCGACCCCTTTTCAAGAAAATATAAAAAAAATTCTCAAGTATCTTTTGTGCTATAAGTATTTATATTACCCTTCAAGAGTTACAGATCTCCAAAAAAGTGGAAATGCTGAAATGCCCTTATATCCCTGTTTAATTTAAATCTGCGAAATCACCACTGTGTAGTTTATATCTAAGTTCTTTGGAACATACTCTGTATTAATTAATAACACACAGGAAGACTTGACATCAACCTGTCATACCCTTTTCAATAACTGTTCGCATGATGTGAAGTGTCACAAATAAACTATTGCAAGTTTTTTTGCCAATACAAACATTTTACAGAATAGAATCGATCCATTGTTTTGATTAATACTAAATTTTGAGTTGTTTTCAGCAAATTTAATCAATCCTGTATATACAATAATACAATAAGGTCGTTCACAAGGGCGTCCTAAATGTTGTATGTGTTGAATAGTCGTATCCAAAATAGAGATGGTAACATTTTGTTTTAAAATATACAACAATTGATGATAGTAAGATACAACATTTTTACCTATGTTTAGTGTACTATGTTCTAGTGTTCTAACAGATTGAAACCCCAACTTAAAATCTTCGTCAAATTGAAAATAAAATTTTACCAATTTTACAATACAACATATACAACACTTAGTACACCTTGTGAAACCCGTTAATCAGTATTTGTACTTTAAAATATATTGGCTCATAAATTTATTGATATAGGCTGATTTGAAGTCTTAAGATGGATGCTTTTAAATTCCAATTTAGAGAATAGACACAATGCAAATGTCGTATGTTTTTTTTCTATTTATTTTGACATTTGAGAATAAAACTTATTTTATTTTTTTCACCGAAATTTCTTATTCTCTTGTTTTTATACTCAAATTAGTTTTAATAATGTTGCCACATTACCACAAAACTATACACTATTGTGAATGACTAAAAAAAATACCACTACGCAACTTGTACTCCACCTTGTATGCTTTATCCAAATCTGTCCAGTCAAAGTTTGTCATTTGTAGTTTTTGAAATATTGCTGTTTTTATATTTACATAATTCACTCCCTTTTTCCGTACATTTTGCTTAGTTTTTAAAAATTTTATCTCAAAATCATGAAATTTTTTTTAAGAATTTAATTATTTAGAATTAGTAAAACAGTTTTCAATCTCTCTTTACTATTTTTTAAATTTATTTTCATCAGGATAAACATTAATTGCCTTTATAGTAATTAAATGTGCTAAAGTCCCAAAACTTATTTAACAAATTGTGAAGAACAATCTGCTGTAGGACAATCTGCGGATTTCATTCCTGCCCTATTATTATACTAATTTTTAGTATAAAGTTATTTTTTAGTAAAATTGTTTGCTATTCTTATTTTACAAATTCCTATTTTTTTTTTCTAATTTTGGTTGCAAATTTAACTAATTTAATTTTACTAACTTTTGAAACATGATTTGCTAAAATTAGCAAAAAAAATTACTAATAACATACTTGTTTTAAAGTTAAAAATGATTTGATAGGGAAAAACCTTGAACTGTTTTTATGCCCTCTAGTATTAACTACACTAAGGAAAAAGTTTCATCATATTGATGAAAATTATTCATAAATCGTTTGTCATAAATTATTCTTCATATTTTTGAAGTTTTCATAAATACGAAGAAGATTTACCTAAATATTTATTTATTTATTTATTAATTAATAATCATATCATTACAAATTATATCTTATTACCGAGCACTAGCTCCTACACTCAAAAAAATAAGTTAGGAGAAAAGTTAGTAAAACGTCGTGTAAATCAGGTATACTATTTTTTAGCAAAATTTTTTGCTAAAATCGTGTTTTCAGCTAAAATTTTTGTTATACTTATTCAGCACTTAACTGTTTTATACTAATGCTTTACTAATATACTAATGTTTTACTAATTAAGTTTGCTAAAAAAAATTGTGCTGATAAGCACATTAATAGTGTGGACGACAACCAGATTGAAAGATATACGCAGAATGAAGTAGATGTCGCGGCATGTCAAGATGTAGTAGAGAAGAGGAAAATGAAATGTAGACAGAGTAAATTGAAAGACAAAGACACACAGACAGAGTAAATTGAAAGACACACATCTTAGGTAGATTTTTTATGGTTCCTTTTTCTTATTGCAAAAAGGGTTGTTTTTTTCGTTTCGTTTGTTTTTGTTTATTTTTTCATTTCGTTTCTATAATTATCTTCGGCAGTTGCGATAGCATCATTTAAACGATAGCATCATTTAGACAACCATTGATGTAAGTAATTGAAAGATAATTTTTGTTATGTTATATATATTTATTTCTATATATTTTCAGATATTAAATAAATTCATGTCGTCAATGTGGAAAATGAAAATTTTTATATTTCGTTATTATAGTTAATTATTTTTAAAAGAATCACTAAAATATGTTTTATGATTTTCAGCAAATAAATTAGCTAAATTACAATTTTTCTACAAATTTTTTGCGTTTTTTTCAGTCTACTAAAATTCAGCAAAAAATTTATTAATTTTTAGCAAGGCTTTTGTATTTCTAATCTACTAAGTGTTAACAAAACTTTTGCTGAATCTGCAAATTTTGTTGCTAAAAATCAGCTCGCTGATTTTCAGCAAAAGATTTTGCTGACATTAGCAACTTTTTTGCAAGCATCCTCCTGACTAAAATTTTGCTGACTCAGCAAAATTTTTTGATAACTTTACAAACTTTTTTTTTGAGTGTATGGCCTTCTGCGCGTTGTAGCGAAAACAGACCAGTGCCTCTGGTGGGAATCGAACCCACGACCCCCGCACTGATAAACCAGCACGCTACCAACTAGCCTGCCGGGGCGCAAAACCTACCTAAATATTAAATACAAATGTTTCAATGATATTCATCATTTCACAACAAACGTTCATAAACTTTCTGAATATTCTTTTGGAAACTCAAAAATTATCAGAAATATTTTCAAATTATGGAACTTTAATTGAAAATCGGAAGTTTCATATTAATTTTTACTGGTGTTTTTTTTTAATTGTAAACATCATTTTCTGAATTACAAATAGTGTTTTTTTACTAACAATAATATATCGTAAATTTCAAATAATATTTTCTGAACCCGGTAAAAAATCTATTTTTGAATTAGATATAATTAAATGGATTAAGTAATATAAAATTAGATATAATAATAAATAATTTGATTTGATTGTATCGGACTTTTTGTTTCACATAATTTGATACTGTCACATATGTATATATGCTGGTTCCTATAAGGCATATAAACAATATCAAATAATATATGCTACGATATATAACTACATACAGTACATACATAATCATATCCAATTGTATAAGTGGATATACTACAATATAAATTAATTTTTAACCGGGAATATTATTTAATGTGTTGTATCAAATGGAATTTTTTGAACATATCTGAGCTTACATTTTCTGAATTGTAATTGATGTTTTTTTTTTATTTTAAATTATGATTTTAATCTTAATTTATTTTCAATTTAAAACGAGCTTTTAACCTCCGTATATTTACAAGAATAAAGCAGATACACATATTGGCTAGGTTGATACTAGTATTTCGATCTGGCTAAAGATCTCATCAGAAATCGAAGTTTTAGAAAAGCTAGCCTCCATAATAGGCAGAGCTTGAACAAAAAATATATTAATTATCAATTTTGCTGCATTGTTGCCTTAAATTCAATGTATGTTTTTCAAACTTTAAATGAAAAATCCAAAATTTAGTTAATTTTTTCTGAATTTTGAATGAAAACTCTGATCATAAAAAAGATTAAACTTTATCCGTATGATACAAAGTATTTTAAATAAAACCTTTTATATACACATATAAACTCAAAGCAATAAGTTAGTAGACAAGTTAGTAAAACGTCTTGTAAGTGCGGTATATTATTTTTCAGCAAATTTTTTTGCTAAAACTATGTTTTCAGCTAAAATTTTAGTTAAACTTATTCAGCACTGAACTGTTTTGAACTAATGTTTCACTAATCTAAAAATATATGTTTCAAAATCTGATAGCTTTTTTAATTCAATTTTTCGAATGAAATTACAATATTTGAAAACTTTCAAGAAAATATCGAGTGCCATCAAAAATCCCTCCCCTGCTCAGTCGGGTCAGGATACCTCCCTTGCTAGTTACAATCATTCAAGATATTCATGAAGAGTATTATGAATTCAAGGAAAACAAAGTTATAAAACTGTTTCACAAGTTCCATAAAAGCTTTAATGTCGGAATGATTCATTAGTTTTATGGATATCTTCATTAATTTTACAAACATTTCGTAAATATTGTCATCAATGAAACCTGTTTCGTAGATTCTATGAAAAGTTTGAATGGACGAGTTCAAGTGAAAATTTTCCTTGCAGCTATGAAGAAATTCATTACTAAAGGTAATTCTCACAATTTTAGAGAATTTAGGAAAAAGAAACAATACGTAAACTTCATATATACTAGTAAAATTTTAATACCAAGTTTAACTAAAATCAGAGAGGTAAAGTTTAAAATGTCGTTGGTTTCTGCTTATTATGTCCCATCTATATTTTCAATTTGGGCCCAGTAAAATAGTAAAATCCAAATAACAGGTTGCAGAAAAACTTATACTTTATTATAACAGGTTCTAATTTCTGTTCTGCAACTGGTTCCTTTTATATGGAGTTTGTCCTATTTGCAATAGTTTCTTTACCTCTAAACAAGAACAGGTTGCTTTAGAACCCGTTCCATAATCAGTTATAGAACTGGTTCTGGGACAATGACACCTTACATTTCGACTCCCAGGAACCTGTTCTAGAACCGGTTACTTTTAACCGGTGGTAAAATAAGTTGTTCTAGAACAGGTTCAGAGGTAATCTGTTCTAAAAAATTTTGCTGGGGAACTAATCGCAATAAAACAGTGTATATAGAGTTTACCAATTTATTATTTTCAGTGTACTTTTGCTTATATAATGTGGAATTTTTGTTTTATTTGCATTTTGCTATTATCCCTTATTATTATTATTATAAACTTCAAACTATTTTCCATAAATTGTACATTTAAATGCATGCAATTGTATTGTAACAAGCATTTTTTGATATCTGTTATAATAATAATTTGGAATTTTTGTTTCATACAAAAAAAAAATAAAATAAAATTATATGAAAATTACTTCATTAGCATTTTAACAATGAGTACTTTAAAATCATATTTTATATTATTCTCAAATCATACAGTTACAGGGAATACTAAATAAATGATATTTTTAAAACTAAATCAGAAAATATGAGTTATGTTAAAAGTTTTCGACACCTGTTGATTCTGACTTCAGATGCCTATTATCTCACAAGAGACGATCGACATGATCAGGTGCATCAATTTCATTAGATGCAATTTCCATTTTAATTTTTTGATTGCTTATAATATTGATACAATTTGGTGGGTGAAACAGTTTAAAAATTAGTTTTATAAACAAATTCTTTTTAAATTTTTTATATATTTATTTTACAAGTTGCTAAACGAATGTTGTAAATACCCTAAAAATTTGGAATCTCAATTACTTTTTGCAATACATTAAAAAATGTGTCGTTTATCTCTGAAATAAGTATTTTTTACTTGTTTTTGGAAAAATCGGTTACATTGTGGTGACATACTACATATTTTTTCTACATATCTTAAAAAGTAGTTAAGATTTAACATTTTTAAAGTGGATTTTTTCAAAAATTAATTTTGATTTTTTTTATAAAAATAAATATTTTACAAAGTTTTTAAAATATTTTTTCAGAAATAGATTAAATTAGCGAATGAAGACATTTTAAATTAATAAATAATGCTTATACGTTTTTTTTTTAACAAAAAAAAAAAAAAATATCTTGAATTCGAATAATCTTGTTTACATCATAATTTATGATAAAAGATCGAAAAATAAAGTTTTTGTTTTAATTTTTTAAAACTTAAAAGTAAAACATTTTGTTTCTACTATATGAACCACACGTTTTTGGCTATTCGTATGGAAAAATATTTTTTTAAATATCTTTCATACAACAAAAGTTATTTCCTTTTGAATGATATCCCAAACCCTAATTTTGCGATATTTGAAAGTTCCTTGGTTGCCACAGTTTAAAAAATAAAAAAATTGATTTGGAGATATGCGTTCACTGCCACAAATACTCACAAAATTCTTTCAATCGGAGACCACTGAAAATTAGTGGTTAAAAGAGCACAGCCAGAAAAATACGAACGGCAAAGCATTGGCCCAGTGCTTTCAACGGTGGTATGAGCTTTGGCAGAGCGTTGGATATCTGAAGATTTAAGTGCTTTGCCAACCCTAAAATGATAACACCGGGCTGGGCTTGGCCGTTCCTTTTTAAAACGTTGGCAAAGCACTGGCAATGAGCGCTTTGCCAGTACCAAAACCATAATTTTAAAACGTTGGCAAAGCATTGGTAGAACAACCAATAAAGTGCTTTTTTAACAATATAATAAGTGCTTTGCCAACCCCAAGTGATAACACCGGGCAGGGCTTGGCCGTTTCTTTTTTAAAACGTTGGCAAAGCACTGTCAATAAGCGCTTTGCCAGTACCAAAAAAGACCAATAAAGTCCTACTTAGTAATTCACTTCAGTAAAGAGTTGTATTATTTCTTATTGAGTGATTTTGGTAATTTGAATAGAAATAACAATAGGCTTGCTTCCGCTAAGTTAATTACAAAATAACTGAATGTTTTTTTTATCAAATTATTTTTGTGATAAGTTAGCACGATTTTTTACTACAATTTTACTAAAGAAAGAAATTTGAAAATAAATTTCTTAAGTAAAATTTTAGTACAAAAACTATACTTTGTGTTGACTATAATAGGATGCCTTAATATTCTTAACTTCAAATAATAAATTGCAATTTAGTTTTGAATTTTTCCACTCTTGTTGTGAACAAGGGATGTGGCACTGTTTTTATTAAGTTAACGGTTGTTAATTTTGTAAATAAGTACTGGCAATGCACTTTTTGCCAATGTTGGGAAAGCGTTCTAAGTCAGTACTGTGCCAGCGTTTTTTTTGTTTTTACGGTTGTAGATTTTGTAAATCAAGTACTGGCAAAGCACTATTTACGAACGTTGGCAGAGCGTTCTAAGCTAGAGCTGTGCCAGTGCTTTTATTATTTTTGTTGTTGTAAATTTTGTTAATTAAGCATTGGCAAAGCACTTTTTCTAACGTTGGCAGAACGTTGTAAATCAGTGCTTTGCCAGCACTTTATGTTTTGGATCATTGGCAAATAGTGCTCTGCCAGTACTTGATTTTTCAGACCATTGGCAATTTCTGGCTGGGAAATTGGAAATGCATTATTCTTAAAAACTAGAACATGCACAGTTTCACATTTTACCCTGCTGTTAGGTTAAGGTCATTTGGTCCAATTATTAGCTCATTTCAGTTGCAAGTGTTGGACGGTGATATATACTGACTTAATTTCTCAGCACACGTCGGCTTTTTATAAAACAATGTTAGGTGCAAAAAATTCGATTTCCTAACTTAAAAGAGGACTTAGAAAAATACAAAACTACTAATCATACACTCAAATAAAAAAGTTAGTAAAGTCAGCAAAAAATTTTGCTGAGTCAGCAAAATTTTAGTGAGGAGGGTGCTTGCAAAAAAATTGCTAATGTCAGCAAAATCTTTTGCTGAAAATCAGCGAGCTGATTTTTAGCAACAAAATTAGTAGATTCAGCAAAAGTTTTGCTAACACTTAGTAGATTAGAAATTAAAAAAACCCTTGCTAAAAATTAATAAAATTTTTGCTGGATATTAGTAGACTGAAAAAAACTCAAAAAATTTGTAGAAAAATTATACTTTAGTTAATTTATTTGCTGAAAATCATAAAACATATTTTTGCGATTCTTTTTAAAATAATTTACAATACGTTACAAAATATAAAAATGTTTATACTCCCAAATTGACGATATGAATGATGTAATATCTAAAAACAATAGAAATAATTATACCTAAAATAAACAAAATTATCTTTGTACTACTTACATCAATTATAGTCTAAATGATGCTATCTTTTAAAGGAACGCAAATGCCGCAGAAAATTATAGAAACGAAACGAAAAAAAATACAAAATATAACATATACAACCCTTTTTTGAAATAAGAGAAAAGAAACAGAAAAATCTACCTAAGATGTATGTCTTTCGCTTTAGTCTAAATACCTATTGCATATTTGTTTGCAATTGGACCACACAAGATTATTAATACATATAAACATTTAGTTTACAAATAAACATTTAATCTTTGTTAAAATTAAATATTTTATTTTGTCTTTTATTTAATTAATAGACAATTACTTTCACAAGCCGGCGATGATGCAAAATTTAAGTTGCTTTAATACACTATTTTGTTTTATGTATGAAAAACAGATACAAAAATCTTCCATGGTTGATTTTTTTATATTATGTCTTACTAGAGTTGTACTTTTTAGTATAATTTTTCTCGTCACTACTACATCGTGACATGCCGCGACATCTTATTCATTCTGAGTATATATTTCAGTCTGGTTGTCGTTCACACTATTGATGTGCTAATCCACACAATTTTTTTTAGCAAAATAAATTAGTAAAACATTAGTTAAATATTAGTAAAACATTAGTTTAAAACAGTTAAGTGCTGAATAAGTATAACTAAAATTTTATGTTAAAACATAACTTTAGCAAAAAATTTGCTGAAAAATAGTATACCTGATTTACAAGATGTTTTACTACCATTTCTACTTACTTATTTTTTTGAGTGTAGTTGAAGGGACCATTTGGTCCATAATATGTTTTCTTTAAATTTTTCTACATTTACTTTCAAGAAATAAGTATTTTTTAGCCTATTTCATAATATTTGTCATTGCAGGATGTGCAAAATATTTTTCGGTTAGTTTTGCAAACAAATTAATTGCAAATGGAGCATTTTATATCCGACTTAGACTTTGCAGCAACTACAAATTCCACGCTTTCGAGCCGCTGCATTAGATGTACTTTATATGAGGAGGCCACTGGAAGTGTGTATTATGTGTATAACTTTGTTATTATTTCCGTGTTGAGAACTCTTGCTGACGCAATTTACAATAAACTGTCGAAAAGAACCCTGAATGCAACAAGTTGCTCATCAATGGCGTGTAGTACATTGTAAGAAGGAGTTGACAACGGTCCGACAATTCACGAATAGGAGCAAACTTATCTCTACTACGCATTTGTCATCGACTCGAAACATCATCAAAACGGAGCGCACTATTAATCATATGGAATGTATCTTCAGACATAATTGAGAGTAATAATTTTTTTGTTTCCAACCTTTATACTGTTCTACGGCACGTATGAGTGATAACTAATATTAAATAACACTCATACGTGACGTATTGCGATATACATATAAAATTAACTAGTACTTCGATAATTATAGACCCAAGTAAATAGGTAAATATATATTTATATGTACATTTTTGGAATTTAATGTTTCTAAAGAATGGCCCAGTTATAATCTGGACGCATTCATAATGTTGTAACAGCGCCCCCAGTGTATGAAATTTTAAACCATTTACAAATGTTGTTGACAAGACATATACCGTTATTTTCCATAATTTTCAAGTCTGTCACTCGAATAGTATTTCGTACAGACGCCATGGAATAAAAAAGACGTGAAGAAATTTTGCACACTTTCTTAGAAAATCCAACATTCAGTGGTCCGAAAATTTGAACATGAATCCTCCAAACTGCCCACAATTTCGACCAATCGAAAGATATTATGCAAATGTAAAAAATAAATTGAAGAAGAGTAATAAAGAAGCAAAAAATTAAGTTATAATGTTACAAAAATGGAACCAGAGTGCTAAAAAAGTAAAGCCGCAGGATGTGCAAAAATTAATGGGGACCATCAAAAAACATGTCCGTTCTTTTATTCGTAACAAAGAAAATTAATTTATTTGTATGATTTTCCTTGAAGCTGAATAATATTTCCTTTAATTTGGTGTATAATTTATAAAAATGTGTCTGTTATTTACACAGTTATAACTACTTTTGTGCGTCCAGATTATAACTGGGCCATTCTTTATGTATAAATTTATATCGTCATATGTTACAGCATAAATATTTGTATCCAATTTTATATAGCTTTGTGTTGTTTAAAAATTTTTGATATGGAGGTGTATACAGCATTATAATATTTTATACATTTTAATTTTTGATCAATGGTTATAATCTTTAACTTCAAACTCATATGTATATTAGTTCTCATGTATTGAGTAAACTAGTTCATATGTATGTTTGATGTTTGGCATGGGATTGTTACCGCTTTCAAAACGTGTTCTGATGATGGGAACCTAGAAAATTCCCGAAATAGATCTATCAACACATTCCTGAAAGGGTCAAATAATAAATTTGAAAACAAAAAACTCTATAGATTATTTGTTAGGACAATATCCTAATGAAAAAATATATAGTATGGCCTCGAACTTGAATAATTTTCATTTTCATTGCACAATTAAAGGTCGAAAAAAAACATAATTTTTATTTTTAATAAAAGTTATAACAAACTTGTTAAGAAAAAAATTTAACAAAAAGACAGGATTTCTACCCATTGACAGGATTTCTACCCATGATTTGATTTACTACATGTGGGTATCAACACGTTTAATGCTGCTTGCAATATCAAAACATTTACATATGATAACACCAACACAGGTGAACTGATAACATCTGCAAGGAGATCAGCTGTTATTAATATATGATGATTATATTAGAATTGTCTTTTGGTTTTGTTATGGTTTATTTTAATAATCATATATAAATTGAGATAAATTTTACTTAATTATTACAGTGAAAGTTTTTATAAAAATAAAGAAAAAAAAAAAGCGCGAGCTTTTTTACAAAAACTTTTGCCGCCCAGTAAAACAGGATTTTGCCAAACAGTAGTAGTAGTGCAGTATTTTGTACAACAGTATTATGAAATGCAGTATTTTGTAAAACAGTATTCCGAAAAGCAGGATTGTGAAAACAGGATTTTGTTATGCACATGATTTCGACCCGAACCCATTTTATACACTAATACCCTGGTTTGCATCGCATCGATTTACCTCGTTTCGAAGTGGCGTCGTTTAACAATTTACTTTGACTTAGTAGTTTTCTTCGGTCCACTCTCATCAACTTTAGCTGTCTTGTGCATTGTACTAATCAATGTCATTGCTTTGTTTTTGTGGCGGATGAATTATACTAATATTGCAATGTCATGGAATCCAAATGCAGACTTGTGCAAAGGGAGTTTTTTGACAGTCACCAATTTCGGAGGAATGAAAGTTTTATTTTTGCGAACTGCTCCACATATGTTAGTTTTCTTTCACAAAGTTTTTTTTTGCCAACTCGAAAGTGAAAATAAAATAGTCGCCTGTTATATTTTGACCTGTCCAATTGAACGCGTATTCCTTGGTTGTGTTCAGGCTTTGCATTTCTAGTTATACCGAGATACGGTTGTATTTTTCATACGTAGCCTGACTTTTAATCTACCGATAACCAAAACTTTAAACCATATTTTGCTAGTTTTGATGGCATAAACTGTTGAAAAGAACATCGACCCCTGAATGCAACAAGTTGCTCATTTCACATTTTCGTGACAGCTGCAAAACATTGGAAGAAGGTTTTATCAACGGTCCCACAGTTCATGAATAGGAGCAAATTTATCGCTACTATGCATTCATCGTCGACTCGAAACATCATCAAAACGAAGCGCACTAGTAATTATATGGACTGTATCTTCAGACATAATTGACCGGAAAATGGGGAGACCAAAAATTGCATCAAATAAACCATGACCATCATATTTCCGCTTTCATTGATGAAATTTATAACATCCAACTATTTGACTGCTAGAATGCGCACAGAAATATCGCTCCATTTGTCACCAAACTTGACCCTGACATTCTTGTTAGTATTTTCAATGACAATTTTTTCTAATGGATGCGTAAAGAACAACAAAAACGCTGACATCATGTCATTGCATCTGGACACTGCAAATCGAGTTGGTCATGCTTGTGTTGAGATAATATTTTCAGCAACAGTTCCAAAAGGCTGAGTGTGGCAGTCCACACCATCTTGTTTTTAGAAATACAAAATTAATCAACAGAACTTGCTGCAGCTAAAACGGGTTCCTGTTCACTATCTGTTTCAGAAGAACTTGTTTCGTAATATTCCGAATTATAATCAATTTCCGAATGTGAAGATTAAATTGTTATTTTGTAAGATAATTGCAGTATATACCAAATGGTCCCTTAATCTAATAATCGCACGTTTTTTTCTAAGAAAAAAATTATTTAAAACTTACTGGAGTATTAATTTTATTTTTTGTTCTTAGTTTTTAACTTTCAGATAAAAAGCAATACAAAATCATTAGATTTAAAAGATATCTTCACTGAAAAATTAATGTAAATTTTTCAGTTTTTTCCATAGGGTTTTTAAAATTGGGAATCCAAAAATATCTAATTTAAGATCATGATGGATCAGAAAATATCCTGTGGGATGAGTTTCAATCTACTTGGATCTAATTAGATCCAAAATGATAAGCTACTTTTGGTGGATAGAATGAGATATTTTGAGATTAAATTGATTTTACTTATATCTCATGCCATTTATTATTTTTAATACAAATATACAAAAAAAAATGTTAAGGAAAGTTACTTGGATATCTGGGAGATATAATTATATATTTCAAAGTATAATTTATGTCTTATATGCATGGAAAATATTAATGATATTGGACCATATTTAATCATAACCATATTAAAACATATCTGATTATAACTTGAATTGCATTATTCATATGGCACCATATATTAACACATCTTATATAACATAATAATATTTTTTATAAGAGAGCATATTATTGGTATATCTTAAATTATATAGCTTATATTTTACCAATCATATATGGTATAATGTATTATATATGCGAATGTATTATTATATATGACAATAGATCTATCATATCTTAGTATGTGTAACATATATGCTTAAAATCTTATTTTGTAAAGTTTAATATTTAACAGCATATCATTATACTACATATCACTCTATATAATAACATATTATAATATATTTTAAGATGAAAAAATAAATGACCATATATACCTTTTTTTTAATTTACTCGGGTTTACAAATATTATGTCATATTTGACCTAAATTCTAGTTAATTGAAAAAACAAAATAATCTACTAAAATCAGCAAAAATATTCATTAAATATTAGTAGACAAAAAATCATTTTTAAAGTTTTTTAGTTTGTTTTTGTATACTAACAAAAATCTGCCCTTATGAAATCAACAACCTACATATTTGTTAGCAACAATTTTTGTTAATTTTAGCTAAATAAAATGTTATTTGCATTCTACTAAATTTGAGGTAAATATAGCAAAAATTATGTTAATATTAATGTTTTTGTTTGCTATTTTGAGTCTACAAATATTTAGTAAAAAAGTTTTTGCTAATTTTACAACGTAAAATGCTATTTTCCATTAACTTAAATTCACATCAAATATAACTAAAATTTTGTAAAGTAAACAGATTTATTTTTGCTGTTCTTATTTTATTAATATTTAGCAAAGAATTCTCCTAAATTTAGAAGTTTTTTTTTATAGATATATTTAAAACTTATAAAGATAAAACTAAAAAAAGAAAAATTTTCAATTTCCCTTCAACAACAGTGCGAAAGCCTTATACAAACATCGAGATATATATATATATATTAGGGCGGGTCGATTTGTAGGGAGTGAAAAACTTCACCAATTTCCCTATGATTTCCGTATTCTATGGGTTATTCCATGAAAATTTGCCAAAGAACCATACCTCTATCGTTAAAATCGAGTCCCTTACTTTTTGTTGGTAGATTTTTTCCCAAATTGACGTTCGTATGAAATATTACCTACACGTTCACATCCATAACTCAAAAACTATCGATCGGGTTTAATCGCCAGTAGGCGCGTTGGAAAGGTGAGCTCAGGAAAGTTGCAGGAAAGAATGTAGAAGGCGCTATGGCGACGACATTAGAAAGCCGTACGAAAACACCCAGACTTGAAAGCAAACAAGATGTTTTTTTCACATTTTGTCTTTTACTACACTCAAATTGAATATTTTTTTTTGATAATAGGTTGATAGATATTTTATTATCTCTTAATTTGAATTTTTGTAGAAAAAAAAATAAAAAGGGAAAACAATCAGAAAGTTGGTTTTATGTGTTATTTTGTTTTAGCAATATCGCATGAATTAATCAACCGAATTCAATAAATTTGGGCTTAAACTCTTCGTTTTGAATTGTAAATTGAATTAAATAATGGATTGAGCCAAAAAAAATGGCCATGAAAGTAATATTCTTGGACAAAATCATGAAAAAAATGGAAAAATGCTCCAAAATTTGGACAAAAATGCCCGTAACTTTTGAACCGTTGGAACAATGTTGGAGATTTTTTTTTTGTAAATTGATCAAAATGAGCTCCCCTTTCCAACGCGTTATGAGTTATGAGTTATGGATGTGAACGTGTAGGTAATATTTCATACGAACGTCAATTTGGGAAAAAATCTACCAACAAAAAGTAGGGGACTCGATTTTAACGATAGAGGTATGGTTCTTTGGCAAATTTTCATGGAATAACCCATAGAATATGGAAATCATAGGGAAATTGTCGAAAAATAAATCGACCCGCCCTAATATATATATAATCCTGTAATTCCTAGTTGGAACAAAGGGCCAGTACAAATGATATCCATTGAGTTCTGTCTTCAGCGTGTCGTTTTGCTTCCCTCCATGTCATTCTGGCTGTACTGAGTTCGGATTCTACTTGACGTCTCCACGTGTTAGCAGGTCTTCCTCTACGTCGGCTGCCCTGGTGATGGAAGTCTAGTGCCTTTCTGGTAACGTCATCTTGGCTTTTTCTGAAGGTATGACCCAGCCAGTTCATCTTCTTTACTCGTATGTCAGTCGTAATGGGGTTTTGTTGTGTTTTTTGCCAAAGACCATTATTTTAAATTATTTGAGGCCAGAAAATACGTAATATTCTTCGCAAACAACGATTAACAAGTACTTGGAGCGCATTTGTGTCCTCTCTACTGATGTTCCAAGTTTCGGAACCATATAATAATACTGCTTTCACATTAGACTTGAAAAGTTTGATTTTTGTGCGAACCGTACTTTGTTAAGTGCGCCATATGGTTGGTTAGCCTTTGCAATGCGGTAAGCTATGCCCTCCTTACTACGCCTGAAGTTGTTATTATGCTGGCGAGATAACAGAAGCTGTCGACGTCTACTATTTGGTGTTGGCTCGTAATGTTTTTGTTTTCGATATGTTTTACTTTTAGACCAGCTTTGGATGCATTCTCAACAAGGATATTAAGCTTTGTTTGCATACTGTTGTAGCTGTGTGAGAAGAGCCATATGTCGTCGGCGTAATCAAGATCGTCCAATTTGCCCTGCAGTCCAAAAGCAATGACACAATAACATTTCATCGATTGTTCAATGACAACATCTAAAACGATGTTAAAAAGAAACCATTGCGTTAAATCCCCAAGAAAGGGGATTTAACGCAATGCAAAAATTGGCGCGGTATAACCATTCTAAACGCAATTGGTAAAGTAATGGCAACCCTCATTCTTCATAGAATCTCCCCTATTGTGGATCAGATATTGCGTGGTGAGCAGGCTGGTTTTAGACAAGGTCGTTCGTGTGCTGACCACATTAATACCTTGCGCATTATAATTGAACAGTCCGCTGAGTATAACACCCCTCTTTATTTACTTTTCGTCGATTTTGAACGTGCATTCGACACTATATCCCGAAATTCTATGTGGTCTGCATTAACCTACAAGGGAATTCCTGATAAAATAGTAAACATGATACGTGAGCTATATAGGGACGCTCAATGTAGGGTACGTTTCAATGGGAATGAGAGTCGGTCGTTTGTTCCAGGCACAGGTGTGCGTCAAGGCTGTGTCCTGTCTCCAACGTTGTTTTTGCTACTGCTCGATTGCGTATTGGAACAAACCAACAGAGATGCTCCTTTCGGTATTCGTTGGACATTGTCTAATTTTCTATATGACATAGACTATGCCGATGACATATGTCTAATGGCCCATCGCTTCTCGGATATAGAAGCTAAACTCACAATTCTGTCTGAAAACGCCAAAAAAGTGGGTTTAAAAATTAGTATAAGTAAAACAAAACTTATGCGCATAGGTACAGATATCGTTACCCCCATTAATAATAAATGACCAACGTATTGAAGATGTGGATGCTTTTTGTTATCTTGGTAGCAAGAAAACTAAGGATGGTGGTTCAAATGCTGACGTTACCGATCGCATTAATAAAGCTCGAGTAGCCTTCTTTTCCTTATCTAAAATTTGGCGAAGAAATAATATTTCTCGGAAAACCAAAATCCGCATTTTTAACTGCAGTGTGAAGTCAGTATTACTTTACGGCTGCACCCACCACATGGAGCTTAACGCAAGCTGCCACTAGAAAAATTCAAACTTTCATCAACAAATGTCTAAGACAGATCTTTAACATCCACTGGCCAGATCGTATTTCAAATGAAGCTCTGCTCCAAAGAGCAAACTCCTTGCCAGCACACATTGATATTCGTAAACGGAAGTGGACGTGGATAGGCCACATATTGCAAAGACCACAAACAGAAATTGCAAGAACAGCCCTCGACTGGAACCCCCAAGGACAACGCCGCCAAGGTAGGCCTCGTAACACCTGGGTTCGTTGCCTTAAACAAGAATGTTTACTTGCTCGAGTATCCTGGAATCAAACAAAAACAATTGCCAGAGATAGAATCAGATGGAGAAAATTTGTTGACGCCCTATGTTCACACTGAACTTTATTTAAGTATTTATGGTGTTCAGAAATGTAATTCTATTTATATTTAGATAAATAAAGGACATATATATATATACAAAAAAAAGGGAGAGAATAAATGTTTATCAGATTTGGATCACCGCACATATAAGCTTATTATAAAATTTAAAATCAACTGGTTAACAAAATTATTGATAAAATACGTTCCTTAAATAAAATGCATGCGAGACTCCAAAAATGTTCTTGTAGAAATAATACATAAAAAAAATTAATGAAATTACTAAACAATAGCGTTGATGATGATTGCGTGTGAAATTGTTGTAAACTGTGCGTGCAGTGATTGCGTTATTTCACAAATACAGCTAAAAATTACAAAAATATAACTGCGAAGTAAATGTTTAAAACATTTTTTTAAACTCTACTCTGTGGCAATAACCACATATAACCCATAAACGAAGAAATATATAAATATATAAAACCATACGATTTAAAAGTTTATCGCAAAAAGAACTAACAGATAAAACCGCCATACACATACATATGTACATTTAAACACACATACATGATCACAATGTGAATGACGTTGATATTGTGGTGGATTATATGTAGACTATAATAACTAGGGCAAGGAATTTCATGCAAATTAAGAACGAAAATATGCACGAAAAATATGAAAAATATTCACTTTCAAGAATACTTTTGTCAAAAATTAACTTGGCATCTATCGTTTAAATACGATAAGATTCTTACTCTTTTCTCTGGTTCAGCAAGATTTTAATATGTAAAAACGATTTGGCATAAATCAAAATATAAAAATGTATCTAAAAAATTTATTTTTTTTTAACAACTTATAACATAATTGTTATAATAAATGGAAAATATGTACTAAAAAGGGCAAAATATGCATTAAAAAGCACAAAATATGCATAAAAAGTCAAAATATACAACAATATGTACTTTTGCCAAAATATTAATTTTGTTACAAATTTAATGATTCGGATTTAGTATACAGCAGTTTAAGATTATCGGGGAAAAACATGCAATTGCATGCAATTCCCTGCCCTAGTAATAACTATAGTAGTTGTTTTTGTATTCTTTGGTTATAAGGATGTTGTTGTTGTTGCTGTTATTGTTGATGAGGATGTGAATGTCGTTGCTTTTGGCAATAACATTTATTTTTATTAGCCACTTAAATTTAACTGTTTTATAAGTTTATAAAGAAACATATACATGTTCGCTTATAAATGCACATCACACTATGGGATGAAATTCATTTAAAGTAGAAACAACAACATTTTTCATACCTCAATGAAAACAACAGCACACTCAAATTATCAAATATTAAGTAATTTGAACTAAATTTTATAAAATTCTGGAATGATTTTCCCTCAATATTTTTTTTTTTATCTATGTAAAGGGTGTCCCAAGAAGAGCGCAATTTTTAAATTTTAAATAAAACACAGATATTTAAAAAAAAAATAGTGAAACTTTATTATATCGTAAAGTAGACAGAATGAGGTTATGTATGGAACAATATATCGTGCAGATGGCCGCCGCGGCTTTGCTGGCATGCACGCGATCTTTTAATGAAATTTTCAATGACCGTTTTGCATGAATGCTGCGGTATTTCATTAATGCAGCGTCCAATTTCCTCTTTTAAGGCTTGAGTCGTCGTCGGCTTATTCGCGTAAACCATCGACTTCAAAAAACCCCAAAGAAAAAAATCTAGTGGTGTTAAATCGCACGATCTAGGCGGCCAATTCTGATCTCCAAAACGCGAAATAACACGACCTGGAAATGACTGATGCAGCAATTGAATTGTTTCTCTGGCTGTATGACATGTGGCGCCGTCTTGTTGGAACCACATGCCCTCCACATTCATTTCTTCAATTCTAGGCAAGAAAAAACTGGTTATCATTTCACGATACCGAACACCATTGACTGTTTGCACTTGACCTGCCTCATTTTCATAAAAAAAAACGTCCAATGCTTCCTCCAGCCCAAAAACCACACCACACAGTGACACGTTGAGGATGCATTTGCTTCTCGTGAATCACTCGAGGATTTTCCTCACCCCAAATGCGACAATTCTGCCTATTGACGAAGCCATCAAGATGAAAATGGGCCTCGTCACTGAAGATGATTTTATCGGCAAAATCAGCATTTTCATGTTGTCTCTCCAATACCCAATTAACGAACTCCCTTCGCTGTCCATGGTCAGCTGGCTTCAGTTCCTGAGTCAATTGAACTTTGTATGCATGAAGATGCAAGTCTTTCGTCAAAATTCGCTGCAAAGTGGATTTGGAGACACCAATTTGCTGAGCTCGGTGTCGAATTGATGTGGATGGATTTTGAGCGACATCATCACGTACAGCTGCGACATTTTGGTCGATCGGCCTGGTCGATGGCGCGTTGTTGTCTTTACATCACTAACAGACCCAGTTTCGGCAAATTTATCCATTAATCTCTTTACAGTTGACTCTTTTGGAGCATTATTGTGACCCCAAATTGATCGCAATTTGCGAACTGTAGCCGCAAAACTTTCACCATTTTGGTGAAACAATTTCACAATGAGAATGCGTTGTTCATTCGTGTAGCGCTCCATTTTTACTAACCTCGTACCTTCTACTAGCAAACAATAACAATTGTTCAAATGTCAAACAATGACACTTCGAATGTTGCCAGATTTAAAAATTGCGTTCTTCTTGGGACACCCTTTATATGAAGTATAGGGTTTTCTTAAATACATATAAAAGCTATGTACTTTAATTATGTAAATTTGTATTAAAATGTTATTAAATTTCACTAAAATTGTGTATATTTGTCACGAAAATTAAGTATAAATTTTGCTTGAATCTAGTAAACATGTCTAAAAATTAAGTTAATTTTCTTTAATTGTTAGACGCTTGAATTTGAACTTGAACTTGAGCTAATGCTAAAGTAACTTAAGATTAGTTCATAAGTTCGAAACAAAAACACACACCCACCAAATAATCAGTGTAGTAAACTAAACTCAAAGGTTTGGACGTATTATACTTTATATTATAATTATAACTTTTTTGTATGAAATGTCCCAAAAGTAATAAATTATGCATTACCGTCAGCCTAATGTATATATTAATTGTAATAAGTTAAATATATGCATACCAGGGCATGAATATTATGCCATTACCAGATGGAAGATGGAAGAAATAATGGGTTTAGAAATTATAAAATTTGTTCTAACATGGTCGAGCCGGGGATCGATCGCGGGTCGTCAGATTAACATGCGACTGCTATATACCCTAAGCCGCCGAGACATCGAACATTTGATAGTTTAAAACATTAATGAAGTTTTATTTTATTTAAATTCGTTCAAGATATACCAAAACTAAACCCTTACGCTTTAGCTTACCAAAAAACGAATTATAATGAGTCTAAAAGTAGAATCCAGAAAATCGTTGTATTATTATATTTTGCTGAATGTAATAAGATGAATACGCCGTTATTGTTCACAAATTATTTTTTGTAAGAAAGTAATCCATTGTATGTTTCATATTGGTAACCGATTATTGTATTATTTAAAGTATTGTAAAAGGTAATGAGAACTCATTTAAAAGTAGTTTATAAAATAATAAGTAGTCATTATCTTCTTTGTGCTGGGTTATACTCATATTAAGTAGGTATGCATACCCAGCAAATACTCTACTGCAGGGACCGTAATCATTATGAGTTTTATAATAAAAATTACACAATAATGATTATGTTATGAGTTTTAATGATTTTCTTCAATGGTAATGATTATTTTGAGTAATAATAAAAAAAATCAGCAATAATCATTATTTTTGAGCAAAAAAAATAAAACTCAAAAATAATCATTATTTATGATTTTTATTTTTTTCGCTCAAAATAAAACTCACTTTCATGTAGGTGTAAATATATACATATTAGGGTGGGGCGATTAGTATGGAAGGAAACAATCTTAATGGGCGCTTCGCGATTCTGATTCTTGGGATTGTACTGAGCAAAAAAGTCCACAAATATGATTGATGCATTAATGTGCTAGAGAATCTTCCAAAGAAGAGATTGATACCATAATCTTGGATAAGCTCCTCCTCTTTTCTGAGATATGTCCATCCCACACATTGTTACTTTCACAAAATACGGCAAAAAAGCCCTATTTTGCATTAATCTGCTAGAGAATCTTCCAAAGAAGAGATTGATACCATAATCTTCGATAAGCTCCTCCTACTTCCTGAGATATGTCAATCCCACACATTGAAAGTGAGTTTTATTTTGAGCGAAAAAAATAAAAATCATAAATAATGATTATTTTTGAGTTTTATTTTTTTTGCTCAAAAATAATGATTATGGCTGATTTTTTTTTATTATTACTCAAAAATAATCATTACCATTGAAGAAAACTTTTAAAATCAAAAATTTAAAAATCATGACGGATATGCAAAGATTGTCAAAAAATAACAATAATGGTGCAATAAATTTTTTTTTATGTCTCTTCTAAGTGATTGATTTTTTGATTCAAAAAAACGAGCAATAATCATTATTTACGGTCCCTGCTCTACTGCCAAGAAATGATTCTAATCGAGCATTTTCGAGTTTGTCATTCTTTTAATGCCGAAATAACTTCCAAAATGTTTTTTAGGCAGAACAACTTCCTCAGAATCATATTTGGAATGATTCCCTCCAATTACAAGCCATTGTTAAATTCATCGATGAAAATGGCATGTTAGAAGAGAAAAAATTTGTTGGGGAATTCACTCACAAAATTTTTTCCGTAAATACTACGGAATATAAACATGAAATTAATTGAAAATCAATTAAAAAAAGGACTACTTACTTTTGGTTTAAAACAATTGTTTTTTTAGTTTCAATTAAAAATTAATTGACAATATATCAATATAATATAACTACTTTTTGTTTAAATAGAAAATTTAAGCTGAATATTTTAACTATTACCGAAAGACCGTAGACTTTTTTTTTTTTTTTTTTTTTTGTTTATAAATAAAAAATATATTTCTTTGGTAATTTAATTGTATATTACATTGAACAACTTTACCGATTACATTTTTAAACAACTGCTGAACTTTTATGTCAAATATTTTGTGAGTGTATTTAAAACAAACTTCAACAACCCTAACCACGCGCTTGATTTCTAAGAAGACAAGAATGAAGCAAAATTAATGATTAGTAGGTTTTTTGTTAAAGTTCTGCCTATTATGGAGGGTCTAACTTTTCTAAAACTTCGGGTTCTGATGAGATCTTTAGCCAGATCGAAATACTAGTATCAACATAGCTTATATGTTTGATTTGATTTATTTTTGTAAATATACGGAGGTTGGAAGATCGTTAAAAATTAAAAATAACATAAAAATAATCTCGATGTATATAAAAACAAAAAAGTAACAAAACTGAAAAAAATTTCTGTTTAATTTTTTTTATAATATTATTTATAAATTAGTACTTCTCAAAAGCATATCAATAGCTTAGTTTTTCAACCTACTTATCAGTTAGGTAATCAATTGCATCTATATTTTAAGTTTATATTAACGAAAATAATCTTATAATTATTTTAGATTTTAATGCGAATTACTTAACTATTACTTGACAAAACTAAGACACTTAAGGGAGCTTTTAAAAACTTACCACATATATTTCAGATAATAGTCATTCAAATTGCATTAAAATTAGTATTTATATTCTCCTAGTAAATGTAAAGTTTACGCATTTTTCTTTTTTTAATATCCGTTATAGTCCGCTTTTAATCGCTGCTCAAAGTTGTGTGTTTTTAACAAATCTGCAAGGAATACACAATGTTTAAATTATCATAACTTTTGAATGTGTCAACAGAAATTTAAATAAATAACGACGTTCGACAGTGAATGCGAATGCTGTCATATTTATTTTAGTGCAAAGACTACTGTAGATTTTCTTATTTTCTAATTTTTTTAGTTTTATGATGTAAAAACATTCGTTTGAATGTTAACTATACATGTGCAAAAAGACAGATTTCAATTTTGAAGTTATCACCATCAAGAAGCTAAATTTAGTTCTACTTATGAATAAATAGAAAATTTTCCAGAACTTATTTCAAAAAACTCCAAAAAAATTAAAAAAAAAACACTTTCAAAAAAGACTTACAAGGTATACCGACCACGACCGGCACATCCTAAAGAACTTCGGATATGTTGTAGGGAATACCAGGGAACCCGTGCTTTTCTTAGCTGGCCAATCTCATGTTTAGGCATTGCAAAATGAGGTCAAAGATTATCCCATTTCACTTTTTTCGGGAGTTTTTAGTGCTATTAAAGTAACAAATGAAAGGCTTTTTGAAGACACTTTCGCTGGTATACAAATTATGCCCAAAGATTTTCAAGGTTTTTTGTAAAAAAAATGTATTTTTAGTAACATTAAATCTGGCGTTTTATTAAGGAATTGTAGTTTTACTTAGCCACAAATAACGCATATCAATACCTATTTCATTTAATTGAGGGGATGTCTGTGGTTTTTCCGATATACTAACCAGTTCGGTTTTTATGCAACTTTTTCCGAAGAGCCTTTTTCCCCTATATTTCAAATATTTCAAAAATGTCGCAACTCTGGGCCCACTATATATGTAATATATGAGTAGCAAAATTTTTGTTTTCTTGAAAACTTTAGCCTTGCGTACAAATAAATCTACACTCAAAAAAATAAGAAAATAGAAAAATTTGTAACACCTCTTGTAAATCAAGTATACTCTTTCTCATAAAATTTTTTTGTGAAATATGTATTTTCAGCTAAAATTTTAGTGATTCTTATTTGTATTTTGAAAGAAAAATTGAGCTGATAAGCACATTAACAGTGTGGAAGACAACCAGATTGAAAGATATACGCAGAATGAAGTAGATGTCGCGGCATGTCAAGATCTAGTAGAGAAGAGGAAAATGATACTAAAAAGTACAACTCTAATACATATAAAAAAATCAACCATGTAAGACTTTTGTATCTGTTTTTCATACATAAAACAAAATTGAGGATTAAAATAAATTAAATTTTGCGTTGTCACCGGCTTGTGAAAATAATTGTCTATTAATTAAATAAAAGACAAAATAAAATATTTATTTATTTAAACTAAATGTTTATATGTGTGGTCAAATTGCAAACAAACATATACAGAAATGTAGACAGAGTAAAGTGAAAGACAAAGACACACATCTTAGGTATGGTTCCTTTTTCTTATTGCAAAAAGGGTTGTTTTTTCGTTTCGTTTGTTTTTGTTTATTTACGCACAATACTCACAATGAAGTAGGTGTCGCTTCATGTAAAGCTGTAGTATAGACGATGAAAATTATTTTTGATTGCGAATACCATATTTTCAGTAACTACTTTTGATTATCGACAATTTTAAAAAAAAATTTAAAGATATTACCAATTTTCGCATTATCACAAAATATATTGTTACTTCTATCGTACACAATTACATTTTATTTGAAAGGTTGATTGGAAATAACAAAAAATGGATTGTTTTTCAGTTCATTTTCCCTCTTTTTAATTTCCTGCACAGTATTTTTGCTTTCTTAATCGATAACTGGTAGTTCCAAATTAAAGAAGATTATATCAAATAAATTTTAATGGTTTCGACCGAATTCCAACCAATCCTTTTTCTGGGTGTAGCATATTTACAAGAAAAGCCTTTAGTTTCGTACAAAAAAAAAAAAAAAAACGCTTAATTGTCCAGAACTCTGAACAATTAAATGATATTTATATTCTTTTTAAATTATTAATGAAGGCTACAAAAGAAGTTCCTAATACAGTCACTTTTTTGAAAATGGTCCGCTCCTATCAATTAGGGCACTAAAGAAGCCAAAAAACTCTATTGCTCCCCTTTTGTTCACATTCCATTTGTAAGCGAAATAATGAGCAGAGATAATCTGACAACCTTCTTAAAGGTAAATTGGCAAAGAAAAAAGTTCAGTGTCGTTCACAAAATCAGCCGTAAGCGAAAATGTGTGTGAGGTTTGTTCGATCTCACTACTTCTTACGATGATAAAAGAAAATGTTCATTATACTTATTCCACATAAAACTATCAAAGCAATAACAAATTCATTAACTTTCTGAGAAATTTGCTGGCAACAGTTTTCCAAAGAAAAATCCCTATACGAATTTATATAGTTAAATAAAAAAAAATTAGAAAGTTTTAAAATAATGATTGTTCAATATTTTTCAGAAGCTATAAATGCTAATTAAAAAAAATTAACAACTCCGTACAAAAAAAATTATTTGGTAGAAAAAGAACTTTCATTTCAGAGAGCTATATCTCAGCAACCACTTGTTAAATTTTTATGATTTAAATGTTATATGATAGCTTCGTACACCTTTTTCTCTGTTAGGGTTTCTGTTTTAATGCAGAAATTCTGATTCCAGACATCGAAAAACACAAAAATATCCATTCCATTAGGTTCAGTTCATATGGGGTATTATAATGCGAATGCACTTTTGCCATGCATTTTTAAGTTGGAAGCATGCAATTTTTTTCTTTGTAAATTTTATAAATAAATAAAAAGATTAACATTTCGCTTAACTATATTTAGGTTAGTTTAAATTAAAAACCTATCAGCGAATTTTGGATTAACAATAAACTTACGACCTGATATTTTCAAAATTTTGTTTTATGAAGTTAACCGAACTAGCTTCTGAAAAGCTCATATATCTGTTAGTTTTTTTTCTTTTTTTAATAAAGAGAAGCAACACTCAGGAAATTCTTCCTATTAATTAATGTGTTGCCTTCTTTGGAAACGGGATAGTGGAGAGATGAAAAGTGGTGAAAGATGAATTGCTTCAAACATGGCAAAACTGTTATTGCGCGAGTAGATAAGTCTTAGAACAGTTGTTGCTCGCCAACTGATGTAGAGTTGGCGAATTTATTGAAGCTTTTTGTTTCATAGCTTTGACTCATTATTTTACTTCGGTGGGGTTAAGTGCTATGGGAACACCGAAGGTGGGCGCAGCGATACATATAAGTGATAGAAAACTCATACATATTATTTTTCTAAATTGATGTTGTCGTCACCGGGAATCGTACCCGGGACCATCTGTGTAACAGTCCAACGCGCTAACCATTACACCGCAACGCCGCTTAGCATACAGTGTTTATTTACAAAATAAAGTTAAAGCACGGCAACACTATTAAGAGAATGTGAAACAAAAAATGAGAGAAATACAACAAACACTGTGAATATAAAATAGGCTACATTTCACAACTGCAACGGTAGACGCCTTTTGAATGTCAATTTTTATGGAAATAAACGACAATCTCCAACTCTGTTTCTACACATAAATATGCAATCCTCTTTTTTTAGGCAGTGCTAAACAAAACTATTTTTTTTTTCGTGAAAACGACAACAAAATTAAAAAAATTTCCTTAATTCGCGAATATCTCAAACAAACCCAAAACTAATATTAATTAAATTTATTTTGCAAATAACTCATATTATCAATTGGAACACATACAAATTTCAAGTTGGGAATCAGAGTGGTTCAATTCTTTTATATATATTATAAAATTTCACACAGAGAAATAAAGTGCCAACCGATTGGAAAAGTGTATTTTAATGGTAACAACTTATGAATTCAGTTAGTACAACGATATTTATATTTAATTTCTGAATATTTTTTGTGTAAAAACTAAAATTCAGTTGAATTACCCGAAGTTCGTTGTGAAAACTGATGTTTAATTGTACCAACCTACTTAAACTCGTATTAACCGAATTTGAGTCATAGTAACCGAATTTCAGTTGGCAAATAGCTAAATTTTTCTCTGTGTGTTTGTATATTCACATACACTCAGGGAACTTCTGCTTTAAAAATATGTAGTTGTTTAGGTTGTAATACAGTTTCTTTATTTTTACTGTAAATGTCAGTCATTTGTAGACGAAATTAAATTTTTTACTAACCTTGTAGTTCATTTTAAAAAACAAACCACATCAAATGACTGTTTTATGATTTTACATTCATTTTTAACAGTAGTTTTTTGTTATTTAAAAAAATAAAAAAAAAAAAATGTTTGTTTATTTTATACTACCTTGGTGTTCATTTTTACTACAATTGTTAGTCATTTTTTGAACATTAAAAAACAAATGACAATGTTAGTTGAATCTACTGAAATGTAAGTCGTCATTTCTTTAAGTGAAATTTCATTTGTTTTCAACTACATTTGCAGTGGTCTTTACCTACATAGTATTCTAAGTGTAGTACCCTGTGACAAATTTAAATATATTTTGTCACGCATGGGAAAGTCGATATGCCTATTAAACACGAGACCACATACAGTTAAACTGCGTACGCATATTAAAGAACCAAAAACTTTAAAAATTATATTTTAAAAATTGTATCCATTTATAGCTTTAACTGATTTAAATAAGTTTGTCAAAAGAAAAAAATCATGTTTAATTTTATTAGTTTAGCAATAACAAAGATTTTAATTATCCATGTACAAATAACATTTTAATTTATTATAGTAAATTCTTTTTCTATTTAAGAAGCTTAAGATCCTTAATTTATAAATTATAATTATTTATTTGCAATATTTCGTCTCCACATTGATTTCTTCAGGAAACAATTATTATTACTTAATTAATAAAATTTTGTTTCTACCATTAAAAACTTCTATATAACTAATTTGTTTAAAAAAGGCGGGAAATCAAAAATATTTTCTGTCAATATGAAAAAATAAAAATATCCCAGAGTTAGTAAAAATATCATAGTAAAAATATCATCTTTAGCCAGATCGAAATACTAGTATCAACCTAGCTAATATGTTTGATTTGCTTTATTTTTGTAAATATACGGAGGTTGAAAGCTCGTTATAAATTGAAAATAACATAAAAAATAATCTCGATGTATATAAAACAAAAAACTAATATAACTGCAACAAATATTACTTGAGCCAGAGTACACACTAAAAATTTTTTATATAAATAGAACATTTTTGATCTTCAAAGTTTAGTAACGTCATGATGCATGTTTGGAAAAGACCTAACCACGTGCTTGATTACTAAGAAGACAAAAATGGAGCAAAATTGATTATTAATAGGTTTTTTGTTAAAGTTCTGACTATAATGAAGGCTCTAGCTTTTCTAAAACTTCGGGTTCTGATGAGATCTTTATCCAGATCGAAATACTAGTATCAACCTAGCTAATATGTTTGATTTGCTTTATTTTTGTAAATATACGGATGTTGAAAGCTCGTTATAAATTGAAAATAACAAAAATAACAATATTTAAAATCTTAACTATTATATTGAAATACAGAAAAAAAAAAAAAATTTTAAAACAGATTACTTCTTAATCTGTTCTAGAACAATTTCTCGTACCACCGGATACATGGAACTGGTTCTAGAACAGTTTCCTGGTAGTCGAAATGTAAGGCGAAACTTTCCCGGAATCAGTTCTATAACTGGTTCTAGAACCGGTTCTAAGGCAACCTGTTCTTGTTTGGAGGTAAAGAACCTATTGCAAATAGGACAAACTCCATATAAAAAGAACCAGTTGCAGAACAGAAATTAGAACATGTTACAATGCAGTATAAGTTGTTATGCAACCAGTTATTTGGCTTTTACTATTTTACTGGGTCTTATTAACTAAATGTCTGTAATTTTAAGAAATATTTGCTGTGTCCGTCTTATAGTTAATGCGTTGTGTAACTGATACTTTCATAATTTGTAACATTTCTGATATATATCTACGTTTGTAAGTATTTTCTGATTTCTAAATTGATGTATTATCAAAATGAGCTCTTTAACACTGTGCAGAAATAAATCTTAATTTTGAAGTTTTTAGACAGGGGTTCATACAACAAATGTTTAATGTTCGGCCGCTCATATTAAACCCTAAACGTGCAAATACGCAATTAAAAAAAAAAAAAATACGTGTTTAATAATTTCATTAAAAATTGAAGAAACCGCCATCTACTGAAATTGAGGAATTTTATGCGAGTCTTGTCTTTTTTTAGAGTAGAGGTGTACAATTTTAAATTATATGCTACAGAAATGCCGACCTTTTTTCTCATTTCGACATCCTTTATTGTTTCAATAATAGAAAAAAGTGATTCGATACTTTTTTCTATGGTTGGTTTTGTCTCTCAAATTAATTAAATAATTCTCATTTACAAAACATTAAACTAACACAACATAAAACTCTTTAATATTGCTCTAATTACTATTAATACTTTCTCGGAACATATTATTAAAACTTCACCACAAATAGAACATATTCACAAAAATTCGCATAATTTAAACTGTTTGCAAAATGTTTAATGAATTTTTCCAACAACTTGCAAAGTACAATAAAAATACAAAATTTTTAATAAATTGAAAAAATGGTTAATTGTTGTCCCCAATTTTAGCTTTAAATCCCCACTATGGTCGATATATATATAGACAACACAAGCTTTGAAATTTTTTATACATCCATTTCTTATAGATAACTTGTTGAGAGTAGTAATTTGTTTTTAAACTATGCTTTATACATCAAACTGAACTAAATTTTTAAAATTTTTGTGGAAAAAAAAATTTCAAAATATTTTCTTTTAAAGTGAACATTTTAAACTTTTAATCTCATACTATTTTTGTCTAATTTTGTGTCAATTTTTCTATTTTTCGTGCCATTTTCCCAACAAATTTTTAATGTATATAAGCTTGAACTCAAATGACAGTATTTTACCCATCCCATAGTTCATTAGTGCCAACAATTGTGTGTGAAAATATTTTTCTGGTACTTGTTTTCAAAACTGCTCGTTTAAAAAAACTTGAGAAAAACAATTGAAATGCATCTTAAAAAAAACAAGTTTCAGCAAAACCAAAATATATAATTTCCAAAAAATAGTAAGAAAACACAAACATGTTTATGGCTGCACTTGAAAACATTTTAAAGTTTAACCCACTAGTAAACAAAACCACTCTAATCAGCGGAAACAAACGGATAGTAGATATCAAAAAATTTTCAAAAAATTATTCTAAAAACCGTAGAACAATGTTAAATATATTATTACACAGAGAGAATTTATGAGGACGAAAAATAGTGAAAAATTTCAGTAAACTAATGAAACTTAATATTAATATTACTGAAAAGCTCCACAGTTTTAAAAAACTAGTTTTTTTAAATAAAACTTTTTCATTGAGTAAATGAAACTTTTAATTAACATAATGTAATTCTTCATACAATTTTCTGAAAACTTGCATTAGTTTAATGAAATGTTTCAATGAACGAATTTCAGTAAAATTTCATTGCTTGCATGCAAAAATTCATTAATATCAAGCAGAGAATTCCCTCAATGTTGTTAAAAATTTTGTTAACAAATTTATTTTACATACTTAGTTGATAAATACAAAATCACTTCCCTATTAAAGGGTTAAATAGACTTTAAATACAGTGGACGAAATAAGTATAAGTTCACACAAAGTATTTGCAATATTTAAAAGCTTTTGCCACCATATAAAACTAATAATAATACCAGTAGATAGAAAAATCTTTTGATCAATTTGCTGCATTTTTAATAATTTTTAGCAATTATTTCTTGTACGGCTGCAAAATAAAGATGAGGTCACTAATGTTAAACTTAGGGTTTCGGCAAAAAATTTTTTTTTTTGCTTTTTCCACATTTTTCCGAATTAGTTTTAAGCACAAGTGTGTTGTGCAGCGTTCTTTAAAAAAAAATTATGCACTTTTTTTTAAAGTCATATATCAATATTTTTTAATACAAAAAAACACTAAAAATTCCTCGCTAAAAGTGTTTTATGATTTGATACCTTAACTTAATCATCTCTCGTTTGATCGTCTCACGTACTATGTGCGAGAGACCCGCCCATTGGCTAGCCTTTGCCGATCGCCGATTTAGGGTTATATATTTGTATTAAATACTTTTAACTTCGCAAACTTAGAAATTTTATATAAGAATGCATTTTCAGGTTACGAAAATTTCTTTGCTTCATAAAATTAAAATTTATTAGAATTTTTTGAAGCCTTTTCAATTTAAGTAAAGAGTTTTCTAATAGGTACTTGACAACTTTGAATTTAATTTGTGAACGCACTATTTCACTGATCATCTCACTGTTACTTTCCTGTTTTTCAGTAAACTGAACATATTCATCATGGAAAAGTACACGAACGAACAACGTATGCAAATTATAAAAATTTACTACCGAAATTCGGAGTCGGTGACCGCAACTTTAAGATCATCTTCAGTGATGAAGCTCATTTTTGGCTCAATGGATTCATCAAAAAGCAAAATATGCGTTATCCAAATCCAAAATCCAAAAAAATAACTGTTTGGTGCGGTTTGCATGCCGGCGGCGTCATTGGGCCATATTTTATCATATCGAAAATATCGATCGTTACGTTACTGTGAATGGCGATCATGACTACCGATTATTTTTGGCCCGCATTACCGAATTCGCGCCATGATTACCGATTGTTTTTGGCCCAAATTGGATAACATGGACTTGGACGACATATGGTTTCAACAGGACGGTGCCACAAGCCACACAGCCCACGTTAGAATCGATTTATTGAAGAGTAAGTTTGGTGAGCGTGTTATCTCTAGAAATGGACCAGTCAATTGGCCGCCTCGTTCGTGCGATTTAACGATTCTATACTTTTTCTTTGGGGCTACGTCAAATCGTTGGTCTATGCCAACAAGCCGACGACGTTGAAAGAACTCAGAGCCAACATTGAACGCGAAATTGCGGCCGTTACGGCTGAAATGTGTGACCGAGTCATCGAAAATTGGGTCCAATGAATCGACCGCTGCCGACGTGCCCGCGGTGGCCATATGAACAATGTCAAGTTGCATTCATAAATGTTTTGATTGTATTTCAAGCCGATAATAAAGTTTTGGAAATATCTCAAATGGTTTGCGTTTTATTTAAAAAAAAAGTTGTCAAATTGTTATTGAAAAACCCGTTATTAAACTCATTAAGATCTTTTGTATGATGTCCGTTTTGATACAGCCCTTTAGTTGTCACAAAGCGATAAGTATTGGGAATAAACTTAAAACATTACACTTTTTTGCACTTTATAAAATTAGGCCGTCGCAAGGATTCACTCTAGATACCTAACTATGTTCTCAACTAAAGTTAAAAAAAAGAAAATAAATAAATCTAGCAAAATTTTTGCAAAGTTCTTAAAATCCCTTTCTCACAAGCGGGTGCTGTTTACAAAGTAACTAAATACTCTAGCCAATTTAAAATGTAATTGTGAATGTCAAACTCAAAGAGCATAAATTTTCAAAAAATATACTCCAATTTCTTATAAGTTTGTAATGTTTGTATCGCTTCATTGGTGCGCTGACATCAACTTAGTATACTATATAAAATTTTACCATTTTTCAATGCTGTTCTCGAAACTGCAGAAAAAAACTGCGAAATTTTAGAAATCGGAAAATGTTGTTTTCACTTTTCACCAAGCATTGATATAGAAATTACTTGTTCAGTGAATGTATCTCCCGACTCTAGTGAATATATTTTGTATTGGTTTGGATCTGAAAGTTAAAACCTATGAGTAAAAAAATAAAATAAATAAAAAAAAACTCTTGTAAGTTTCAAGTAATTTTTTAAATGTTTTGGCTTTCAATTCCTTTCAAGTCTTTCAACTCTTTTGTTGAAGACCTTTCAACGTGAAACTTTACACAGCATAGCTTTTAACCCTGTCCATCATTCTCCTCAATTCGTTAAACCTTGAAAAATAATAGGCATCTGAAATTAGGTTGAAACGGTGTGAAAAAATGTTTTAAGTAGGCCATATATAATTATATCCTGATTTCCATGAGACATCATATAGGAGTTGAACAAGGGTCTTTTAATTTGATTAAGTTTCTGTACACACATACTAAAAGTTGCATATAACACATCTCCACGTTCAGCTTTTCAAATTTAAAAGAAATCGAAAAAGCTCACAAGTGCACTTAGAATACTATATAGGTAAAGACCACTGCAAGTTTAGTTTAAAACAAACAACTTACATTTCACTAAATTCAACTAACATTAGCATTTGTGGGCGTTGTGGTGTAATGGTTAGCGCGTTGGACTTTTACACAGAAGGTCCCGGGTTCGATCCCCGGTGCCGGCAACATCAAATTAATATGTATGAGTTTTTTCTATCCCTCATACGTATCGCAATGTCCACCTTCGGTGTTCCCATAGCAATTAACCCCACCGAAGTAAAATAATGAATCAGGGCTATGAACCAAAAAAGCTTCAATAAGTTCGCCAACTCTCCATCAGGTGGCGAGCAACAACTGTTCTAAGACTTATCATCTCGCGCAATTACAGTGTTGCCATGTCTGAAGCCCTTCATCTTTCCCCACCTTTCATCTCTATACTATCCCTTTCCAAAGAAAGCAACACACTAAATATAGGAAGTATTTCCTGAGTGTTGCCTCTCTTTTAAAAAAAAAAAAAAAAAAAAAAAAAAAAATGTTCAAAAAATTAACCACACTTGTAGTAAAAAAAAATAAAAAAATTTAAAAATTTATTTTTTTTAAATAGCAAAAAACTACTGTAAAAAATTAATGTAAAATCATTTGATATGGGTTCGCTCCCCGGTGCCGGCAACATCAAATTAATATGTATGAGTTTTTTCTATCCCTCATACGTATCGCAACGTCCACCTTCGGTGTTCCCATAGCAATTAACCCCACCGAAGTAAAATACTGAATCAGGGCTATGAACCAAAAGCTTCAATAAGTTCGCCAACTCTACATCAGGTGGCGAGCAACAACTGTTCTAAGATTTATCATCTCGCGCAATTACAGTGTTGCCATATCTGAAGCCCTTCATCTTTCCCCACCTTTCATCTCTATACTATCCCTTTCCAAAGAAAGCAACACACTAAAAATATAGGAAGTATTTCCCGAGTGTTGCCTCTCTTAAAAAAAAAAAAAAAAAAAAAAAATGACTTGTTCTACAAATGACAATTTTTTGTTGTTGTTTTGGGTTTTCTTTGATATTTTAAATTTTGAATCTCGCTCCTAGACGAGGACAAGAAATTCTCATTGAGTTTGTGATTTAACATAACAAATATCTCTAGAAATTCTAATAACAAAGTCCTCTGAAGATTTCCTTAGGCAGGAATGAAATCCGGATAGGGACACGCCTACATCAGATTGCTTTTCACAATTTGTTAAATAAGTTTTGGGATTTTAGCACATTTAATTACTATAAATGCAATTAATGTTTATCCCGATGAAAATAAATTTAAATAACAAATATGCAGGTGCTTGTGCAAATTTAAATGTAACTGACACTAATAGAAAACATATGATTTTCTATTGTTGATTTACTTGAATAAACGTCACTACATTGCTAGATCTGTCAAAAAAACAGAATAGTATTTGGAAGATGACAAAGCCAATTGTGACAATTTTTTGTTGTTGTTTTGGGTTTTCTTTGATATTTTAAATTTTGAATCTCGCTCCTAGACGAGGACAAGAAATTCTCATTGAGTTTGTGATTTAACATAACAAATATCTCTAGAAATTCTAATAACAAAGTCCCCTGAAGATTTCCTTAGGCAGGAATGAAATCCGGATAGGGACACGCCTACATCAGATTGCTTTTCACAATTTGTTAAATAAGTTTTGGGATTTTAGCACATTTAATTACTATAAATGACTAAAATTTACATCAAAAATAAAAAAACTGTATTACAAACCAAACAACTACATATTTTTAAAGCAGAAGTTCCCTGATTATATATTTGGGTACTGTCTTCTCCTGGTAGTGGTTCACATCCATTTGAAGTAAGTTTTAGCGAGTTTTTTTGTTTGAAACCCGAAATTTTCTGGCCAACTAACGATTTGATGCCACAATTTCATTAACTGCAGATTTTTTTAATTTTAACAAGCTCAGCTGCTGTTAATTTTTTTTTGACGTCCTTTCTTTTGGATCCCGGTGGATGCCACTCAAATTTAAATCTTTTTGAATACGGAATATATATATTGTGCTACGTGGTACTTCTTCTTAAGGAAATGATGTAACACTTCGTTTTTAGAATACCGTCCAAGCATGTCATTGTTAAACTGTTTTGTTCAACCACTTTAAATTTTAGTTTTTTCACTTTTCAATAAAAATTTTTTAAAATTTAAAGGAAAATTTTTTCAAGATTACTTGTGCAAAGTTTTGTAACTCTAAGTATAAAAACATAAAAGATACAGATTTATGATCAGAAAATGGACAAAATTTCCACTGCGAGGAGATGCAATTAATATTTTAATCGATTTTCGTCGTAAACTTAGCTTCCAAGCCCAAAGAGCATGTTAAATTCGCACCAAAACACGCTGTTTCCTTCATCATTTAAACATAAATTAAAGTAGGTTAATGGTACTAAAATTTTCCTACCATTAAAAACACTTTAAGTGCTGAGTTTTTAAAAATTTTATTTTTTTCATATTAAAAATATCGATTTAAGACCGTGAATAAAGTGCACAATTTTTTCTAGAAAAGAATGCTGCTCAGCAAAATTGTAATGAAGTTGTTAAATAGTGCAATGAAGTTGTTAAATACGTCAGTGAAAAAAAGTAAAAAAAATTTAAGTTTTTTGCCGAAAAACTGACAAGGAAACTTTACAGTGGTGAATCCTCAGATTTGAGTAAAACTTGAATAGCTATGTTGTAAAGGACAAACAAATGAAGGACACGTACTTATTTTTGGTACGCAATCTCAAGTTAATTTCTTTTATATGTAATAGCAAATTGGGTATAACATGAAAGATATTTTAAAGACGCATCCACTGGTGTATTAAGCATGTCCATAAATTTTTGTTATTTAAAAAACAATTTTTTCGAGTAACACATTTGTATGGGAAATTGTTGTTGGTTTGCGTTCAAATTGTCGTGTTAATTGTTTCCCGAAGAACTTTTATAACCCATATTTTAAATACTTGAAACAACATTTTTGTTTTCTCGAGTACTTTAGCACTACGTACAAAAGAATCTAAATTTATTAAATTTGAAAAATGATTTCATATAAAAATGTTCTAATTTTTGATGTCCCTTTTCAACCCCTAAACGTGCGATTGAGCACCTAAAAAAATACTTGTCTGATATTTTTTCTGGTCCCCAACAACATATAAATGTTTTATTGAAGTCTGAGGATTCACCACTGTTTAGTTTCCACGTGAGTTTAAATTCACTGAACTTATATTTAGTTCGATGGCGAAAATCGAAAATTTATTAAAAATTTAGCAAAAACAGAAACAATCTCTTTAAAATGGGTTTAATATCGACTGGTATTATTATTGTTATTATTTTGTGGCCGCAAAAAATTTTAAATATTTTTTCAAAAAACCACAATTTTTGGGTGAACTTATAACTATTTTGTCTACTGTATTCAACATTTTGTTTACTATAACTGCATTAGTTTTATGTTTTCTTCTTTTTTTTCCAAAAAAAAAAAAAAAAAAACAGGTGTAAAATTTATGTATTTTTAGTAGCATAATTCAAGTCATCGTTTTTTTATCGTTTTTCCACAAAATTTCTTTTTAGTTTTTATTTTCGCTAGTATTTTTGTAGATGTATTTATTATTTTTCACTGCCTTGTTTATAGAGATTTAAAGGTAAATGTTTTATACACCCGTTGACTAAAAATTAAAGGCTAATAAAACATTTTTATTAGTCAGTTTTATGTGGTAAAGTAAAAAACAGTAGATATTTCTGTTTCTATTTTAGGAATATATATGGCATCTGTATGTTTATATGTGTATGTTCCAGACAAGCATTTCCTTTTTCCAGCCAGCATATGGATATGTTGAGTTATTAAGCTACTACGACATATGCAAGAAGTAATAATAGTAACGTATAAAATTTATGTTTGCTGATAATGTGATGTGATCACAATTAATGAGCTGTATTTTATTAACTACGATATTTATTTTTATGGAAATTTTCGTGACTTATATGTTTATGAACAATAAATAGGTATTTTGTGATGAAATTACTATTAAATATTGTAGGTCTATAAATAAAAACAATGAATATAAATGTTTTACTTAAACATGGACATAATAATTTTACTTAAATAAAGTTAGCAAACTTGAAAAGGTTTTGTAAATAATAATTTTTGAAGTTTCTTCAATGATAAAAGTATCGATTTCTATTATTCACTTAAAACTTTTTATTAATGACTACACGTGTAAACTTATAGAAAGTTAATTTTAAAGTTCTTAGTAAACGATTCTTCTTCGAGCTTAAGATCTTTTGTTAAAACGATTGTAAATTATTAATTTCCAATATTTCGTCTCCACATTGGGAGACTTCTTCAGGGAAATTTATTTTAATTTAATTTTTATCAATTTTAAAATTTTTTAAATAACAAATTTTAAAAAAGGCGGGAAAATAAATTTTGATAATGTGATGTGATCACAATTAATGAGCTGTATTTTATTAACTACGATATTTATTTTTATGGAAATTTTTGTGACTTATATGTTTATGAACATATAAGTCACAAAGCTCGAATGCATTACAAACACTCTGAGACAACATTTACATGTACATATTTTCGACAAATTTATTCAACACCAGAATCAATTATCAATTATTTTGGATTTTAAGGTAAGAGAGGTTCATAAGAAAAAGTTTAATTGTCTTGTTAATTTACAAGAGAAAGAATTAAATATTAAACAAAACGGGAAATGGTTTGTAAACAAATCAGATGTTAACATACCATCTGATGTAGAATGGGTTCTTTCTCTGGGACAGAAACACGCACTTCCAGTAGGAAGTGCAGATTTTCCAGTTTTAAAGATGATAGCATACGGTGAGGACTTTATACAGACTTTATCAGGAAAAGAAGAACAGGAAATAGCTAGAAATAGATTTACAAATATTGTAGATAACCACATGAGTAGGGAAAGATTAACAAATAGAGACAAATTTATGTTAGAAAAAGTTAATAGAACTCGAAAATTCTTGAAAGATAATAAGGATCTACTAATTTTAAATGCTGATAAGGGAAACACCACTGTAGCAATGAATAGATCCGATTATGATTCGAGAATGAATAACATTGTAGGTGATATTACTACATATAAATTGTCAAGTAGAGATCCAACTACTGGATTACTAATGACAAATAATAATTTAGTTGAAGATCTTTTTAAACAAAAGATTATTACATCTTTTGAAAAAAGTAAATTAAAGACAAATGTTTCTACAGTCCCAAAATCCATAAGGAACAATTCCCATTGAGGCCAATATGCAAAAAAAAAAAAAAGTTTTATTTATTTATTTTAAAAATTTATTTTCCCGCCTTTTTTTAAAATTTGTTATTTAAAAAATTTTAAAATTGATAAAAATTAAATTAAAATAAATTTCCCTGAAGAAGTCTCCCAATGTGGAGACGAAATATTGGAAATTAATAATTTACAATCGTTTTAACAAAAGATCTTAAGCTCGAAGAAGAATCATATATAATAAAAGAAGATCGAAGAAAATTAAACATGTTCTTAGTAAACTTTAGTAACAACCCAGCAAAAAATTTGCAAAAAGGTAAGCGGGTTTGTAATCCAGCATTTTTGGGCAGAACGCATTCCTTACAGGATTACCTACTCGATTCTTTTAACAGGGCGTGAGACTAAAACAATTGATTCTTTAGAATTGATTATTTTTTTTTTACCGAAGACCCATTTACTTTATATTTTTAAGAACTACATACTTTTTTTAACAAAGAAATAGTTCCATTGTAAAACTACAAAGTACTTACACAAAAAAAAATAAGTAAATAGTTCCCTAGAAAAAATAAGAAGTACTTACATTTAAAAAAAAGAAGTAGTTCCATAAGTAAATTCAACTTTTACTCACACGTGATTCTCCTAGGTCACTCAAATATAAGGATCAAAACTCATACGGAAATAAAATCCTAAAAAGTCCCCTGAAGATTTCCTTAGGCAGGAATGAAATCCGGATAGGGACACGCCTACATCAGATTTCTTTTCACAATTTGTTAAATAAGTTTTGGGACTTTAGCACATTTAATTACTATAAATGCAATTAATGTTTATCCCGATGAAAATAAATTTAAATAACAAATATGCAGGTGCTTGTGCAAATTTAAATGTAACTGACACTAATAGAAAACATATGATTTTCTATTGTTGATTTACTTGAATAAACGTCACTACATTGCTAGGTCTGTCAAAAAAACAGAGTAGTATTTGGAAGATGACAAAGCCAATTGTGACAATTTTTTGTTGTTGTTTTTGTTTTTTCTTTGATATTTTAAATTTTGAATCTCGCTCCTAGACGAGGACAAGAAATTCTCATTGAGTTTGTGATTTAACATAACAAATATCTCTAGAAATTCTAATAACAAAGTCCCCTGAAGATTTCCTTAGGCAGGAATGAAATCCGGATAGGGACACGCCTACATCAGATTGCTTTTCACAATTTGTTAAATAAGTTTTGGGACTTTAGCACATTTAATTACTATAAAAGAAACATCGAATTGTTATGATAACATGGGTTTGTCATAATTTTGGAGCTATAAACCACGAAAATATAAATTTTTCAAAAAAAAAAGAACAATTCAAAATTGAAAAACAAAAATATGACTCACGCACAATCACCCTCGAAAATTTTTTTTTACACTCACTCACGATAACGTCAGTAATTTCAACTTCCACTCACAATTTTCTGCTCACGTGCGCTTCCCTAATTTATACCTAACCACAGTTTAACAAAATTTAGGCAACATGCAATTTCTGTTTTTAGTATTATTTTCCTGCAAATAAAAATTTGTTTGAAAAAATATATGAGATAAATTCTTTAAAATTGTATAACTTCTTTTTTCAAAATTAGGAACTACTTCCAATAACGTCCTTTTATTAAAAAAAAGTATTTGATTACTTCTTGAGTACAAAAAGTTATACATATAAGTTAATAACATTGTTATTTTCTTTTAAGTAAATAATTACTTTGTTAATGAGTTCATGCTTTCTGGTTTAAATTTAAAGAATTGATTACAATACTACTTGCTTTTTTGACTCTATCGTTGGAATGAGTTTGGTATTGCAGTTACTAAATTTGGCAATGAGACATGTAAGCAAGTGTGGGCATCACCTTCTTTTTGGAATGTGTAATTTTTTCCTAGGAATTTATTTTTGATAATAGTTAATGCTGTTTATAAACTCAGTATAGAAAAGTATACCATATACGATGTTATATAAGCAAGGACTATTACAAGTAGGATGCAAAATTCTGTGCTTGACAGGCTTCTGATCGTGTCATAGCACCAACGCGATATCATGTCATCGATCACAAATGTGGCCGCTTTGTGCATTCGAAAAAATGTTAACATACAAATTTAATAAGAAGTTAATCAAAAAAGGGATTATCCTTAAAACCTTTTTTATTATTAAAATATATATTCCAGTTTACAAGCAAACACATTAGTTTTAACGTATGCGGAATGAAATTGAAACAAATTTTGCCTAGCTGATTAAAAATCAATAATTATGCTATCAAAATGTTGACCTTAGTTTCGGATAACCGAATGTTTTCACAAATTACTATATAAATTTTATGAAAATCTGGCATATACTTTTTTTTTTTAAATGGCAAAAATTGCAAAACAATTGGAAAAAATAATTGAAATTTTTTTTGAAAATCAATCTTATTGTAAGAAATCTGAAACAGTTCCTCTCTTTGTTGAACAGCTGGAAAGTCCCTGTGTAGTATATTGAATAGTGTATATACGAGAGTAACTAGAAAAACTACTAAGAGTACTCATTGCTAAAGTAGAAAGAGATTCTGTCTTATAAAAGTAATTGGTTGATATAGCGCTGAGACGTATAGGCAGCTTGAAAAGGGGGTTTAGTGCGATGAAAACATATGTAAAATGTTCCCTAATTATACGCGAACAAAAGAAAAGATGCAGAATGAATAATAGAGCTGTTCCTAAAACGTAAGAAGTAACCGTAAATCTTTAATTTAAAAATTTGCTCAAAACTACACTAACGAATCCGTAATGGCTTCGCGAAATTATGTTGTTATTGCGGGAAATTTAATTACTTTCAGCTTTGCGGTATTTTTTGCTAAATTTAGGAAGACATGTCTGCTGAACTGTAGTGAAATGAAATTAGTAGAAATAATAAGTAGCCACTATTGAATTTTAGATAAGTGGTTGCAAACTGCAATTCAAACCCGATTTACTGAAATCAACAAAAAAAAAATTACTTAATATATTAATGAAATTAATGCAGTGAAATTAGTGGTAAAAATATGTATCCACTACTAAATTTTAGTGCAATTATTGTAAAATGCAATTTGAAACCGTTTTGCTAAAATCAGCAAAAACGATTATTAAATTTTAATAATATTAGTACAATGAAATTAGTGGAAATAATAAGTAGCCACTATTGAATTTTAGATAAGTGGTTGCAAAATGCAATTCAAACCCGATTTGCTGAAATCAAAAAAAAAAAAAAATAAAAAAAAAATTACTTAATATATTAATGAAATTAATGCAACGAAATTAGTAGTAAAAATTTGTATCCACTACCAAATTTTACTGCAATTATTGTAAAATGCAATTTGAAACCGTTTTGCTTAAATCAGCAAAAACAATTACTTAATTTTTATAATATTAGTACAATGAAATTAGTAGAACAAATTTGTAAGCGATACTAAATTTTAGTAAGTAACTAAATTTTTATAATATTAGTACAATGAAATTAGTAGAAAAAATTTGTAAGCGCTACTAAATTTTAGTAAAATTTTTGTAACTATCACTTTTAGCAACTATTTTTTTTATAAGCACAAATAATAAATATTTTTCATTTTATTTTATTCTTGTAGGTATTTTGGCAACAATATAAAAATACACTTAAAATCATTTAATTTTTCTGGAACATTGTTGTCTGTGTGTATGATACACGCATTATCGTTTGTTTCGTTTCATTATTGATGAAATGCAGAAAATATTAACGAGCTGAAAGAAGAAAAAAAAAACAATATTTAATTATATAATGTATTGCATAAATATAATTTTTATTATTAAACTAACCTCATTTTTATATTGATTTAAATCTGCCAAATTTGATTTTGTTTGCAATTCCACGTTAAATGTTTTCTTGTTTATAATTCCACGTTCAATATATCACTGAGTATGATTTTGTACGCAAAATCCTTAACAAGCGCTTGTAGTTGTTTTTATGTAAAAAAAAAAAAACTGATACAACAACGCAATCTTGAGAAAACACACAATCACAACCCTTTAGTATTTCTATTTAACACATTCGTTCTTGTTGAATACATACATAAGTATATATAAAAAATTATTTTCCGATGAAAATTAAAATTATTCAAGTTCGAGGCCATACTTTATATTTCTTTATTAGGATATTGTCCTTACAAATAATCTATAGAGTTATTGTTTTCAAATTTATTTTTAATAAAGATTATATCAAACTTGTATAAAATACAAAGCATGGTCTTGTTTACTCTCGCTTTACATCTTGTTTTTAAACAAAACAAAACAAGTGTGAAAATAAAAAGGAGAAAAAAAAAACAAACAGCGTGCATTATTATTATTTTTTAGAGGGTGCACATAACAAACAAGTTTTCAATTTATTTTTGATCAATGGTGATAATCTTTAACTTCGAGCTCATATATTAGTTCCCATTTAGTGGGAAAACTACTTTATATGAATGTTTGATGTTTTGCATGGGATTGCCACTTCTTTCAAAACGTGTTCTGATGATGTGAACCTAGAAAATTCCAAAAATAGATCTATCAACACATTCCTTCTTCTTCTTTATTTGCCTATCCGTTATTCGGATGTTAGCGATCATACACATACAATTTTATACAAATTTTAAATAACATTTAGTTCTCTATTTCTGGCAGCATTTAGGAGGTTTCGTTCATCTTGATAGCCTGTCCACTCCTGGATATTTTTCATCCAAGAAAGTTATCTTCTGCCTCTTGCTCGTCTTCCTTCAATTTTTCCTTGGAGGATTTTTTGAATAAATTTATATTTATTATTTCTCATTACGTGCCCCAAATACGCTATTTTTCTATTTTTGACAGTTCTTATTAGTTGTCGGCCAAGGTTCATTCTCCTTAAAACTTCCTCATTTGTAACGCGGTCAGTCCATGGTATCTTCAATATGCGACGATAGATCCACATTTCAAAAGCTTCTAATCGTTTCTCATCTGTCGATTTGATTGTCCATACTTCAGTCGCATATAATAAAACGGAGCACACATAGCATTTGATGAATCTAGACTTTGTTGTGAGACTAATATCATGACTTGTAAGCACCTTACTGTATTTGTAATAAGCGTCTCTCGCCATCTCTATACGACATCTTATTTCTTTTGATGCATCCCATTGGTCATTCAACAAAACTCCAAGATATTTAAAAGTCTTTACTCGTTCTATTTCTAAGTTTCATATTTTAAGCGTTGTATTGTCGTGAGAGTTTTTCCTGCTGTGGTCAATTAATAAATTTGAAAACAAAAACTCTATAGATTATTTGTTAAGAAAATAATAAAGAAATATAGAGTATTTCATCGAACTACTAATTTTCATTTTCATTGCACAATTAAAGGTCGAAAAAACATAATTTTTATTTTTAATAAAAAGTATATTAAAATTAATATTTCTCTATATCTCTCTTTAAAATCAATATTCATATTTTGCTTCTAATATTTACACATTCGGACTGAAAAGAATACATTGCACTCGAAATAGGAGGACGTAACATTAATAATATTCGCTAAAACTTTAAATTTAGATATGTTAAAAACATTAAATTTAATAAAACCCTTCAAATAATATTCAGAAAATATTAATTGAAATTCATAAAATGTCGATGAAGTGAAAAACCTTAAAATCAAGTTACTTGGTTACTCCAACAATAGCAAACCCGAGTAATTTGAATAACCTAATACGTACATAACAAAAAAATAACTAAGTTATTTTGAGTAAAATAATAAATAAAAAAAAAAAAAAAAATTATCAGAACTTCATTGCGTTTGGTGAGGGAACTTTTTAACGACCCCCAAAAACGAGATCGTGAATTTCAATACTTTTTCAGTGCCCACATGGCTATAGCATGTAATTTTTGATATTTGCAATAAATGCAACAAGTTCTAACACTATTCTACATATGTTTTCGAAAAATCTGTAACTTAAATTTGCTTAAAAGTTATATTAATGACGGTTTTCAGTAGTAATTTGGCAAAAATTTGTTCTACAAAAGTCTAGCCTAAAACCTACATTACGCAAATTGTACGGTTGAACATCCGCTACGTATGTTAATTGTTTTTGCATGTAGTTCGGCAACAGTCCATTCTTCATTTTGAATATGCAAATTAAAACATTCATTACCAGTCCTTGATTGACCGATAGCCACTGCAATTTTTGTAACAAATCATTTTGATGAGATCGCCCGTGTTCCTGTGAAATACATCGCATGGGTTTATTTTGAAGCTTTTGCAGTCTTATCTTCCTTTCTTGACTACCAAGGAATAACAGTGTTGAACAATATTCAAAGTGAGGTTTAACGGTTGTATTATATATGTTAATAGCTGTATATATTGAAATTCTATTTCGGATTCTTCTTAGAAAACCAAATTTTTTAGAAATCTTTTTGCAAATATAATTATATTGCAGATCAAACTTAAGGTTTTTGTCTATTATAACGCCCAGATATTAAATTTCAGCAACTTGTTCTATTGGCGCACCGTTAATACTTATATTTTCGTCAGTCTCTCCATTTACAATCATAGCTTTTGTTTTATTCGTATTAAGTTTTAATTTGTTCATATTTAAATACTTCACAACCTCCTCTAACTCCGAATTAACAATTCTCACACTTTCCTCAAGATTTCTACCGCTTATATAAATAAGTGTATCATCCGCAAACATACATACTTAATATTTTTTAAATAGTTTCTCCAAGTTGTTTATGTATATTAGAAACAGTAAGGTTCCTAAAAAATCGCAAAAATTGTCCGATCTGGAAAAAAATTACTTTTTTAAATCTTAACAAAATTAGTTATCGTATGACACGAGCTTTTTTTAAAATTTTTTTTTCAATTTTTGGTGATGTTCCAAATTTAAAAGTGTGTTTTTCGAAAAAATATTGACTTTAAAAATTCATAAAAAATGGAAAAAAAAAATTTAAAAAAAAGCTCTTGTCATACGATAGCGAATCAAGTTTAAAAAAATACAAAAAAAAAAAATTCTTCAAAAAATGAATCCGCTAGTGCCGCAACCACTACGAAAAACATGCTTTCGAGATAATCGCGTTCAAAGTTTGTGAACAAAGAAAAAAACGTACGTAGGTAGCGCGAAAATTAAAAATGCGCTTTCACTAATCCGGCTGTAACTTTTGAACCCGTAGGAATTTTTCCATGAAATTTTTTTTCTTACAATCTTACGAATATTTACTAAAATACAAAATTATTTAAAAAAGTCGATTTCAAAAAACTGCCAATGTCGTGTCCCCCTTAAGAAAATTAGCAATTGTTTGGAGAATGATGAAAAAAAAAAAATTTTAGAAAAAAATGAAGCCGGTTAATCGACCTATTTTAACCGATTAATGTGGTCGAACAATTTTTTAGTTGTAAATTATTTGCTTTGGCATTAACTGAAATAGAGCCGCTAATCGAGGAATGGGTTATTTGATTAACCGAATTGGAGACACTAAATTAACGTCAATACGTTACGAAACAGTATTTTCTGAATAAAATGTATTCAATTATCAGCGGAAACTTTAACTTGTTAATAGTTACGTCTTGAAAGAGGAATAACTAAAACTCATCCTTGGAAGTTGCAAACTATGCCTATTAATCTTTTCAACAATGCTGGAAAAATAAATTTTTTTAAATAAAGTAATAGTTTTTTTTAGAAATAACTATTAATCTTTTACGTAAAAACTTTTTATTTATAAAAATTTTTTTCTATTTTTCTACAAAAATTTTTATTTTAATTTTTTTTTTATTTCTTTTTTTGTAGCACCGTGTAATAATTTACAACTACCAGCGAAGAGAATTAGTTGATAGAAACACTTTTTTTTTAGTACACCATAATTGCAGCATGATTTTTCTTATGTCTGTTTATTTTATTTCTTTTGGTGGGTATACTGAGCGTATGATTAATACATTAGTCTCAAATAACACTCATACGCTCAGTATGGTTAGTATATCATGAGTTCTTTTATACATCAAATTAAAATTGACCGAGGTTCTCCAAATTTGATTAACTTTTTGTAAACATACAAAGTTTTTAAAAATTTCAAAAACTCACGTTTCTTCACGGTTTTCATTTTCATGAAAATTTTAAAAATCCCAATAGTGTGTTATTTTGCTAAACTTTCTATTCAAAAGTTGTTATCGAATTTCTCTGATGCACTTTTTAGGTGCATTTCGGAAATTGTTCTCCCGCTCAAAAATGTTTTAAATATGAATATATAGAAATGTTATCATCTTTTCTTGGGGAGTGGTTGATAGTTGTATGGCGACGTTACCCGGACTAAGCCCAATGTACTACCAAATAAAAAAAAAACCTTTGAAATGAACAAATTTGTACAGCGAACAAAAAGTTTAAAACTTTTAAACAAAATTGGGCGTAAAAGGGTGAAACGTCTATTCCTGCCTTGCCTATAGTATACAATTTGAAGTAAATCTGTTATAATCTACATGGAATGTCAAACTTTCTTAGTGATATAAGCAATTACATGATTTTAAAATAGTCGTCGAATTAGTAAAACATTAGTAAAATATTAGTAAAACATTAGATCGAAACAGTTAAGTTCTGAATAAGTATAACTAGAATTTTAGCTAAAAACATAATTTCAGCAAAAAGTTTGCTGAAAAATAGTATACTTGATTTACAAGTCGTTTTACTAAATTTTCTACTAACTTAAAAATTTTGGTCGTACGACCTGATCTGGACATATTTATTGTCCGATATAAATACTCAGGTTACTTCGTATGTAGAAGCTTGTGTAAAAATATTAAATTTCGAATGTTTAGATGTGAAGTTAGACTGCATCCCAAGATTTACATGGAGTATTTATTATTAGATTAATGTCAAACGCTGATGAATACCAGAGTTTTCGTAGAGCTCAATACATTTTCGTAATTGTGTAATTAATATGATCTTTACAGTTAAGCTCAGATTAAATTTAAAATATAAGATAAAAAGTCTTGCACATATTTAAGAACTTCATTTTGTATGCTGATATCTTGCAATATCTCAGCAGAACAACTTCCGATTTTGTTTTTCAAACACCAACTGCAAATTTTGTTCAAGTGCTCATTAAGTCGAAAGCTCAGATTTAATTAAAAATATAAGATAAAAAGTCTTGCACATATTTAACAACTTCATTTTGTATGCTGATATCTTGCAATATCTCAGCAGAACAACTTCCGATATTGTTTTTCAAACACCAACTGCAAATTTTGTTCAAGTGCTCATTAAGTCGAAAGCTCAGATCTTTTAGAAGTCCGGGTAACGAGAAAGATATATTTGGGTGTCATCTGCATATACATGAATGCTAAAGCTTTTACAACAGTAAACTATATCGTTGATAAGAATGCTAAACAGAATACGAACAAGGAACGAATGTTGGGGTACCCCAGAACAATCGGGTTTTGTAGTTGTGAAGAGCTCCATACAATTTAATCTTTGTGACCGATCTGACAAATACGATCTGATAAGTTAAGAAGCGGAATTACTGAAACCGAAATACTTAATCAGTTGTATCCATAATACAATCCATTGACAGTGTAAAAAGCTTCTGAAAACTCAATCAGAACGACTACAGATAGGTCGACACAATCAAACGACGGACGAATGTCTTCAATGACCTTAACTAAGGCAGTACTACAGCTTGTACTGACTTTGTAACCAGATTGATTTGGAAATAGATGATAAAATACTGATTGGTCGATGGTCGTCAGGTAAAGTACGTTGATTATTTTTACCAACAGATATGATATTAGCAATTTTCCAAGATTTTAGAAATAGTAGTAAAGTATTAATAAAAAAATAGCAGTATAGATTTTCCAACATCTTCGACAGTAAACTGTTCAAAGTACAGTGGGTCGCCTTGATACAGAAGATTAGGATTTTCACTGAAAGATTTTGCATCCCTTCAATAGTGGATTTAAGTATGAAGTCATTCATGATTTCGGGGCAAATATCATATTCAGTTTTTATTTTTTTAACACCAATTTGCTCGAGATTCTTTAATTCAATTTGTTCTACAAATGACTGACATTTACATTAAAAATAAAGAAACTGTATTACAACCCAAACAACTACATATTTTTAAAGCAGAAGTTCCATGAGTGTAGAGACGGCAGAGGAACACATCAGATCAAACAGATCTTTATTATCATTAGGCGCAAAGCGGGTATGCCAAGAGATTATCGCGGTTAGTCCACACGAGCTCATACCATCGAAACGCCATTGTGATCTTACATTATCGCACGACAAATCAATATTAAAATCTCCGCATAATAAAATATTTTCATAGAATACAATAAAATGATTTAACTTATCAAAAACATCAGTAAGCGGATTTAATTTATGAGGATTGTGAACACACATCACACTGAATGTTGTCTTATTAGAACCCTCAAATTCAATGCCAAGGTACTCAGCAACATTTTTGGCATTCGATTTTTAAGAGAATCTTAACGTTCAAATCATTTCTGTAGATCTAGCAATGCCTCCACCTTTTAAGCTCTTCTTGCTATCGTGGCGTAAACGCTGTCTTAAAAACTTTTTCATTTATAATGGGAGTAAGATTATTCAAGTTCAAGATCATTTGTTATTTTTTTTTAACAAAAAAACCGTGCAATGGTTATTTATTAATTGAAAAAAATTAAAAGAAAGGAAAAAAAGGGAAAAGGAAGAAAAGAAAGTAGAAGAAAAGGAGGAAAATAGAGTTGTTAAATACAGTTTTCGAATTATTCTATAAACCGACTTTTTCTAGTTTTTCGGTTTTTGGAGAATGGCGGGTTTCTAGTTTTTCAAAAATCGGGTTTTTTTCGTCTCGAATAACTCGGATTTATCCAATATTTGTCAAGCTTAAAATTTCAGAGATTTAAGCATTTCTTGGTTTTTTGATTCCCTTCATTTTAAATACTTGCAAGTACAAAATCCTGAGAAGACAAATTTGCATTGTTCCTTTTTCTGATTTTTTCGATTGTGCTTTTTTGGATTTCCCGATTTTGAGCTTAAAAAATCTTTTATAAAAATTTTTCACATTCTAATTTTTTGCTAAATATTTTCTGACTTTAAATGTTTTTTTTTTATACAGAATAGGCACAATACAAAACGTAAATGAAAGGAAAACCATCACGGAAAAAATAATGAAAAAAATACAAATGAAAACGGAAAACTGAATAATCCATCTCAATTACACAACTCAACAACTTTTTGCAGAATTTGTCTTTGAAGTAAATATTTTTAAATAGACTCAGATACGCTGAATGTAAATCTATTAAAATGTTCTCATTTACAGTTTTGAAATATCGCGGTTATTATAAATACATCATTCGCCACATTTTTTCTTATTGTTGCTTAACCCGGTAGTTCCCAGAACTTTTTTTACCTTATATTTTGATGAAATTATGTATACTTATATATTTTGACCTCCTGAGAATGAATATGAAGTTCGTTTTTTAAAAAATTGTTACTCTCTTCCGAAAAACGCGGAAAACAAGCGTTACCATATGGTAACCGTGGGTCGCCTAGGGTACAGGTTTTTAGCAAAAAAGAAAATGAAAGAAAATACACACAAATAAAACAAATTAAACAATTTTATTGAAATTATAAGTGAGAAAAAATAAATTTATGAATATTAAAATCAAAAATGCAATATATTCGTTTTACTGAAATAAATCATCGTCTTGTATAGTAATTGACGAAACACTTCACGCAAAGTCCGACGTTGCATTTTATACATGCTGTTCGCCCGTTAACTTTGCACCGGCACAATGCCTACGATTGGATGGTACTACAAAATGCCCTGTCTGAACATAGCGAAGAGTATGCTCAACTCGACCTGGTTGTTGTGCATATCGGTGGGAGGGCATCGGACCATATGATTTGGCGTTTGTACCATAATGTTTGCAGTAGTATACTGCCAATTGACGTCGAAATTCGAGTTGAGTTACTGTCGGTTGCGCTTTTCGATAAAGCTGCCACGCATTTTGAACACAAGCATCTATCAGTCAGGTAAAAATGCTAGACCACCACTTTTTTCCTCTGTATGCGATGCGGTATTGGGCCAAATTTTGGTCGAATCGGTCTACTCCACACATATATTTGTTATATTCCGTGATCGCAAAAGGACGGGGTACATTTATTTTGGCTCCACTTGCCTTCGAATAACGCTGTGCCATTGATTTCGGATTTTCACCAAAGCTGGTAGATAACATGCAGACAATATTATTGTCCTTCCATTTCACCAAATGAATACCAGTGCTTTTCATTGAAATTGATTCCGAGTAGCCTCTTTCCATTGACTTTAAGTTTTTTTTATGCACCAGTGGACAGCTTTTCGGAATCCGATTTTCACGAATTGTTCCCGTAGCATTATATCCGCATGACTTGAGATAAGCCAGCAAAGGATAACTGGTAAACAGGTTGTCAAAGTAGAACGAAAACGGCAGCGATTTTATTGTGTCATTAAAATCATCAATCATACTGATCAAAGGAGCGGCGCATTTTCCAAACTTGGCTTCATACTCAACATTCGAACGAGGATTCTTCCCCTGGTAAATTTCGAAGTTCACCAAGTAGCCTGATGGAGTGCAAAGAGACCAAACTTTATAACCAAATCGTAACGGTTTGCCTTTGATGAATTGCTTACATCCATGTCTACCAAAGTAAGAAATCATACTTTCGTCGAAAGAAAGATTTTGTTCGGCATGAAAGTTTTCAATCATTTTTGCTTTCAAGTGATCAGTAAGAGGACGTAATTTCCACATTTTGTCGGGATTTGCTCCGTTTTTTGAAGATGCCTTAGAATTATCTTCGAAGTGAAGACTTTGCAAAATCTCTTGAAATCGATTTCGGCGCATTGTTTCACTTACGAGATTGTTGCGAATGTCGTCATCCTGACTCCACAAATTTCTATAATTAGCGTGATAATTATATCCCGTAATGATTAATATGCCGATAAATGCTCGAAGCTCGCCGATTGTTATATTTGGATTAGCTCTATTGTGTTCGGTCGCATATACTGCACTTTGTTCGCAAATGTGAGCCAACAATGTGTCATCAAAAAACTTTTCAAACTGTTCGTGTGGTAGTAAATTACGACAGTCTTCATAATTCGCCACTGGAAAAATTGGAATAAGAGATTGCGAATCATTCTTAACCCATTGAAATAATGTTTCCTTGTTCCCTGGGGGCAATGCAACATTTGAAGGTTTTGGTTGCACTTTACGTAACCGCTTTCTTTCTGGTGATGTTGTACAATTGGATGTTGTTGATTGATCCTCCATTCCTTGGTTTGTGTCTTCAACCATAATAACGGGCAAGTCTGTTATGTTCGGAGCTGAAAAATTTAGGATTGAAAAAAAAATAATATAAAAATAATTGATAAACTAATATTGTGTTCCAACTTGCCTCCGATTTCATCTTCTTCATCAAAATTTTGTAAATGGCGTCCATTAGCCATTACAACTTCACAGCCGCCTTTTAGTTGAGCACGGCAAACATTATCTGGGATGCCCCCACATTCATCTTCAGCATCATCTTCCAATTACTATAATTATTTATAAAATAAATTGTAAAACTCTTGATAAATTCGTGTACTTACCGATGTGCCATATTAAAAAACGGGAACTATTCACTTTTTTTTTGTCACCTGAATTTGACATGTAATCGCTTCACTAATTCAACTCAGAATAACAGAAACTTTTTTTGTTGGCAAACCACAAATGTTTTGCAATAAAGAATGTACTTCTCTTGAAGTTTTGTTGTGAGATTTTAGATTTATTCGTGTAAATCTAACGGCATTTTTTGCATTACCATATGGTAATCGTGGGTTATATCGGGTTAATTTTTCGAAATTTAACCGCAAAATCATGAAATATTTTTTAAGAATATAAATCTACAAAAATAACTTTAATTTTAGTACATCACTATTTGTCGTTATTTGTTTCTAAATATTTAAAGTACACCTATCCCTCGATTTACACGATACTTCTTTTACACGATTTCACTTTTACACAATTTTTTTATTTCTCGTGTTACTCAAGTCATGTGGAAGTTACTTCGATTTACACGATTTTTTTTGTTGATTAATTTGTTTCGTTAACATAAAAAAGTCAAAAATTTTTTACTCTAATTGAAAAAGATAAATTATATCATCATAAGCCTTCTTAAAATAAAAAGTTTCATATCAGAAATAAATATGCCTTGTATTCTTAATTATTGAATCCGAACATTTATCAGCATGTTATGTTTTTTTGCATTAGTTTTATGAAATTTCACTGGAACTCCTCCGTTGAATCTTTTTAATAAACTAATGCAATTATTCACAAAATTCAATGAAAATTTTTTTCACTTGTAATGTGACATAATCACTAAGAACGGTTTACGAATAGTTTTGTTCCATTCCATAAACACAACAAAATCAAACTGTTTGAAATATTGGCCAAACAGAACAAATTCGTTTAGTTCGGTCTCTCATCGAAAACTAGTTTCTGAAAGTGTTTGTGTTCTGTTTACAAATCAAAATGAAAATAAAGAAACGTTCTGTTTATGTTTACTGTGCACAACAAAATGATGGTGTTGAGTTTCAGCAAAAAGCAAAACAGAACGATAGAAAAACGTTTGATTGTGTTTAAATTCGAACTCTGGTTCTAGCTAAATATATGAGAATATAGAAAGTTCGAAAAAACAAACATTGTATTTTTAATACATTAATTTTATTTTTAATACATTAAAAGATTTTTAGAACTACATACAAAAATTTTCATGTTAAAAAATACAAATTTAGGCTGTGATTGTCTTAAGACTATTTTTAAGACTCAAAGTCAAAACATTTTATACAAAACAGCAATAAAATTAAAATTTTATTTATCATGTCTAACACATGGGGAATACAGTCATAGCTAGAGTTATAGACTTTTTCGTATGAATATGCATTAAAAATGTTTACTACACCTATCTCTCGACACGATACATACGTTCCAGAAAAAATCGTGTAAATCGAATTCATTAATATATGTATTTATTTTTATAAAATATCAATCGAGTTATAAAGACTTTACAAAAAAAAGCAGTGTTAATATACAGTGGTGGACATGTAATTAGAAACGCTGTTTTAGTTAAGTAAAATCGCAGTGTAAATATTTTTAAGGCCTGCACCGTAAATTAAAAGTACCGTTATTCAACAAGTAGACAATCAACAACTTTGTTGATGCAAACACATGGAGTTAACAGTTAGCATTAAAAAAAAATAAGATTATTCCCCAAGTAGTTGATTTTGGCTGGCCACGTAATTAGAAACTTCATGTTTGGCTTTAATTTCTAAGCTTATCTTATTATTAGTGACAAAGTAAGTGTAATTTAAAAAGCAAAAGATTGGCTTGTAATAAATAATATTGATACGTTTTAATTTATAAAATGGGAAAAAACAAGTCATGTACTCCTCAAATGAGGAAGTTAATTGTGCAGTGTTATCAGAATGAAAAACTGTCCATGTCGCACAAAGATTTTCTTGCTCTAAAAAATGGTATTTGGTGCAATTCACTTGTACAATAAGACAAAGCAGTTTTAAACCCCAGCCAGGAAGCCTAGGGAACGAAAGACCACTTCAGCAGAAGATAGAATTATATGTAGGGCCAGCAAAAGAAATCCATTCCTGTCATCGAGAGAAATAAAGGCTGAAATTGGTCGGCAAATAAATGCGGAAATATCCACACGGACAATAAGAAGACGCTTACAAGATTCGGGACTTCGTGGGTGCAATGCACAAAAAAAAACCGCATGTCTCAAAAAAAATATTAAGAAGCGGTTGCGGTTTGCAAGAGAAATGCTTAAAAAAGATCAAAATTATTGGAAAAGAGTTCTCTGGAGTGACGAATCTAAGTTTAACTTGTTTCAATCTGATGGAAAAACGTATGTGAGACGTCCTGCAAACAAAGCCTTAGACCCCAGGTACACTGTGAAAACGGTGAAACGTGGTGGTGGGGGTATTATGATCGGGGAGTGCCTTTTCTTGGAGTGGTGTGGGTCCAATCGTGCGAATTCAGGGAATAATGGATCAACATCAATATAAAAGCATTTTGGAAAATGTAATGAAACCGTATTCTTTGGAGAATATGCCCGTCCATGACAATGACCCAAAGCACACTTCACGGTTAGTGAAGTCTTGGCTTTTGGATCAAAATATTGATGTGTTGGACTGGCCCGCACAAAGTCCTGATCTCAACCCAATTGAAAACTTATGGGCAATTGTGAAAAGAGATCTGAAGGACAAAAACCCACGAAACAACAACGAATTGTTTCAGTTAGTGCAGCAAAGCTGGGAAAACATATCTCTGCAAACATGCCAACGTTTAATACAAAGTATACCGAAAAGACTGGAAAATGTTGTCAAAAATAAAGGTATCCAACAAAATATTAAGGGATATGACCATTTTGTATAACTTTACAAAGATATTTTTAAGTTGAATGTAAATATTTTTTGTTGTTTCTAATTATGCGACCAAAATTAAGTAGTATGTTTTTTATATTTAGTTGATTTTCTTAAAAATATTATTTAAGCTGTGAATTTTTTACTTTAAACTTAATGACGAGTCGTTACTTTACAATTTCTAGTTCTTAGTTTTAATAAAGTAAAGTTAGTTTTTAAAATATATTTCCAAAACAATATGCTACGCAGTTGTTTCTAATTATATGGCCACCACTGTACATAACCCGATTTATTTATATAAATTTTATAATATTTTTTTTCACAAAAAAACTACACCTAGCGGACTTGTACACTCAAAAAAATAAGTTTGTAGAAAAGTTAGTAAGACATTTTGTAAATCAGCAAAATTTTTTGCTGACTTTACTAACTTTTTTATTTGACTGACTTGGGTTTGCATACACATTTATATTTTGTATTTACGTGCATAAACGGAGAATTCCCTTTTTAATTTTATTGTCAATAAACTTGTGTGTTTAATTCCGATATTTTAAAAAATCAATTAAAGAAGTAAAAAGAAGAAGTAAAAAAAATAATTTATATATAAATTTTTTACTAACATTAATATGTATACAAAGGTTTTTTAATTAAATAATCCAAAAAAAATGCGTAAATCGAGGTAATTTCCATATTCCTCGATTTACACGAGAAATAAAAAAAATCGTTATAAAGCGAAATTGTATAAAAAAAGTATTGTGTAAATCGAGGGATAGGTGTACAATATAAAATCAATCAGTGAGAGGTATTTAAAAATTTGGCGGACAATTGCTGTAAACAACAAGCAAATTTAGTCGAGAATGAATTTATCTAACCAAAGGCATTTCTTACTATCAAACTATCTTTAAGTATTTGAGTTGCTTTTGTTTTTCCACATTCACAATACAAATACAGAGAAAAAATCATTGCGATTTATTGCGACTTCGGATGTAGTCATCAATTAATCAGGCTATATACAATTTCATATTGGTGGCAAAGTTGGAATAAAAAAAAAAACGATGTTTAGAAAGCTGCAGCTCAATGCTCTTTTAAATATTTTAAATTTATAATAATTTAGAACTTGAGAATTTTAAGATGTCAAAATCATTTTGGATTTTTTGTATTGTGACTGTAACTGGAATTATTTGCATATAATTTTACTTTTGGTAACCAAAGTTACTTGGCGTATATGGCAAATGTGATTATATCGTTGATGAACTATATCGCACTCCTTTTGTATGAAATTTGATTTTAGATGATAGTGAAAGCGTAAAATGTGTCTATAACCGAAAAGTGGTGTACATATTTATCAAATAAGACGTTTGAAAAAAAAAAAATTATTTTTGTCACAAAAATTTAGTTAAAATGTTATTCGCTTTTACTTTAAAATTTTGTGTAACTCACAATGAGAGTTTCGTATGGGTTGGTTCCGGTCGTTAGTAAATTCGGATATGTGATAAAGGATCAAAAAAGGGACACTTATTTTATTTAGCAGCCAATTGTTGTGATCAAGGATTACAAAATGTGATCAAAAATTGTTGTTTTCTTTTATTTATTAAAATTTGTGTTTATTCAATGAAGAAGGTTTACTTGAAATAAGTATATTTTTAAATATTTTCATTTGCTTAATTGTAAATTATAAAAAAAATTAACTACATACCACTTTTCATAATATTTTTCTTTAAAAACTTATAAGTATTTTGTAAATATTGTCTTCAAGAGTTTTTCGTTAAACTGAAAATGTTTTTACAACATTTGAGACTATAATATCTCATACTGTTATAATGTTTTTCACCTATTAGTTAAACTATTTCTACATACTTTTCACTAAAAACATCAACTTTTTTTTTTTTTTTGTTCTATATCAACATAAAAAACAACTTATTTACACAACTTCTGAAAAGTCTGTAGTAAGTGTGGATGGTATTACTGACTACTTTTTATGTAACAGTTAACTAGCAATGTGTAGTTGTAGTAGTTTAATACTATATAAATGTTGAAACTGTATTAGTTGCACCACATTTATAACATTATCAACATAATAAAAAACATATTATTTTACGCCATCTTCTTAACTATAATGTGGTATTTCTGTTCTTTTTTTTTTTGTGTTTGTTTAGTTTTACTATCAACGTAATGTTTTTGCATGCTGTTACACATACACATTAGGGTGTCCATTAAAAATAGATTTGTCATTAAGTATTTTTTGTATATGCTTCCTTATAAAATAAATCGATATTTTTTTTTGATAACCATTAACCCGTGCAGAGTTTCTGCCGAAAATTACACATATTTGAAAAAATTGTATTTTTATTCAAAATTTCCAAAGTTTGAAATTCTGAAAAATTAAATTTTAAATTTAATTTATTTCTTCAATATACTCAAATTTATTCAGATATAAATTTCTTACTTCATTGGATATCATTAACCCACTTTATCCTGTAATTACAAATGAAGCAGAAATTTAATAAAAATGCATAAAAGTGTGTTTTTTTTCAATTAATTTAAAAATACCTTATTTTGAAATGTCGATAGCTATAATAACACTGTGTGTAATTTTTTAAGTCATGGCAAAATAACCATATACGGACACCACTACGTGATAAAAGACTAAAAAAAGACCCGTGTCTCCCAATTTTTCCCAAAGTCATGCACTTTTTTTTATGGGCCGCCAAAGACTTGGGGCCTCGGTATCATTTTCGCAAAAAAGTAATAATTTTCTCGGGCTCATATCTTGCAAACCGTTCAGAATTTCGATTTACTCTCTGAGGCAAAGTTGTAGCTCTTGTCATTAAGAATTTTGAACGGTTTGCTACCTATGGACGGGAAAAAAGGTAAAAAAAATCGAATTTTTTTAAGTTTTTTGCGATTTTGATCTGGAAGGTTAAGTTTTTTTGATTTTATATGTTCGCAATTTTTGTTCTTTATGACAAGAGCTAAAACTTTGGTTTGCAAGATATGAACGGTTTGCAAGATATGAGCCTGAGAAAATGACCACTTTTTTGCGAAAATGATACCGAGGACCCAAATCTTTGGCGGCCCATAAAAAAAAGTGCATGACTTTGGGAAAAATTGGGAGACACGGGTCTTTTTTTTAGTCTTTTATCACGTAGTGGTGTCCGTATATGGTTATTTTTTTTTCGTGTTGCACTGTGTAATTATATAAAAAAAATTTAAAAAAAATTATAATTCGTGATTGTGTGTTTTAAGCGATTCTTTTCCAGAACATTTCATGAAAATTTATTTTTTTTCCTTGAAAATGACAGAAGACTTCTGTCGAAATATCGGAAGAATTAATAAATAAACGTATAAAAATTAAAAACTTTTGTTTATTTATTTAAAATAATTTATACACATGACCTCAAGCCGACAATAAATAAAAAACAAACAACAAAGTAGTATACCTTCCCGGCGGACACCCTGTAGAATGACTTGTTTTAGATTTGGAATAAATTTGGATATTTGGTAATTTGTACTTGACCAGCGGTTCTCCCAAGTTTTGCTTTAGGGATACCTTGACGCATTTCTACTAGTTCATGAACTACAAATATTTTTTTTTTCATATATTATACAAAAAAAAAAAAATCAGAAGTAAAAAATTTATATTATTTTTTAATCAAAAAAATATTTAAATACCAAATGCAGCAAACCCCTATTAAGATGAACTCCACGGGACAAAATTAATTAATTCTTTGCAAGCGAAGTTCGTATTTACTGGTGTAAACATTTTGTTAATTTTTTTGCTGTCCACAAAATATTAAAACTTTAAATAAACTGTTTTTAAATATAATGATTTTTTTTAATCATTTTCATTATAATGAAATTCTTTATTAAATAATTGAGCTCTACGGTCACGTTTGTATTTCTAAAATATCTTTTATTATTTTATTTCTTGAAATGCCATCCTCAGGGAGTATAAAATTGTCCAGTAATAATAAAAAATAAGTCAATAAAAAGTTCTCAACACTGAACTTAAAAACCATACGCCAATCTGGTAACATTGTGAAATAGAGACGGATGAGATTAGAAAAATAAACAATAAATCTAAAAATAGAATATTTGTGTTGTTAGTGTTGTCACTTCTGAGTATAATATACAATTCCAGAAAAGCTAATAGGAAAGAAAACTGCAATTTAGCTGTATTACATTCGAGACCATATTTGGGTGTGATCGCTAAACGGTCATGACTTGTTATTGTTACGTTTCTAATGTAAGAAGAGCGCAGGTTTGATTCTTACAGCCGCAGGTTGTTGAAAAATTTTATCATATAGAGACAATCTGACAATTATAAGACACAAATAATAATACAATTTAAATGAAAAATCACTGATGACGCCTGTCCATAAAAAAGAGGCAGAAACTAGTGTAATGGTGCAATGGTGTTTGTAACCTCCAAATTTCTAAAATAATATTTAAATTAATAGAGGATACATATAAAAAACATATTCTAATATATTAACATTTTTTTTTTTTAAATACACACAGAGAAATAAAGTGCCAACCGAATTAAAAAGTGAATGTTAATAGTAACGACTTATAAATTCAGTTAGTACAACGATATTTACATTCGATTTCTTAAAACGTTGGGTGTTGCAACTAAAATTCTGTTGAATTAACCGAACTTTATTGTGAAAACTAATAAAAAGTTGTCCCAACTGAATTTGAGTCGTAGTAACCGAATTCCAGTTGGCAAATAGCTAAATATTTTTCAGTGTGTACATTAACATACAACACAAACATAACATCAAACTAATATTACCAACTTAAGGTCTATAGGGTACAAAACATAAGAAAATAAATGCTTACATGAACAACAAACAAACAATATTTAACACAAAATTTCCTGCCCCTGCCCACCACTCTGGTGAATACAACATTTTAAACTGGAAATTATTTTCATATTCATTTTTTTACTAAAAATCTAAAGCTCTTTCCAATGTTCTCAGTGTCTGATTTGAAATTCATATGTTGTGTAGTTGGTATTTTCCTTATTTTCAGAGCTTCGAACATGTAGCGGTGCCGGTGCCTGCTATCAGCTTGTAGTATCCGCACATTATCCAAATCATGGCTGTGATTATAGTGTTGACAAAGTGACGTAAGTGATTCGTTGCTTATATTCCTTAACTTAATATCAGATTTATAACCAGCTAACCTAGTTTTTAATTTATTTTTCATGGTCCCTATGTAGAACATTTTAAATATTATTATTGGACAATTATAGACTCCCTGAAGATGTCATTCAAAGAATGTCGAAATATTGGAGATATATAAAATAATAAAGGATATTTTAGAAATACAAAGATGACCTACAGCTCAATTATTTTATAAAGTCATTAATTTCAAAGTTCGAGAAACATTTCATAATTTATGTAATTAAATACTTTCATTTGATTTCTTAATTGGAGAGTTTTGGAAACATTTGGGAAATTATTTTGTTGCGCTGGGACTACTATATGTTAAAATTCAAGGAATTTTAAAGAAAATTCGCTAAATTTGAGGAATTTCGTATGCACAATGGAAAATTATATAAAAGCTTGTTTGGAGTTCTGTCAAAACAGTTCATCTTCTTTGAGGGTTCATAAGCAAGTAGTATGTAAATTTTCTAGTGAGTCTTTTACAGTCAAAAGTAAAGATTAATCAAAGTACATAATATAATTATTTTTATCAAGTGGAAATGTTTTTTATATCAATTTTAAAGCTTTGCGATCTTGTAGTCATAACCAAAATTAATCCATGGGTCTTTTTTGTTCTCATGCCACTAAGGCTTAAAGATTTTTTTAAATAAAAGTCTAGTCAAATTAAGATGATATTTTCGTGAAAATAATGCAAACTTTGATGAAAACATTGAAATTTTGTTCACCATTTACCAAAATAATCAATTTTAATAAAAAGTCGCACCAAATACAACAACGAACTTTAATTTTTTTCAATTTATTTATATTTTTCTTTAATTTCAACTATTATATTATAAAATAAGTAGTTTACACCTCCAAATTAAACATTTTAAAAAATAATTTCTAAAATGAACTCAAAAACACATATTTTATTAATTTTGAGTATCATTTTTGATTCCATTCTAAAGGGGTTTAATGATATCCGATGAAATCAAAATTCCATATTTATTTTATTTTTAGAAAGTACACTAAAAAAAATCGACAAATCGCCTTTTTAAGGGACATCCTAATATACATATATAACAGTGTTGTTTAAAATTTTAGTATCATTTGCATAATTTCTGGAATTTAATATTGTTTCATATCAATCGGGAATAGTAAAAATTACGCTACGCAACGAATTTCTACTTTTTGCAGAAACTGACTTTGAAACACATATTTCTTATTAAACTTAGGTATGCTGAATCTAAATCTGTCAAAAAATGTTTTTTTCTTATTTGCATTTTTGAAATATAGTAGCGGTTTTATATTTACATCATTCACTCCATGTTTCGTATATTTTGCTTAATTTTTCGAAATTTAAGCAGAACGATAAATCATTATCTTTAATTTAAATATAATCATGTCGGTGTTTGTTGCAGTATATCTTACCGGTATTGCAAGGAATTGAAAATTTTGCATGTTAAGTTTTATCCATATAAAAAAAAACTGACATATATGCATCAAACGCTATGAAGTTTTGAATTTCATTTAATTATAAAAAGATAATATTTAATGGCAAAATATTTATTATATTCTTATAATTTTATTAATAAAAAACAAATCTTACGATTTGGATGCGATACTATGACTCTTTTTCGTGGATTTTTTAAATGAATTCAATAAAAGTGTCAAGTGATAGCTATAATAGAACAGTAGTACAAATGTATACGTTAAACAAATAAAATAATTATTCAAAAATAAAAATCGTAGGGGAGTTTTAGAAATTGCATTCGGCTAGTGAACTTTTTGCACAAATATGACCTAAACAAATTTATTTTATTATCAGTATAAAATTGCATGCTGCGATGAAGAAATTTTGACCAGAAAAAGTTATAACCCTTATGTATTGCTTTTTGTAAAGTTATTTCATTCATTTTTGCTTTGTCTTTAACTGAATCGTCAGAAGAAAAATCAACTTCACTTGTTCCACTCATTTTGCAATTGTATTTTCCAATAAATATTAGAAACTAATTTTTTTACGTTGAATTTAACAACTTTGATATTTAATTCTATTACAAAACCGAAAAATTTTTGGCTGGCCTCAGCATCATAACAAGTGTGGTAACTCTGTATTTGGTAAGATAATAAAATCTGAAGATACCCTATTTCAAGGGTTCTTTTTAGGCTAAAAACTAAAATTATTTTGTGACGAATGCTAAATTTTTTCTTTTTTTTATGAAGACAATATTTTTCATTAAATTGAAATAAACAAACAAAAAATATTCAATGATAAAAAATATTAATAAAAGTTTATATTATCATGGTAAGGATATTAAGCTTGTTTTATTTGCTGGCATCACTATCATATGGCAGCTGTTTTATTTTGATCTATTACAATTTTTGTTTCATTAATAAAAAGAAACTCATGGGCACACTCAGGAACTTATGCTGTAAATATCTGTAGTTGTTTGAGTTGTAATACAGTATCTTTATTTTTAAGTGAACAAAATAACCATTTGTAGAAGAAATTTTAGTTTTAAAAAACAAACCACATTAATTTACTGTATTATTATTTTACATTCATTTTATGCAGTAGTTTTTTTTTATTTAAAAAATTAAGCAAATAAATGTTGGTTATTTTTAACTACATATATGGTTAATGTTTATTACAATTGTGGTTCATTTTTTGAACAGTAAAACACAAATGACAATGTTAATTGAATTTACTGAAATGTAAGTCGTTCTTACTTCAAGTGAAATTTCATTTGCACTGGTCTTTACATACATATTATTCTAAGTAAATTAGTATTTCTAATTTACTAGCATTCTAATCACTGTATAAAATCTTAGGAAAATGACAGACCCTCAAGGTGTGTTGGTCGTTGTTTTATTTCTGTAGTTTACCGCGGTTACACAAAATAATCCAAAAGTTTTTCCGTAATCAGCACGGTGTGTAAATTATTATTTTTTCTTAAAGTTACTGCGTGAAGTTACGCTCATAATAATCCGTGCATAACAATACGAAATTATTGTCAAAACTACAAATAATTTCGTAAAATGTACAAATTTTTGTTTATTGTACAAAAAATTTCGTTATTTTGACATTTTTTTGTAATTTAACGCATGGATTATTATCAGTGTACTGGACCAGCAGTTTATAAGATTTTAGTTAGACAGACCTATTTATAGCCTCAACTATAAACGTCAAATTCTGGACATGGTCGGTCATTAAAATAAGTTTTGGAATGCTGTTACCTATTAAAAGTTAAACGTTTCGAATTATATGCTTTAGTATACATTGGATACACACTCAAACAATAAAAATTTCGTCTTAAACTTTTTTATTGAAAACTTGTTTCTAAACTTATGCTGTGTTTTCACAAAAGGATAAGCCTTTGACGAATATTTTTTTAGATTTTTAGAAAAATCGTATGAATTAGAAACTTTTTGCTATAAAAACCCAAATTATACCAAATTTATCCTACAGAAAATGTATAAATTTTTAAGATTTTTTTCAAATAGTCATAAGTGGTTTTATATGTATATCAGAATCAAAATCTTAAGGGTTTCTACAGGCAAAGTCCGTGGAATGTGATAATTTTTCTAAAGTTGGAGGGTGTTTTTTATACAGGAATAGAACTTTATGCTGGCAACACTTTTTTAATTGGCCATTTTGTCAGCTGTCAAGTGATTTGAGTTTAGTTTGGTTTAGCATTTCAACGCCTGAACAACGCCTCCAAATTGCGCAAATTTATTTTGAAAATCATAGTTCTGTTCGAAATACGTATCGCGCGAATTTTGTTTAGAGATGAAGCTCACTTTCAATTAAATAGATACGTTACATCCAGAAAAACTGACTTTTTGGTGTGCTTTATAGGCTGGTGGAATCATTGGTTCGTACTTCTTTAAAAACGATGCTGGTCAGAACGTTACAGTCAATGGTGACCGCTATGGGGCCATTTCTACTGACTTTTTCGTTCATCAATTGAACAATCATGATATGCAGGAGCTGTGGTTTCAACAAGACGGCACAGCTCGTGCCACAATTGATTTATTGAAGGAAACGTTTGCTAACCTCATAGTTTTACGTTTCTGACCCGTGAATTGGCCTCCAAAATTGTGTGATAATGCCAGAAGATTATTTTTCGAATAAAGTAAATTTCATGTCAATTTAAAAAATTCATCTCTGTTTTATTCCATTTCAAAGTTCTATACTTCTATAAAAAAAAAAACCCTTTACTTTAAATGCAAAGGTTTTTTATTTGAAAAACGTTACAGTGTCTAATGTTTTACTATAGAAAGAACTCCCCTCCTACTGTTATAAAATAACTCTTAATAACTATATATTTTGTATGGCAAACAAATACTGTTAAACTGCACTGCTTTCAGTGGGAATCCTCGTATTAATAAACGGAACACACAAGCCTAAGTTTAACTTTTAGTTCTTGAAATTTCCAAAAACTTGCTGAGATGTGAATACTAAAGACATAAAACCAAATTTTGAATAAACCTTCAGTTTATATACCTTTAGTTTATGGCACAAAAAAGATGTTAATGGATTCTTATTCTTTTAAGATTTTAATTAAATTAGCTTTTGGAACTTAAAAACACATGATTTGCCTATTCCCTTTTTACTGTCCTTGTAGTCGTAATGAAGTAAACAATTTGTTTAATCTATTACAAAATGAATGAAAAATATTAATCAAAGAAAACTTTGATGATTTAAGTTTTATTTCATTACATTAGCACTTAATTCTTAAAAGAATGAATTCACTTTGTATTAAGTCTTATGGACTTGAGCTCTGAATTAATTTGCATGAATGTTTTAATTATAAATGGTGGAACAAATAGAGAGCAAATTTAATTCGATCTTAGATAATTCAATTAAAGCATTAAGCTTTTCGAACGTCTGGCTGTAAGTTTATGAAATAAGAAATTCATCATTGACTTTTTTTGCTTAATTTTTTTTTTTTAATTTACTAGTCTCTAACTAACTACACAGCACAAATGAGATAAATTTTATGAATCTGCTGTGCGACCATTTACAATTCACGACTTCAAAAAAATTAATACTGTTCTGACCATCAATTATATATAGCCCTGACACTCTGATTTCATTGGAGTACTTAATTTTTCGATATATGGTAGGGTAGATTGGAAAAAATTAGCCACTTTGTTTTTAAGGAGCTTACTCAAACCAGTATTTAAAAAAAAAAATTCTTTATCTTAAATTTTACATATCTTGACTTTATTTTGTATGTTTAAATTATAAATTATCCATCAAAATGAAAACTATTCAAGCTCGTGGCCATAATCTATATTTCTTTATTAGGCAATTGTCCTAAAATATAATCTATAGAGTTTTTGTTTTCAAATTTATTATTTTCAAATTTATTAATTGTTTTGTTTTATTTAACAACAAGATGTAAAGGGGAAGTAAACTAAGACCATACTTTGTCTTTATTACGAGTTTGATATAATTGTTATTAAAAATAAAAATTATTTTTTTTCGACCTTTAATTTTGCATTGAAAATGAAAATTATTGAAGTTCGAGGCCATACTCCATATTTCTTTATTATGATATTGTCCTAAGAAATAATCTATAGAGTTTTTTTTTTCAAATTTATTAATTGACCACTTTCAGGAATGTGTTGATAGATCTATCTCGGGAATTTTGTAGGTTCCCATCATCAGACCACGTTTTCAAACATTCACATAACCTAGTTATTCCACTAAATGAGAACTAATATATGAGCTCGAAGTTTAAGATTATCACCATTGATCTAAAAATAAATTGAAAATAAATTTGGTTAATATTCAATACACTCATAATAATCTATAGGTAAAATACACGAAAACCGTTGTTCATTTTACAAAAGTTTTGGTTATTTTGACATTACGAAAACATTTGTAGAATATACAAATCACATTTCGTAAAGTTTTGTAAAAACTTTTTTTAAATAAAAATGTGGTGCATACCTTACGGGTTTATTTTAAAATTAAAAAAAAAAATGTAATGGTGCCACACCAGAATCGAACTCACGATTTCAGTGACGTCCTGCTGTGCTGAAGTAGACCCCTCTACCATTTGCACCAAAGTAGCTGATGCAATACAACAAACTAAAAAGAAACTTAAGTCGAAAATATTATGAAATTTTTATGAAAACTAGAAAAATATGCTACAAATATTTAATAAAAATGGTAAAATGGCAATTAAATATTTTTATTATGTTTATTGAAATAAATAAAATAATATATTTTTTTTATAAATATATCAAATAATATATTAAAAAACAAAATAAAAAAATAATAAAATAATAATAATAAAAAACTTAAATAACAATTTCAAACTAATTGCATTTTATTATTAAATATTTTATCTTTTTAAATATTTGTTTTATTGAATTTCATACTAAACCCGGCAAATAAAGTGGAAGTAGTGTTTTCGGGTCCTCTTTAACTTGTTTTAGGATCCTCTTTATTAAACAATATACAAAATATCCATTTATATCAAAACACAAAATAGTAATAATGAAATAAAAAAATAAAACATAGAAATTTAAAAACATTAATAAACAAAAAAAATATAAAAACTAAAAAAAAAAAAAAAAATTTGTCCTGGCCAGGAGTTGAACTCGCAACCTTCTGATTGCAAATCCGACCTCTAACCACATCAACATCCATATGTAATATTTGTAACATTACAAATTTTTGTACAATGTACTAAAAAAATATTACGAAATCATGTTTGTATTTTTTACGAAATTTGTAAATTTATATAATTTGTTTTATACAAAAGTTTTGTAATATAAACAAAATGTTTGTACATTCTACGAAAAAAAATTTACGAAAAATATATTTGTATTTTTAAGCATGGATTATTATGAGTGTACATATTATAAATAATTAAATGATGAGTATGGCCTCGAACTTGAACTTGGAAAAAAAAACATAATTTTTATTTTTAATAAAAATTATATCACACTTATTATAATTTATCTTTATTTCTTTTTTCAAGATTTCCAAAGTTACTCAAATCGGCTGAACAGCCCTACATATGGGGTAAATTCGCCAAATTGATGTTGCGCATTGGTCAGCTATAAATATAAAGCTTCTGGTATAAAACTTATATTTTATATTAAATATTCATCAAAATGAATATTAATAGCTATAATTTCAGCAATGAAATTTAAAAAAACAAAAACTACGTGTGACCCTTGCATCACATATAATTAATATTACTTATATTTACGACGTTTAAAGTGATACCAATTTTTGTTGATGAAACTACCTCTAGCGTATGTGCCCCACGATTAGCCGCTTATACAATTTTTTTAGACTTTTTATAAATAAATTGTAAAAAATTCGTGTTAATATTATAAATTAATATCAACGCTTAGACATCTTAAATAGTGTTTTGATATTAGACACGAAATAAAAACGTTATGGCCAACCTTTGGTTTTAGTGAACTTTCCAACGTTGGCACAAAGTTGGTAATTAAATAATTTTGTTTCCTTTAAAATAGCTTTAATTAAATTAATTTTTAGAAATATGTGTAATAAATGACATTTAAAAAGCAGCAATAGAGTTCAGTCATAATTTTATACATCATATTTAAATGTGTGAAATATAATAATATATTAAAAAAAAATATTGGCAAAGAATTTTGCTTGTGGTACTGGCAAACTGCATGCTTTGAAAACAAAATAATATTTTTCTAGTACAATATTAGTTGTACCTTTGGTAATTTTTAACACAGTGGTATATAGAAAAATAGCAGCGGTTTGCCAGTACTATTTTTTTTTTTTTGTACGTTTGGCAATTTCCACCTGGGTGGTAATATAAAGAAAAAAAAAATATTCAAACACGTTATAATTTGGTATCAGCACTAGTTATTTTTGTTTGGTGAAGTCGATTTTGTAAGCAGTCAAGCTTCCTCACGTCTACTTATTTAATTACAAATATAATGCATTATTTGCAACAACTTCTTATTTAATTACTGTTAAGTATAAGAGTAAGCCATATTATTAATCTCACTAATAACTAATTATTTTGTAATGCAGAACAAAAAAAAAAGCCTGATTAGTAAAACTTCTAATAAAAAATATTAAATGAAAAACTTCTAATAAAAAATTTTAAATGAAAAACTTCTAATAAAAAATTTTAAAAAATAATTTTGATGAAAAATTTTATGCAGTTTCCCTAATTTTACTGCTTATTGTTTAGATACTGGTAATTAGAGTTCATATCTAAAATTGTGATGGGTTACTATAATCAACGTTCGGCTGTTGCTATTAAATTGTTATTCAGCACTTGTTGAAGCAAGTACAACTTTTGTAAACTCCACTTGATTTTTTGCTACTACAGACATAAGCCCAACACAGTACACTCTAAAACAGAATAACCTGGAAATATTATGACTTAGAAATTTGATGGCTATTTTGAAAGTAAAATATAAAAAAAACTTACAAAATTTTATTTACAGAGCAATGTTTATTCTTAAATTCTTATGGAAAACTGGTTCGCTAAATGTCCGACTATTCGCTATTCTGAACTTTTTACTATTCTGTCGAGTGATCGGTACTTGATTTAATTTAAATACAGAACTTTTAAAATTCCTCAAATTGCCGAATACACATTTTTCGTCACATCTCTACTTTCTATTCAAAAGCCCAACTGTGCGTATACATAATTTTTCAATTCATTATATTGCTCATACGTGACGTAGTCTTTAATTTTGTTTGACTGTAAATAACCAACATGTTGGTTAGCAACATGTTGCAACATAAGAAATTAAACATCGATTTGTTTTGCTTAATTTTTTAGAATTTGCTATTCTCTTAAAATTTTGACTAAATACACAGATCAACAAAGTCAGATACATTTTATGAATGTGGGAGGCAACCTATTACTACAACCACAATTTTTTTGGAAAATTTTTTTTTTATCTATTAACTTTAACTTGTATGTTTAAAATATAAATAACCTTTATTTCATATATTTCGTTTTTTAAGATTTCCAGAGTAACTCAAATCGGCTAAACAGCCCCGCCTATGGATAGGTTCGTCAGATTGATGTAACACATTCGTCATATATTTTATATTAAATAATCATAAAAATATATATCAATGGCTGTAATTTCAACAATGAAATTTTAAAAAAGTCTATTTTCTTCAAATTTGGGGAACAAAAACTACATCTGACCCGTGCATCACATATAACCATGTTACGAATTAATATTACTTATACGTGTTTTAAAGTGCTACCATTTTTTTTTTTGATGAAATTATCCCACCTGATTGTCATGCGTATATGCCCCATGATCGGACGTTAACATAATTTTATAGTTTTTAGACTTTTATAAATAAATTCTAAAAAATTCGTGTTAATATTATAAATTAATAACAACGCTTCGACATCTTAAAAAGTATTTGGTAATAATAAATACACTTAATTCGACTGTTGTTGTTAAGTTGTTAGTCAGTACTTGTTGAATATGTTTTGAATATGTAAAACTACTTACAGCAGCGACCTCGTCGAACAAAAGTAATGAGCTATGACGCCGAATTATATGGAGCAGGACTCATACTGGTACTCACAGAGAAATAAAGTTCCAACCGAATTAAAAAGTGTATATTAATGGTAACAACTTATAAATTAAGTTAATACAACGATATTTACATTAGATAACTGAAAGTTTTGGGTGTTGCAACTAAAATTCAGCTGAATTAATCGAACTTTGTCAGGAAAACCAATGTAAAATTGTGCCAACAGTCTGAAATTCGTAAGAACCGAATTTTAGTCGTATTAACCAAATTTCAATTGGCAAATAGCTCTGTGTGTAGGTATTGGCAATGAGAGATTTTTCTGAGATTTTGCTGGGTTGCGATAATATATGCTCTGCTGTTGCTATTAAGTTTTTATTAAAAAAAAAAAAGTATCGAAAACTGGTTTTGCTTATTGTCTGATTATTAGCTGTACTGTACTTTTTACTATTCTGTCGAAAGCTGCCCAGCACCAAATATATCTCTAACATACACTTGGTATCCAACTAATGAATGTGAATAAAGCTCAGCATAATGTGATAATTACTTGTGAAAAAGAGATAGCAATAGTATTCAAAAAGTGGAAGCATTCGAGTTGCAAAATAAATTGTTCATAGGGCTTAGTTAACTCGGTCCCATCTGACTAAACAGTTAAGGGCATAACACATACTATTATATTTACGCTTGTTTGTGTAACAGCAAAAAACGAAGTTCAGTACGTGTATTTTTAGTATGTTGCGTAGCGCGTTCTTGCTTTAACAAGTATTCAACAGCAATTGACTTAATTTTTTTAACACATTGAGAACAAAGCAACAGCCGAGCGTTCATAATCGTTAGGCACACAAAGATGTTTATATTGTACGTGTGCCGACATCGCGCAAGTAGCGTTTTCTAGTCTAACGCCGCGGGATTGGAAATTTAGAGAAAGCCTTTCACTGGATTAAAATAATACATTGTGACTGCTATGCTTGACAAAACTCCACTTCGTCACACTCAGCGCTGTATCGATGGTGGTTCAAATCACTATGAGGTGATGCTTTGAGTCATAGACTGATCAATGGGTGTGGGTAAAAGTAAAAAGTTTTTCGGAAATATAAAATATTTTGTTCAATCGACCAATAAATTAACCACTGGAGAGTCTTGGGACGAAACTGTTGCAGTCTGGCATTTACATTGTGCCCGTTAAATTTTCCAATAAAAATGTTTTAATGAAAATGTAAATTAATCAAGTTCGAGGCCTTGCTCTATATTTCTTTATTAGGATATTGTCCTAACAAATAATCTATAGAGTTTTTGTTTTCAAATTTATTAATTGACCACTTTCAGTAATGTGTTGATAGATCTATTTCGGGAATTTTCTATTTTCCCATCATCAGAACATGTTTCGAAAGAAGTGACAATCCCATGCAAACATCAAACATTCATAAACCCTAGTTTTCCCAATAAATAAGAACTAATATTCCTGAAGGTGGTCAATTAATAAATTTGAAAACAAAAACTCTACAGATTATTTTTTAGGACAATATCATAATAAAGAAATATAGAGCATGGCGTCGAAATGAATAATTTTATTTTCATCGCACAATTAAAGGTCGAAAAAACATAATTTTTATTTTTAATAAAAATGATAGCAAACTTTCAAAAATGTTTTATTTTTCTTCCTGTAAAAATCTAACAAAACCACTTCAGTAGTTAATTATAATAATATTAGTTACGATTTTCATTACACCTATCCCTCGATTTATACGACACTTTTTTTACACGATTTCGCTTTACCACGTTTTTTTTATTTCTCGTGTAAATCGAGGAATATGGAAATTACATCGATTTACACGACTTTTATCGATAATGCGCTTTAGAACTCGAAAATGTCCTAGTTATATTATTGCCAAAGAATACCAACTCTTTAATACAGCCATTAGGGGATGCTGGAAAAAATTGTGACCTGGAGTATGCATAGAAAATATTTTTTTGTCAACCGTTGGAGCAGGAATATTCTCAAATAACTTGACGTATAAGGTTTTGATCACTTTTCTGAGAAAGAAATTTTGGATTTGGATGACGATGATTTAGGTAATATGGTTAACGATGATGATGACAATAATGACTTAGGTGAAGAAGAGTTATAAATGGTTGCATGGACACCTAAAATTACTTTGTCCAACATGACCAAAGTGTTGAAAGAGTTCTAAAGTTCCAGAGATATATTTCTCAAGGCCTGGCACATTATCGGGATTTATATAAAAAATTAAACAATAATTTGTCACAGTTTCTTATAACAAAACATATTTCCAAATCTCCGAGGACTGAAGTTATCGCAAACATCGAAACAGAAACTTTTCAAATATTATCGAATGATGAAAGTGATTCGTCACCAAGCAGAAAGATAAGATTAGTTGTTGAATTAATAGACACAGAAAATGATTGGGAATAAATTGTATTTAAATTTATTTTTTTATGTTACAATATTGTTTGAAATGAATTGATCTCTTTTAATATACTGAATTATTATTTTTTATTAATAAACAGTACACTGATTTTCTTTACACGATTTTCCATACAAACTTTTTTGAATTCGATTTACACGATTTTTTCTGGAACGTATCTATCGTGTAAATCAATGGATAGGTGTATATGACGGCTACAAAGACTTTACCCTAGTTCGGCATTTGGTTTAACTTAAATACAGAACACAACTTTCGTGACATCTCTACTTTTAATTCAAAAGCCCAACTGTGCGTATACTTAGTTCTTCAATTCATTATATTGATCATACGTGACGTAGTCTTTAATTTAGTTTGACTGAAAGTAACCAAAATAAGAAATTCATCATCAATTTTTTTTTTTTTTGCATAATTATTTTAAAATTTGCTATTCTCTTCAAATTTTGACTTACTACACAGTTCAAAAAAAATTAGAAAAATTTTACGAATCTTGGATGCGACCTATTACACGTCATTACATCAAAAAACTTAATAAGTTTCTGACCGTAAATTCTTTATAGCTCAGACACTCTGATTACATTAGAGTACTTAACATCTTTAATTGTTCATATCTTAACTTTAATTTGTGTGCCTCAAATATAAATTACCTTTATTCCTTATATTTCGTTTTTTAAGATTTTCAAAGTAACTCAAATCGGCTAAACTGCTAAATTCGCCAAGTTGATGTTGGACATTTGTCAGCTATAAATAGCTATAAGGAAAACTTACGGTCAAATTCTTAAATTTGGTATAGGTCGAAACACATTCAGCCATGTCTGAAGCCCTTCATCTTTCCCCACCTTTCATCTCTATACTATCCCTTTCCAAAGAAAGCAACACACTAAATATAGGAAGTATTTCCTGAGTGTTGCCTCTCTTTAAAAAAAAAAAAAAAAAATATACTTAGTTGCATGTGAGTAATTGGGAATTATTATATTCTGTTCTTAATGTTAAAATAAAATATTTTGTTTGTTTAAAAGATTGCATTAGGCTAACGATGCGAAAGTCCTGACATTGTTATATATATTTAAAACAATCAACAAAAAAAAATATATATATCTGAACTTCATCAAAATAAGTTAACTAAAGTAAAAATTTCATAAGTTTTTTAGAATTTTTTAAAATACTAAGCTAAAGTAAAATAATTTGTTTATTTCAACATTTCGATTTTAATTTGCATTGAACTAAGTATCAGCAAACTACTAATGTTTTGCCAAAAATCAGTTCACTGATTTTCAGCAAACACTTTTACAGATATTAGCAATATCTCTGTAAGCATCCTCTTATAAAAAATTTGGTTGACTCAACTAACTTTATTTGCTAACTTTATGGGTTTTTTTTGAGTGTACGACTATTGATATTTTGTATTTATACAACCAAATTAAAAGTTAAGATGTGTAAAATTTTAAATAAAAAAATAATTGTTCAAAACAAATTTTTGTAGATTGACGGCACACTGTGTTGCGGCTAGTGGAAAAGTAACTTTTTTCCGATTATTTTTTTCAGTGTTTCTAATGATGCAATTTTGTCACAGACATTCCAAGTAAACAAAAAACACATAAAGCTTATTTTTATGTTGGCCCGTTGATTTTTAATTGATTTTAGAAGTCAAATATACAAAATTTTCACGAAAAGAGGGGATTTCAGGGCTGTATTCAAAATAATCTCATTTGATTTTGGTGACAGATATTTTGATTTGGAAAAAAAATCTGCCTTCGGACAAGTATCTTCTGTAAAAAAAAGGAATGTTGTTTGAGACATTTTCATATGCACCTTTTTTAGAGCGAAAACCCGACTAAAGGTCCATTTTTCCTTTAAATTTGGGTTAGGTAAGCAATATCTAAAAAGTCCCAGAGAGTCCCAGTTCCAAACCACTACAGAAATGTTATATAATTTGTTTTCAACGAACTGTGAAAAAATCAGCTGCCGATACCAGCCCTCCTGGGAGTTATAGCGATTTTAGTATATCACTCTCAGTATTTATTCCATAGAAATTCCATAAAATAGTATCTTCAAATTTTTTTTTTTATTCTGCATTTATTCTAGCACTCCACAGAAATGACCATAACTCTCTTAAAACTGAAGCTATTGACTTCAAACCGGTATCAAATTAAAGCTTTATTGCGACCTTTCAAATAAGAAATGAAATAGATTTTGGTTTTATATAAAATTTCAGAGTTTTTCAACAAATATCGAAAAATCATGAAAATTTGACGTTTATAATTCTTGTTCGGACCACCCTATCGTTTATTTAAAAAACTAATCATAGGGTATTTATCAGAAATAAAAGAACAATTAAAATAAATTTTTTTTTGTAAATTTTTCGAAAAATTTTTATTTTTTTTTGATTTTGTTGAAAATTTGACCCAACAATTTTTTTCGGTGTACATTTTTTTTTCACTAATTCTGTTTGGGATTTCATTCTGACCAATCTGTAGAAGTTTCTCATCGATACAATTAAAATTACAGTTTAGGCAATATGATTTCCAAAAACTTCCGGTTTCGCAACACTGTGCGGCAGCGCTTAAAATAAATGAGCTCCGCCGTTCAAACCTAATATCCACATATATGCACATTAAAGGAATTAAGCGTTGTATGGCTATTTTTCAAAATGAGCTGGATATAAAAACATTTAATTTGAAGTTTGGTGCCGACTTGATAAAGAAAAGTCGAGGCGGAAATCCTTTTGAAAATTTGTATTTTGTATAGGGGAAAATTACTTTTTTCAGAGATTGCAAAAAAGTTTGATGTCGTAAAGGTTTTATTTATATGATAAATTAATCGATATAATAATAAAATATAAAATCGGCTAAGAACTAGTCCAGTAATAAAAAGTGCCCCAGACCCCTGATGTGGCAAATACCACTTGATCGTTTTTGAAATTAATTACTGCTACATAATTTACTTTTATTAAAAGACTCTTTAGTTATGATATATGAAATATAGTTTTAGACTATCCTCAGGTGATATGAAAAAACGGACAATATTTTTGAGATATTTTCCAAATCTCCAATTTTAAAAAAATTACTTCAACAAAATCGAAAAATTGAGATTTGAACTTGATGGAATTGTTAAATACTTTTTAGAGAACAATAACTAAAAAAAGGTATTAAACATATTCCCCCGTGCACTTAAGTAAGTCGGTGATTTGATTTTTAGCGGATTTTAGGAAATTTTGTTCTTTTGGTAATAACAAGGCTAATTTGTTGACAAAAATTTTTAAAATGGAAAATTCAATTTGTTTGCAATGCCAGTGCGAAATCCTGACCAACATGATTATGATTACAAAAAAATCACTAAAATTGTGAAAATTTTAAGGTTTTTTTTAATTATTTTTTTTTTTTATGTGAATAAAAGTCTGCCCTTATGAAATCAACAACCTACAATTATTTAACCAAAAATTTCTGTTGACTCTAGCAAAATAAGCCGTTATTAGCAGTTTACTAAATTTTAGGTGAATAAAGCAAAAATATTGTAAACATTACAGTTTTTCTTTGCTAGTTTACGTCTACTACTAACTACTACTAACTAACATTCACTTCGAATATAATTTAAATATTGTAAAGGTAACAGTTTTTTTTTTTTTTGCTGTTTTTATTTTATTAATATTTAGCAAACAAATCTGCTAAATTTAGCAGTTTTTTCTACAAGGTCTATATTTTTTTCTGCCATTTTTACAGGTTTATTTCTATGAGTGTAATTGTAGATTTTTTTTTTGCTTAAAGTAATATTTCCTAAGAAATTTGATCTCAATAAAATATTTATTATTTAAAAATCTCTATATTTTTGACTGCACACGTGTCAAATATATTTGTTTGGTTAACTTTAATGGTCTTGAAAAAACTATTATTAACAGCTTGTAACTATAACACATACCCACATAAATACACACTAGCGCGTCCCGAATTTGGCTTTTTTTCGAATTTGAAAATGCTTGCCCCCCCAAATGATGGGGATTTAGGACCCTTTTACGAGAAAAATAACAAAAAAATTTTTGGACAACAAACCAGATGGCTACTGGATCCTAAAGATTGCAATCCTAGTGCATTTTGAAAAAAAAAAAATATTTTTGATTTTAAAAAAATTTACGCCAAAAGTTGCGCAATACAGAGTACATTCCGGGAAAAATATTAAAAAAATTTCCGTAGAGCAATTTTGATGCAGCGTTGCATCTTAAAGATGGAAAATGAGTATATAAAAAAAAAAAAATCCATCTCGGCCCACTGTACGCTGGACCAGAATAGCTCTATCACATTTTTTCAATAGTTTTAACGAAAGCGCTCTGTGGGACGAGATAGATTTTTTTTTTTTTTTTATATACTCACATTTCAATCTTAGAGATGCAACGCTGCACCAAAATTGCTCTACGGAAATTTTATTAATATTTTTCCCGGAATGTACTCTGTATTGCGCAACTTTTGGCGTCAATTTTTTGAAAATCAAAAACAATAATTTTTTTCAAAATGCACTAGGATTGCAATCTTTAGGATCCGGTAGCCATCTGGTTTTTTGTTCAAAATTTTTTTTGCTATTTTTTCCGTAAAAGGCTCCTAAATCCCCATCATTTGGGGGGGGGGGGGGGCAAGCTAAAAAAAAATTTTTTCGGGACGCGCTAATACACACTCCAACCCACACACAAACAGTAATGAAATACTACTAGTAATTGTATGTTTTTTTTTCATTCATTCATTTTTGCTATGGACTAACATTTATACATTATGTTGTCGGTGTAGCATTATGATGTTAAATCAACAATATTATATTCATCAAAATAATGACATCATTATGATTACATTGTGGCAAATACGATGTGTTGTTATGAGGTTTTTTGTATGGCTTTTTCGTAATCAAATTTTTCTTCACATACATATGTTTATTAGAGCGACTCAAGTTGTATGGAAGCGAAATTCGTGAGAGGTGTACCCCTCTCACAATGAACATTGGTATTTTTTACGATGACATCTAAAATATTTCGGCTCTAGCTTTGACCTCCCGTGAGCTGGACCATTTTGAAAAAGGGTCCATTTTTGCATGTTTTGTTAATTTAAGAATCTATATCCTTACCAACATATACAATATGGGTATCATAAGAAAGGTTTTTTAAAGGCGCGTCCAACTGTATATACAATTTGTCCAAGGACGATCATACATGTCCTTTTTTTAAGGATATTCTGTAAAAAAAAAACTGTTTTTGAATTTTTTGTTCGGTGTTGTTTGTAATAAAAATGCCAAATTAACATATTTTAATCTTTAGTCGACCTTATTAAATACGGGTCTCAGCTTTTTTTGAAATTCGTGCTAGTTCGTGTTTTGACAAAAATGCAATGGGGTGGTAACTCTTCGTTTTAAAAAGGGCAATATGGGTCTCAAATTTTTTCTTTTGCCAAGTACACCATCTTTGTATGTTAATAATTTAGATTTTTGCAAATTAGATGCATTTAAGACGGTGCTCTGGAATATATATAAATGCAATTTTGTGGTAACTCTAATATGATAGCGGATTTAGTTTTAGATCATGTATGGATGCCAATCAAAATTTTCATAATTTAATATAAAATTGTCTGACAAAAAAAAAAAAAATGCTCGACTCAGCTCTACTATCTGAATCGATTCTAGATTCAGATAGTAGAGCAGAGTCTAGAATTTTGTTTGTCAGACACACCACATTTGGAGTCGACCAGGGACAAAAGTACAATTTTTTAATTTAAATTTTCTCAAAAATTTCTTATCTGTTCGGGACAAATTAAATGGCATAGGAATGCTTATGAAAACTTCTTTCGTATGATATAATTACATTTTAATTTTCCAGTATAGGGAGTGTGTTCTTTCACTTTAAATGTAAAAATTACCGAAATATTTTAAATGGAAGTTCATTATCGAATAACTGAAAATAAGTTTGCATTGCTTTAAAAAAAATATAAATTTTATTATGCCAAATAAAAATTAGTTGCAAAATAAAAAGTGAAAGTAATTGTTCAAAATGACAAAATAAAGTTCCTGTTTTTGTTTTTCTCGTTAATTTTTATCTTTACAGTGAAATAACAATGTCCCCTACCTGGAAAATTAAAATGTATAGTTATTATCGGAAAGCAGATTTTATAAGCTTTCCTATGACATATAATTTCTCTCGAACTGATAACTCATTTTTGAGAAACTTTAAACTAAAACAATTTAACTTTACTTTAAACAGAAGTAAATTTTATTACGTCAGATAAAAATAAATTAAACATAAAATAAAAAGTGAAATTAATTGTTCAAATTGAAAATATAGAGCTCTTTTTTTGTTTTTCGGTCATTTTTATCTTTAAAGTTAAATGACATGGTCACATCACTGAAAAATAGAAATGTATATATTTCATAGGAATGGAGATTTTTCTAAGCTTTCTAATGCCGCATAATGTGTACCGAATCTGTAGTTAATTTTGAAAAAATTTAAGATTAAAAAAATAACTTTTAATACTTTCCGCCTCCAAAGGGGGCGTGTTTTATAAAAAATACAAGAATAGCATTTGCATTATGAATGCCGCATAATTTGCACCGAACAGGTAGTTAATTTTTGAAAAATTGTAGATTAAAAAACAACTTTTAAGACTTTCCGCCTCCAAAGGGGCGCAGTCAAAAATAAGATTTGCATTATGAATGCAGTTACGTTCGTTTTCAATTTCTGATCGTAAAGAAGACTACTGAGATTTTCATATGCTTTTTTAATTTCTTTGAAATAGTAATTCTACTTTAGGAAATATGGCTTTTTAATATTCACTACTTTTAGCATTTGTTTGTAACAGAAAAACCGCAATAAAAATCCTTGTTTACAAAATTTAAGAAACTGAAAACGGTAGTGTCCTAGGTTTTTCAAAAAAAAAGTACTGGCAAAGCACTTTTTTATAAATGCTGGCAGAGCACATTCAAACAATGTTTTGCCAGCAATATTATTTCATATATGATAGTAAATGTTGTAAAACAAGTACTGCCAAATACCTTTTTGATAGCATTGTCAAATCACTTTAAGCCGATGTTTTGTCACAGGTTGTTTTTCATAAACAGTTGTAAATTTTGTAGAACAAGTACTGGCAAAGTCCTTTTTTAAAACGTTAGCAAATCACTTTTAATTGATGTCTTGCCTGTGGTTGTCTTTCATAAAAAGATTTAAATTTTGTCAGGTATAGGTAAAGTGCTTTTTGAACGTTGACAAAACGCTCCAAATAAGTGCATTCCCAATGGTTTTTCTTTGGTATTACTGTTAGCCAGCGCTATGCCAGCGCTTTGCATTTTTTGTACCATCGGCAATTTCTACTTGGAAAGTTATATCAAATTTGATATCTGTCTTTGTTGCATCATATTAAGTCTTTTTAATCGGTTTGTCGTTTTTTTTTAAATTTCGCTGGTTTTATTAACTTATGAGATTATTTTTTTTTTTAATTTTAAATTTTAACGATTTTTTAAATTTTGGCGTTTTTTTACAAATCTTTTGCGATTATTTACAATTTTAATTAAAGTTTTATTAGTATGTACTAAAATATTGTTTGAAATTAAAAATAACATTCTATTTAAATTTTATTAGACATGATTAAAATCTTAATTGAACCGAAAATCAATTAAACAGTTACAAATTATTTTAATTGAAATTAAAATTGCATTAATATCGTATGACCGAATTCAATTAAACTTTTAATTGAATCAACACATATTTTAATTGAAACTCGATATTAGTCTTTTCTGTGTAAAACAAAATACATATAAATTAATATATAAAACCTCATATGAAACTAACAATTTAATATTTTAATAATAAAGGGTCCGCCATCTAACTTTTTTTTTTCAACTAGTGCTTATTTCGTGAATGGTAACATTTAGCTCATATCTGATTTGACAGATAATTAGTTTTATCCTTCCGCTGAACGCATATGGTCCGTATGTTCGTTATCTTGTGAAAAAAGTGAAAGAGAAACTAGCATCCTCATCGATAAACCAAAGCGTGAAAAGCCAAAAACAGTGCATACACCCGAGAATATTGCTGCTGTGGCAGAAAGTGTGCGTGAAGCGCCATCAACATCAATTCACCGTCGTTCTCAACAATTGAACATTTCGTAGACATCATTGAGACGAATTTTGCATAAAGACCTTGGTATGACGCCATACAACGTCCAATTGGTTCAGGAGTTCAAAAAAAAAAAAGTTATTTGGCGGACCCTTTATAAATCAGTTTATTTGTTTGTTAAACATTAAGCAATAGTATTATGTTTATAAAAAACGTGTTTGCCCTCAAAAGAAACACTTTTATTATTATGAGAATAAACCTTTGGCTTTTATCCATAAAGTTACCTTTAACATTATTTACTTCCGCTCTAGTTTTTTTCCACACAGACATATACATACAAAACAAACACATGCACATAATGTATATGCTAAATCATGCTATTCATTATCCTTTTTTAAGTATACTTTAAACACTTGCAATTTTTCTCTTTTTTTGTATACATCTACATAGACTAACGATTTTGTTTTTTTTCAATTTGCAACTTTTATACATTTATTTATCGATAATCATTAAAATTTAAATAAAAAGATGTTTATCACTGTCACATTGTTGTAACCGCCATATTTAGCAACTAGATGGTAATACCTTTTGATGTTTAGGTTTTTATGGTAAACAATAAAAAAAAAAAAAAACTTTTTTAAAAAAAATGTATTTACCTTTCGTATTTTTTTTTTAACTCAGGGATTTTAAAACCGTTTTTTCTTGTTTGTTAAAATATTGTGACTAACAGGTTTTCTTTTTTTTTTTTGTGGTTGGGGTTTATTTTGAATAGCGTTAATATAATGCCCAAGCATGTGTAGCTGAGCATAAATGTTTAGATTTAAAATTTATTAATATACATCCATCAACGTTTTAACTCTACGTTGTAACATATTTAAGGTAAAATCTTTTATGCGAATAAAATCCATAATTTTGGCGGTGAGCTAAAAGTCATGCTATTTTTTTTCTTTCACTTTGAATTTGAAATGAATTATATGCATGATTGGTATTTAAAAATAAAGGGTGATTTTTTAAGAGCTTACGGATTTGAATTAAAAAAAAAGAATATTTAGAGAAATGTATGAAATTTTTTTTTTTGAGTCTAAAGACCGATTTCTATAATTCAATGTTTAAAGATGATTTCATGTAAATGTTGACCGCGGCTACACCTCAAATGGTTCATACGCTGGGTCCAATTTGGCATAATCGACCGGTACCTCACGAATAATTTCTTCAATATTGGCTTCCAGTGCGTCAACAGTTGCGGGCTTTTCCCTACCCAGCAAAGAAAAAACTCGATTTGGTAGGCACTTGCTACCTTTATATGCTTCCAAACAAGCGTTTCACCGCCATGCATACTATAAGGCAATTATTTAAGGCATTATGTAGTACTTCCCAAAATGCCTTCTTTAAAGCAATAATGTATGCATACAATGAAGCAGTAAAGAATGCATACAATGATATAGTAAATAATGCATACAATGAAGCAATAAAGTATCAATAAATCAATTTAATTTATTTAGTAAAAACATCATTAACTGTATGAAAATTAAATTTTTTGGTAGTGAATTTTAGTGATTTTTATCGTTGATCTATAATTTTTTGTAAATTTTTTTTCCAGAACATCTTCTGGAAGTCAATGAAAAGAATGCCTTTTAATAGCGCTTAATTGAAGCATATATTTTACTGCTTCTTTGAAGAAGAGAATAAGCGGTGCCACATGCCTCACTGTGTGGCATGTGGCACCGTCTTGTTGAAACCATATGTCACCCAAGTCAAGCGCTTCCATTTTGGGCAAAAAAAAAATTTGTAATCATTGCACGGTAGCTCTCGCCATTTACAGTAACGTTCCTGCCTTCGTCGTCTTTGAAATAGTACGATCTAATGATGCCACCGGCCCATAATCCACACGAAACTTTTCACACCAAATACGGCAATTTTGCTGGTTCACTTATCCATTCCTCGCTGAACACAATTTTCCGATAAAAAAGTGGATTTTCATTCAACTTTTCCAGCGCCCATTCACCAAAAGTTAGCCACAGTGGTGCTGTGTGGCTTCAATTCTTGCACCAGCTGTATTTTTTTGGGTGTAAACCAAATCCTTCCTCAAAATTTCCCCAGTGGAGTAACAGAGGCTCAATTTCTGCGAATGGTGGCGGATCTATAATTCACGGTCATCAACAACACTGGCGATATTTTCCTCTGTTCGCACTCTACGTATGTGTGTTGGTTAGGGTGGGGCGATTTGAACATATTAATTGGCGCTTCTCGTTTCTGATTCTTGGGAGTGTACTGAGCAAAAAAGTCCACTAGACCATACGTCTACGGTAAAAAACGAGCTTCCACATTTTGACTTTTTAGCCGTATTTTGTGAAAGTAACAATGGGTGGGATGGACATATCGCAGGAAGTAGGGGGAGCTTATTCAAGATTATGGTATCAATCTCTTCTTTGGAAGATTCTGTAGCAGATTAATGCATCAGTCATATTTGTGCGAGGGGTTTAAGGGGTTAATTTTTAATTTCGAAATAGGGCTTTTTTTGCCGTATTTTGTGAAAGTAACAATGTGTGGGATGGACATATCTCAGGAAGTAAGAGACGCTTATCCAAGATTACGCTATCAATCTCTTCTTTGGAAGATTCTCTAGCAGATTAATGCATCAGTCATATTTGTGGGTGGGGTTTAAGGGGTTAATTTTTAATTTCAAAATAGGGCTTTTTTGCCGTAAAGTCAAAATCTGGAAGCTCGATTTTCACCGTAGACGTATGGTCTAGTGTTGGTTGTTTAATGTCCAATAATCTAAATTTGGTGCTAAATTTAGTCACAAGATTCCAAATAGCCGCCTCAGAAGGTTGCCCAAACTGATCATAAATTGGAAGAAGTGCACGTTGCAAATTCTTAACCGAGCATAAATTTTGATAATAAAATTCAATAATCTGCAACCGTTGTTCGTTTGTAAGTCGATTCATGTTTAAATTATAGACCAAACTGAACATGTTTAACAGTAACATATTACAAGAAAACAGTTGAGCTGCCAAAAACAGTGTTGTCAGAAAGAAAGTTGCTAAAAAATCACCCTCTATACATTTCTAATCAACATTTAATGACTTTAAGAAATGTAAATTTAATGTTACTTTATTGTACTGTACATATAAAGGAAAGGCTTTTAGTTTTTGATTGACCGTAATCATAAGCAGACGTTAATTCAGTTAATTAGTTTATAAAAATAAAGCATCACATTTTTATACAAAACAAACTAATAAGGGTTTTGAAAGGGATTATTTAATCCCTCTAATGATATATTAAACAAAAATAATATATAGCGTTCAGATGTTGAAGATGTTACTGTCTCTAGTAGTAGGCATAACATAATGAATAAAAAAGGCAAAGCGAAATAGTTCTGCTACAAGCAGTAATTACTTTACACCTCTTCAAACACTTAATGAGAATGATGTTAATAAAGTATACATTCCGCCAATTACCATATTTAAATGCGAAGCAGTACAAAAACATGATTTTGCAGAGAATTAAAAATATCCAATTTTGCTAATATAAAAATTTCTATCGGTATTAAACTATTTTGTTATAGCAAATATTACTATGATTTAGTATGCACTAAATTCGAATCAAAATTCGATTTTTTTACGTATGTTACAAAAAATGAAATGACATATAAAGCTGTTCTACTTGGCCTCGATAATTATGATCCAATTATAATTAAGCAAAAATGAAATGATATGAGACTTAGGCTTGCGCAGGAATAAACTAGTGCATACTTATTCTCTTGTAAATTCTTACTTAACCCTAGAACACACACCCGGGTACAAATGTATCCACTTGCAACTTTGCAATGCTGTAACTCAGCAACGGCTTAACTTAGCGCATCTTGGAAACATAAGTAATTTCTAATCTTTTAAAGTTTATTTGATCCAATTCGGATCAGTGGTTCAGGAGCTACGAACTTCCAAAGTCGACACCTACGTAAACACATACAACATTTGGCTATCCCATGCCAGTGAACTTTTTTGCCTATATCTCTTGAACCAGGTAGAATATTTGCATGAGATAAAATCTAAAACGTTTGAAAAATATTAATATACGCATTTAAAAAATAATGAAATTGGACCATTTAAACATTAGAAAAAGCTAAAATAAGCTAGTAGGTACAAACGTATCCCGGGTGGGTGTTCTCGTAGAAAAAGTTGGGTATGCATCGTACGGTTAAGCAAAACAATATATATTTTTTTTATCACGTTAGCAATGAAAAATGTAATGAATGATTGTGTCAAAATATATTCGATATTGCATATTTATTTGGGTTTAAAAAGGATATTCATGAAAAATTACATGACCAAATTAAAGAAATTTTTAACCAAAATTTTAATACAAATAGAGAGCAAAATCTAGCAAATTATCCATAACTCAGGCCAGAGGGGAGATATTGTGCATTGATTAAAGAGAGATGAAGAGTTCAAAAAAAGTAGTCGACGACGTCAAAAATGTTCTCATAATTGGAATAACTCATGCTAAAAGATCTCTGAAAATAGGCTAATTGTGATATTTCAGATGAAGTTAAAACTTTCATATAAAACAACTAGTTTATCTTAATTGTTAATAAAATTGTAAATTCATATAATAAATTCCTTTTAATAAAATGTATTCCTTGTTTATGATATGATATTTTGTTTAAAAGTAGATCTACCAAACAAATTAAAAGGGATATATGTTTGCTTGCCTCCTTCGGCATCACATTTTTAACACTTAAAAATAAGATTGGTACGATAAGGAATTCCTCATGCTCTTTAAAATAGTACATTTTATCACATATCCAAATTTAATGAAAATCTGCCAGAAATTATTCTCTAAATTTCCATGTGGGTCATTTTTGGGCAAAGGTCGTCAAATGTGGATCAAATTACATAAAGAAAATAATTTTATCGAGGGGAAATTTATTTCAAATCATTTTAAAGCTTTGCAATCTTGTAGTCATAATTTAAATTATGTTTAGTGAGTCTGTTTTGTACCCAGGCCACTAAGGGTTAAATATTTTTTAAAGTAAAGTAAAGATAAGACTAGTCAAAATAAAATGATATTTTTCCGAAAATTATTTTGTTCAGCTTTTGACAAATTATTAAATTGCATTTCATTTTATATTGTCAGGTTTGAGATCATAAATAAAATGTTATTTTTATAAATATTTTCACTCTTCAAAAAATTAACCACAATTGCAGTAAAATTTAACCACAAATGTAGTAAAACAAAAACAACAATTAATTTTTTTTGTTGTATTAACTAGGAAAAAACTACTGCATAAAAATAATGTAAAATCATAATACAGTGATTTAATGTGGTTTGTCCATTTAAATGAACCACAAGTGTAGTAAGAACTTAAGTTTATTCTACAAATGACTGTTTTTTTTCACTTCAAAATAAAGATACCGTATTTCAACTCAAACAACTGCAAATAGTTACTGCAGGAGTTCCCTGAGTATATGAATGACAGTTTAAATATCAAAAATAACTTTTATTTTTGCTCGAAAACATAAAAATCAAAAAATAACTTTTATTTTTGCCCGAAAAAATAAAAATCAAAAATAACTTTTACTTTTGCCCGAAAAAATGAAAACCAAAAAATAACTTTTATTTTTGCTCGAAAAAATAAAAATCAAAAAATAACTTTTATTTTTCCGCGAAAAAATAAAAATCAAAAAATTACTTTTATTTTTGCTCGAAAAAATAAAAATCAAAAAATAACTTTTATTTTTGGTCGAAAAAATAAAAATCAAAATAAAACTTTTATTTTTGCCCGAAAAAATAAAAATCAAAAAATAACTTTTATTTTTGCTCAAAAAAATAAAAATCATAAAAAAACTTTTATTTTTGCTAAAAAAAATAAAAATCAATATTTTGAAAAGCAATGCATTTAATTATAAACTAGTTCATAAGGATCAAAATGGTATATTTGAAACAGTTTTCCGACATTTATTTCTAATTGCTTTTTTTGTTTAAAAATTTGAAAATAACTGTTATTTTCGGTCCCTGATTTATTTCCAATAATCTGCTGTTGCATTGCCGATAAAGCTGTGCAACAGGCTTTATGTCATCGCCATCAGAATCAATGCCTACAATGCAAAATGAAAACTTACTATTGGATAAACAAATTTCTCAAAGGGTTTTACAAAGTTAGTTCGAATTTAATTTTTATGGCCTCTTGAAGTTGGGGTATTTTTAATTTTTTGTAAAATAATAATAAATACATTGGCATGTAATTGTGTGTACTTATTGCTCCATAGAGCCCAATGTCGAAAATATATTTTATCATATTAAATACTCGCCAACTTGTGGTCAAATATTATGAAATCATACATTTTTGGTAAACATATATTTATTTTTATTTCGGGTACTATTCCTTAGAACTTTAAACTACAAATGTATATTGTTTTTTGAATTTAGTTTCGAAATTTATTCTGAATATTTTGCAAAAGTATAGAATCGATTATTATTTTAAAAAATAGTTTTATTAAAAAAATATTTGTTTTAAAAGATATATTGCAATTAAAAATTCAAATTCGATGTTCTGTTCAAATGCAACAAATAAAAACGACTTTTAGCTATTAACCACGAGATTTTTTCGAAGTTGATGGGAGTTGGAAATTTTAGAAAATGCAGCCGATATTGTGGGTGTTCCGAGCTATCAGATCTGTTGCACCCCAAAAATATTTTATGATGCATTTGGAAAACTAAAAATATTTCTCTTACCAAGATATAACCACGCTCGAAAAACAATTTTTTTTCTACTCCTATTTAAGAAGATATCGAGATTTTCGCTTTTTGGAAAAAGCGAAATTAGGCAAAAAAGTATCTAAACTTCAATTTATATTATTAAAACTTCAAAGCTTTGCTAATAACACTTAATGTCTTCTTTCTGGAAAATTTCATAAAAATCCGTCTATAAGTTTATAAGTTAAGACGATGTTATTTAGAGCAATCCTTATAAAACCCTGTGAGTCCTTGGACTAAAGTAAGGACTTATTATTAAATATAAAGCTTCAATCTTACTTATATTCTATTATAAAGAGTTTTTAGTCAACTTAAATTAGTTTTTTAGATTTTTGAAAACTATATTTAAAAAACAAAAAAAATTGTTTTTGAAATTTCACGAAATTTTGATTTTGAAGCTTTCTCGCTTTCAAACCGTGGACGGCACAAGAAACATTTCTTTGCAAAATATTTAGCAAAATTTAGTTTTCTATCGGAATATATTAATTTCTAAGTATGATACCCTCATTACACGCATTTGTGGTAAATTTAATGAAGACTGCCCTGTGGCAGCCTTACCCGTTAGAGGGTTAAGTGTTGCTAATTTACCTTATTTCGGTTTGCGTTCACTGAGACGAGAAATAATTTGGGTCACAAACTACATTTACAAAACTTTATATTGCGGTACTAAAGGTTCTTGAACGACAAAGCCATTTGTAGGTTTACACAATGCTCTCTCTTGCCATGTGTGATTTGAATACTGGTCACCTTTATGACGATAGTTAAAATTTCCAGCTCACATCACGTTAAAAGGACTTAGACCCACATAGTTTAAAATCGGTTTGCTCGTTACATGTGAACGTAATTCAGAATAAATTCCGAAAATTTCACTATTAAGTAGCCCATACAATAGAATTTATAATGCATTTGATATTGCATTGTTTTTAATTAAACAGAAAAAGACAATAATTGTATGTCTATCATAGAGGATTTGTTTGTATTTGATCACGCCTATTCGCCTACTATTTGTTGAAATATATGAAAAATATATTTTTGATTTCCCGCCCTTTCTTAAAAAAAATAATTATATGTATATTAGAGCGACTCACCAAAAAAAGTGCTCGATGTACCCTCCTAAAAATGAACCTTGGACTTTTTTAAGATGACATTTAAAATATTTCGGCTCCAGCTTTGACCTCTCGTGAGCTGCACCATTTTGAAAATGGGTCTATTTTTGCATGTTTTGTTAATTTGAGAATCTGTTTCCTTACCAACACACACAATATGGGTATTGTAAGAAAGGGTTTTTTAAGGCGCGTCCAACTGTATATAAAATTTGTCCAAGAACGAGCATACATGTCCTTTTTTTAAGGATATTCTGTAAAAAAAATCGGTTTTTCAATTTTTTGTTCGGGGTTGTTTGTAATAAAAATGCCAAATTAACATATTTTAATCTTTAGTCGATTTAATTAAATATTTAATTAAATTGAGTAAAGATTAAAATAAGTTAATTTGGCATTTTTATTACAAACTACCCCGAACAAAAATTCAAAAACCGTAATATTTGTTCCCTGAAGAAGTCACCCAATGTGGAGACGAAATATTGGAAATAAATAATTAATAAATAAATGATCTTAAGCTCGTTTAAACTAAAAAGAATAAAATCAAAGAAAACTTAACATTATTTATTTCTTTTAAAAAATTTGACTAACAATTAATTCTTAGTTTTTTCAAAAATATTTTGTTTGTAAATTTGTCGTTGAATGTTTATTAAATTATGTTTTTTTTTTTTTTTTTTTTTTGATTTAAGACTTTATACAAAAATTCATATTCGAATTCATACAAATTCAAGAGAATTTATTTTTTATATTAAGAATATCTTTAAAGTACACTTAAATTATGATGTTTGTTAGTTAGCAGATAATTTCGTATTTGAATAAAATCGTTTGGTAAAATTTGTATAGATTTTTGTCAGAAGTAAAAGGCAATTTTATTTTGCTAATTTTTCCACGTAATACATAAATCTGGTATTAAATATATTTTTTCTGCTTTTTCTCTTTTCAGGTATGTTTCTGTTTCCTAAATGTTTATTATGAAATATATTGATTCTTCTTAACTTCTATTGAAGTGTTAAAAAAATGTTGGGTAAGCAATTTTTCAAGAACTAAATATAGCAAAAATATATTTAGTATAAAGTGTTTTCGGCTCCTTTTATAAAAATGCTAAAATATTTAAATATACTAAGTTTTGGAAAATATAAAAAATCACTTTAAATCCACAAGAGTTTAAAGAATAAGAAATGCTAACCAAGCCAACTTTCCATCTAAAAAAAGTATGTCGCAGCAATGTCAAACTTATAGTATTTAGTAATTCCCCTGTAAAAAAAAATTATAAAACTTGGAGAATTTGAAAAAAATATAATTTTTTGAAAATTTTCAGAACTAGTTCTGAATAAATAGTGTAATAGAAATCTAAATTTACTTAAAAGTTAGCCATTGTTTTTTTTTTTTTTTTTTTTTGAATTACCAAAAAAGTTGATATTGATCCAGATCACAATCTCTGTGTAATTCGGCTTCGTTTCGATACTTTTATGTAGTTCATAGCAAATATGGAGTATGAGTTATATTGTAAGAGTGATATAAAATATATATTGGCACTGTAGTTCAATGTTATACAACTTCGAAATTTTATTGAATGTGTATGTCTTCTCCAAACACACACAGTAAAACTTTTTGGTGGCGATGGACATATTAATGAAAATTTTTAATAAGTAAAAAATGTTGGACGATTTTTTTAAATATTGAGTTTTTATAACTCTAAAAATTCTAGTACTGAACTAGTACATTTTTTTTTTTAATTTTTCACAAAAACTGTAAAGATATAGTTAAATTTCTAGCATTCGGAAGACTTTATTAAATTTTTATAAATAATTTATCTCTCAATTTACACTATAGATACATTCCTGAAAAAAATCATGATATTGTTAAATGTCGACCCTTCATGAAACTTTATTAAATTTTTATAAATAATTTTCACCTATCCCTCAATGTACACGATAGATACTTTCATGAAAATGTCGAATTCGAAAATTGTTATATCAAAAATCGTGTAAATCGAGACAAGGCTAAATAAGCCTATAAAATTATTGTTTTTAATATTATAAAGCATATTTAAGAACGAAATCTCATTATTAGCAGCCAATTTTCTTATAAAAATATTTAATAAAATCATTTTCAATTTGAACTATTTAATTTTTACTTTACGGATCTAAAGCTTACCAGTCGTAATACAAGGATTTTAGTCCCTAAAAACTGCACAGATTTTCAACTTTTAGCAAAACTATAAAACAAAACATATTTTATAAACCAAAAGTTTTCTAAGCCAAAAGTTTTTCTATAGAAGAAAAAAAAATATTCTTTATTTGAATTCACTAACAAGGGGAGGCCCCCCATGAGTTCTCTCCGATATTAATGAAATTTCGATATGTGATAAAGATAAAAAGTGTTTTTTTTTTTTTTTTGATGGCTCAATCTTATGTTCAGAGGTTAAAAAGCGAAGCCAAAAATTACCTCATTTTTCCTTTTTTCGGCATACATATTTCGAAATGTTTCAGAGAAATTTTAGACAAAAGTGGTGCTGCCGATTCAATACAATCATGTTCGATAACTTTCAAGTATTTTTAATTTTAAAAAAGCTTTCAATCTCCATATATTTCCAAAGATAAAGCAAATCAAGCGTATTAGCTAGGTTCATACTAGTATTTCGATCTGGCTAAAGATCTCACCAGAACCCGAAGTTTTAGAAAAGCTAGAGGCTCCAGAATGGGCATAGCTTTAACCCTTTCGCTATTTTGATGCCATATGGTATAATATATATGTCATCATGACTTTTTGAATACTTTCATATTTAGTTTGACTCATCTAAAATAAATTTTTTCTATGCAATATTGTATTTAGAGGTTTTAAAAACAGTTCTTGCTTTTTTAAATTACATTTTAACCACTATTGGATGAAAAACTGCAATTTTGAAACTTTACTTCAATTTTTTTTTACTAGTAAAAAGGGCCTTTTTTAAAGTACAAGATTTTACTAAATAACATACTAAATTAATAAAATTTAGTATACCAAAATACATAGAGAAGTGTAAAATATTACTAGAATTTATAATTTAATCTAAAAAACAGCTAATAACCCCGTGGCATTTATTTGAATTTGCATGATGCCATACGGCATCAATTTTATTAAACGGAGCTAATGTGCGGTATAAAATAACGATTTATTTGAACTTGATAAGTTTGATTCATTTACAAGCTGTTTCGCAAAGACTGCAGTTCATTATGCCAAAGAAGGTTAAGGATTGTGGAATCGAAAAGATTTTGAATGATTTTGATGAATCAGATATTTCTGATTTTGAAGACTCTGACCATTCTGAATACATGACCTAATAGGGGCCTTAGAAAAATATAACTCTTTTGTTATAGAAGAGTTATCTCGACAAAATTCAACTGAAATAGGTATAAATAATATTGAAGAAAATTAAAGGGAAGAAGATCTAGTAGAGGTGGAAGGCGTATGGAAGGAGTATGGAAAACATTTAAGAATCTAGACGATTATCGCTGGAAAAAGGACAAGTGGACTGCTCCAGATGCACATTTCGAAGAACTGATACCAAAAAACATTGTAGAGACTCCTCTATAATACTTTTTGGAGTATTTTACAGATAAGCATCTAAATGAAATCGTTGCAGAATCCAATCGGGCATCACTCAAAGACACGGGGACGTCAATAAAACTAACCAATGAAGAGCTAATGAAATTTATTGCATTATAAATAATGATGGGAACAATTGGTTTTCCTCGTCAAACAATGTATTGGTCGAAAGCTTCCTTCCTTTCGCCAATGTATGACTAGAGCTCGGTTTCATTCTCTACGAAATAGCTTAAAATTCTCCTCTAGTTCAAATAAAACCGACAAGCTATTCAAGGTTCGAACGCATTTAGACGTATTTTGCAAAAAGATATATTCATTACCAAAGGATATTTATGGCGCAGAAAACGTTAATTTTGTTTCACGTTTTTGTGCAACAGAAAAAAGAAGATCGAAATTCAACAACCAGAACTTATTAGCAAATACAACCAAAACATGGGAGGTGTAGATAAAATGGATTTTCTGCTTTCACTATACCGGATTTCAATCAGGTCTAAAAAATGGACGTTGAAGATTTTTGACCATTTTATTGATCTTGCCGTATGCAACTCATGGCTGCAGTACAAGATTGATTGCGAAAAAAACCAAATAAAAACTAAAGATTGCATGAATCTTTTGGCATTTCGAAATGATGTATCAGACGCACTTCTGACATTTTCAACCCAGAAAATTGATATACGTAAGCGTGGGCGTCAAAAAACGTTAGAAAATGAAAACAGCCTTAAACTTCGGGAACTAGTTATCGCATTACATCCAAAAAGAAATACGAATTTACTCGACATGTCTCAATCATTGGCCGGAGTACACAGTTAGATGCAAGAAATCAAATTGCACAGCGTATTCCAGATATAAGTGCGCGAAATGCAATGTTCATTTGTGCATACCAAACGCCACACGAAATTACCATACATCTTACCATAACAGCCAGAATTAAATGCTATTTGAAGAGATTTTGCTTGCTGAACATTGGGCTACCATTCAAGGACATGCACACTTTTCTCAATTCCTAAACTATATTTTTAATATTTTGTTTATTTTACAGTAACTAATTTCTGATTTTTGCAGTATTTTCAGTTTATATTTAAAATGAGTTATTATATGTACGTTAATATGTATCTATTTATTTTATGTAATTTTTTTAATCTTGTCTTATTGAATTAAATATAAATATCAATAAAAACATCTAATTGAAAAAATCTTAAATTTGTATTTTTTTTACACCAGTTGGTACAAATGATGCCATATAGCATCATTCTAAAAAACCACTTTAGAATAAAAATTTTGAAAAAAAAATAATTAAATGTTATTATTATAAGTATTAAGGACCAATAAATAACAAAAAATGATTTTTAAAGTCTAAATTTAAAAAGATGTACCGAAAGGGTTAACAAAAAAATTATTAGTCATTAATTTTATTTCATTATTGTCTTATTAGTAATCAAAAACGTGGCTAGCGTCTATTTCTAACAATCATCATGACGTTATTAAACTTTGAAGACCAAAATTGTCCTATTTATATAAAAAAAAATTTAATTTTTACTTTGGCTCAAGTAATATGTTTACGGTTTTTTTTACATATTATTTTTCTATACATCGAGATTATTTTTATGCTATTTTTAATTTATAACGAGCTTTTAACTTCCATATATTTACAAAAATAAAGCAAATCAAACATATTAGCTAGGTTGAAACAATTCATTTTAAAAAGGACATAAAAAAAGAAATTTAAACTAACTTTGCAAAACCCTTTGGCAATTTTGTTTTTTCAGTGGCACACTCACAAGAACTTTACAATGGAAGTTCAACAGTTATTTAAAAATTTAATATGTAAAGTTGTTTCCATGGAATATACATTTAAATTACCCAAGAAATATATTTTTTAACTTTCTGTCTGTTATTCAATAAATAAACAAAAAAAAAAAACTGACTTTTGGTAATAATTAAAATATTCAGTTAAAATTTTCTATTAAAAATAAAGTTGCTATATTATATTGAGTATTTAAATAAACGAAAACAATCTATTGTTTTTTTTATCGTAACTAAAAAAACAATAGTTTTAAACGAACAGTAAGTAGTCTTTTTTTAAACTGATTTTCAGTTAATTTAATGTGTATATTCTATAGTCTTTACGAAAAAAATATTGTGAGTGTATACTTTCATTTCCTATTTTAACCATTGAAATTGATTTTTCTTGTTGCACAGTGTAATTAGTGTACTATTTATCATTAAAAATCTATAGTTTTTTTTTTTTTAAATCTCAAAAATTGTGTGATGAAAAAATGAAAAACTCTTTAAATATTATGCAGAGTTTAGTCTTAAAAAAATTAAAAATTTAAATATTCAAAAAATCTTAACCAGTTCGCGACCGGCAAAATGTTCCAAATATCTTCGCTAGAGGGTTCTGCAAAGCTATAAAATTTATACAAAATATTTCCTTACCATAAATCAATATTTCCACATAGTTTGATCGAAACATTCCCACACTCATAATAATCCATGCTTAAAAATACAAATATATTTTTCGTAAATTTTTTTTCGTAGAATGTACAAACATTTTGTTTATATTACAAAACTTTTGTATAAAACAAATTATATAAATTTACAAATTTCGTAAAAAATACAAACATGTTTTCGTAATATTTTTTTAGTACATTGTACAAAAATTTGTAATGTTACAAATATTACATATGGATGTTGATGTGGTTAGAGGTTGGATTTGTACTCAGAAAGTTGCGAGTTCAACTCCTGGCCAGGACAAATTTTTTTTTTTTTTTTTTGTTTTTATATTTTTTTTGTTTATTAATGTTTTTTAAATTTCTATGTTTTAATTTTTTTATTTCATTATTACTATTTTTGTGTTTTGATATAAATGGATATTTTGTATTTTGTTTAACCCATTCCTGCCTATTGGGTATTTAAATACAAAAAAAGAAGCCATCTTAAAAAAATTATAGCTAAAGCCAGGTAAGAGTTGCATCAAATTGATTTTTACAGGTAGGTGGAGAAAGGATAAAAATACTTTAGGAAAATGTTGGTGTAAAATTGGGGGTTAGTAATTATCTGTTCAATTGTCTGCAAATTTATATATTCTGAAAAATTGAAAGAAAGAATTGAAATTGCCTCTGAAAAATTGGGGAAGCAACACATCGGAAAACTTTATTGTTGGCTAATAGTGTTAGGTATTCTTTAAAGTGAAAAAAATTTGTAGCTGGGTAGGACCACTCACTTGGGCAACAGGTATGATTTCATGACATGACCATTAAAATACGTATTTTACAGTTTTATGAAGTACCCTTGCTGTAAATATCGATTATTTTCAAGTAAAAATGAAGAGTTTTACATGAAAGAGCATAACAAAATAATTTAATTAAAAAACCACAGAACAATTATTTTATATCAGTGGTTAATTCATAAGTCCCAAGTATGTGAAATCGAAAAGAAAATTATATCAAATAACTTCCAAAACCTTAAGTAAATAATGTGTGAAATTTCATCGATATTGGAAAATGGAATCGGGGGTCAGGCATTAATGGGTTAATAAAGAGGATCCTAAAACAAGTTAAAGAGGACCCGAAAACACTACTTCCACTTTATTTGCCGGGTTTACTATGAAATTCAATAAAACAAATATTTAAAAAGATAAAATATTTAATAATAAAATGCAATTAGTTTGAAATTGTTATTTAAGTTTTTTATTATTATTATTTTATTATTTTTTTAATTTGTTTTTTAATATATTATTTGATATAATTATAAAAAAATAATATTATTTTATTTAGTTCAAAAAACATAATAAAAATATTTAATTGCCATTCTACCTTTTTTATTAAATATTTGTAGCATATTTTTCTAGTTTTCATAAAAACTTCATAATATTTTCGACTTAAGTTCCTTTTTAGTTTGTTGTATTGCATCAGCTACTTTGGTGCAAATGGTGGAGGGGTCTACTTCAACACAGCAGGACGACACTGAAATCGTGAGTTCGATTCTGGTGTGGTACCATTACATTTTTTAATTTTAAAATAAACCCGTAAGGTATGCACCACATTTTTATTTAAAAAAAGTTTTTACAAAACTTTACGAAATGTGATTTGTATATTCTACAAATTTTTTCGTAATGTCAAAATAACCAAAACTTTCGTAAAATGAACAACGGTTTTCGTGTATTTTACCTATAGATTATTATGAGTGCATCCGTTAAAAGCTGGGGTCAAAAGGGGTAAGCCTTAAAAACTCGTATTGCTTATTTAAGGGTTTTTTATAATTAAATCAAAACGTATTCTCCTGGGTTACCATAGTTAATGCAATAAGTATGACTAACAAAATATAAAACAAAATATTTCTTCTCAAAGTCATATTTGCCTTTTATGTTCATCTTATGCAAACATGTAGTTCAAGGTTGTTTGTGCTATATTTTGTTCAAGGTAAAAAGTAGCAGCAAAATTGAAATCTATTCACAATTCCTCAAAAAAAAAGATAGAAATTCTTTTCAAAACAAATTTAATTTACACCATGTATATTTTTACTTTTTTTGTTTAACTGCAACATCATTTTATACATAAAAGAAAGAAGAAGCAGAAGAAGAAAAAATGTGATGATGAAAATAAAATTTTAACTTTATAATTTTTTTCTAGATTTTTTCCATCTCATGTTCAAAATAACTTAGGAAAATGGATTTAATGTCATGCCATCAATATGCGATGACAAAAAATGGTGGCATGAGCAAAATTTTCAAAGATGTCTTTACGAGAAAATTTATTTAGAAATGTTGGCAAAAAATGCCTTAATAAATTGAATAGAATTATACGCAGTTTTAACAGTTTTTTTTTTTTTGTCATTGTTTATTGTTGCTAGATCAAGTTGTAATTACTTTTCTTTTCAGATGAAAAAAAATTTTAATTAACCATGAATGTTATGAAACAACATTTTGTAGAAATTATAACAATTTTTGATATAAATTATATGAATATTTTTTTCGTTAATGAGTTTTACAAAACATATTAAATCTCAAGGCTAATTATTTTTTTTTTTTACATTTGGTTGATGGGCTTTGCTGGTGTAATGAATTCGTTATATTTTCAATTGTCTTTCAAGGATTTTGTAAAACGTAACGAATATAATTAAGATCAGAGCAGTGATTTGTATGCACTAAAAAATCTTAAAATATGCAGTAAAAAATCCAAAATATATGCTTCAAATATGCACTTAAATCGAAATATGCACTAAAACCGAAAAAATATGCACTAAAATCCTAAAAATATGCACAAAAACTAAAAAAATTTACACTAAAATTTTTTGGATTTTTGTAAATCGATTTAGTGGTTGGTGTAAAAATAAAATCCCATACAAATATCTAACAAATGATAACCAGATACAATTTCAAAGGTTGCATATCCTTTCTTTCGTCAATTTTTATTTAAATTTTAATTTTAATATCTACAAATGCAATTAAATAGAAAATATGCAAAATATTCAACAAAAAATGCCAAAATAGGCACTTTAATATGTCAATTTTTAAATAAAGTTTTATTTAAATTTCTACAAAATATGAAAAATAAATGCAGTTAAATTTAAAATATGCAAAATATTCGAAAATATGCACGATAATATGTAATTATAGCAAAATATGCAAAAATATGCATTTATAACAAAATAAGCAAAACTATGCAAAAACAAATCGATGCCATTCTTTGACTCGGAAAAGTATTTGGTCAAAATTGACTTTGGGCTACTGATTAGAAACATGTATTTACATGAAAGTCGCTGCCCTACAAATATCTAACAATTGACAATAAGATGCAATTTTAAAGGTTACAAATCATTTCTTTCTTCAATTTTTATTTAAATTTCTACAAAATATGCAAAATAAATGCAGTTAAATTTAAAATATGCAAAACATTCTAAAATATGCACTATAATATTATATAATTATACCTAAATATGCAAAAATATGCATTTATAACAAAATATGCATTAACAAATCCATTCCATTTTGCTACAAATTCTTTGATTCGAAAAAGTATTTAGCCAAAATTTTTTTTGGGCCCCTGACTAGAAACATGTTTTTACATGGAAGTCGCTGCTCTACAAATATCTAACAAATGACAACTAAATGCAATTTAAAAGGTTACAAATCCTTTCTTTCGTCAATTTTTAATTAAATCTAGTTTTAATATCTACAAGATGTGCAATTAGATTGCAAATGTACAAAAAATGACAAAAATATGCACTATAATATGTAATTATAGCAAAATATTTAAAATATGCATTCATAACAAAATATGCAATAACAGATAGATGCCATTTTGTTACAAATTATTTGATTCGAAAAAGTATTTGGTCAAACCTGACTAGAAACATGTATATGCATGAAAGTCGCTGCCCTACAAATATCTAAAAAATGACAACTAAATACAATTTCAAAGGTTACAAATTCTTTTTTTCGTAAATTTTTAATTGAGTCTTAATTTTAATTTCTATAAAATATGCAAAAATATGCAGTTAATTTGAAAATATGAAAAATATAACAAAAAATATTCACTATAAAATGTAATTCTAGCAAAATATGCACAAAATGCATTTGTAACAAAATATGCATAAATATGCAATAATACATCAATGCCATTTTGATGTAACTTCTTTGATCCGGAAAAGTATTTGGTCAAAATTGTTTTTGGGCAACAAAATTAGTAGATTCAGCAAAAGTTTTGCTAACACTTAGTAGATTAGAAATAAAAAAGCCTTGCTAAAAATTAATAAATTTTTTGCTGAATTTTAGTAGACTGAAAAAAACGCAAACAAATTGTAAAAAAATTGTAATTTAGTTAATATATTTGCTGAAAATCATAAAACATATTTTTGTGATTCTTTTAAAAATAATTTACAATAATTACGAAATATAAAAATTTTAATTTTCCCACATTGACGACATGAATTAATTTAATATCTGAAAATATATAGAAATAAATATATGCAACATAACAAAAATTTTCTTTCAAATACTTACATCAATGGTAGTCTAAATAATGCTTTATTTTAAAGGACGCAACTGCCGAAGATAATTATGGAAACGAAAAAATTAACAAAAACAAACGAAACGAAAAAAACAACCATTTTTTTTGCAATAAGAAAAAGGAACCATAAAAATCTACCTAAGCTGTGTGTCTTTGTCTTTCGCTTTACTCTGTCTACATGTCTGTATATGTTTGTTTGTTTGCAATTTTACCACACTAGATAATAAATCTATAGACATTTAGTTTAGAAATACAAATTAAATTTAAATATTTTATTTTGTCTTTTATTTAATTAAAAGAAAATTATTTTCACAAGCCGGTGACAACGCAAAATTTTAGTTGTTTTAATCCTCAATTTTGTTTTATGTATGAAAAACAGATACAAAAGACTTCCATGGTTGTTTTTTTTATATGTCTTATTAGAGTTGTACTTTTTAGTATCATTTTCCTCTTCTCTACTACATCTTGACATGCCGCGACATCTGCTTTATTCTGCGTATATCTTTCAATCTGGTTGTCGTCCACACTATTAATGTGCTTATCAGCACAATTTTTTTTAGCAAAATTAATTAGTAAAACATTAGTATATTAGTAAAGCATTAGTATAAAACAGTTAAGTGCTGAATAAGTATAACAAAAATTTTAGCTGAAAACACGATTTTAGCAAAAAAATTTGCTAAAAAATAGTATACCTGATTTACAAGACGTTTCACTAACTTTTGTACTAACTTATTTTTTTGAGTGTAGCCAACTGCCCAGCTTGAGGAAAATTACATCACAGTAATAAAAAACTAACAGTATTTGTTTTTCTATAGTAGACTTAAAGAAAATGAAACAACTTTTTAAACTTTTTCAATATTGAAAAGTTTTGCGATTATTTTTAGTTTGTTATTATTATTATTTAAATGAATTCGGCAATTGTAGAGAATGGACTAGCCAATGAAAAAAGTTCCGATATAGATATATATAATCATACACTCAAAATAGTTTGGTAGTTTAAATTCAGGAACCTGTTCTAGAGTTAGTTCCATGGAACCGGTTGTACAAAAATACTGTTTTGGAATAGATTCAGAAGTAACCTGCTCAGAATAGCCAAAGTAGCATAGCATAGCCAGTTTTACCTACTCGGCTTTTGCATATGTTGTTATAAATGCATATTTTTCTTTTTTTTATAGCATATTTTTACTTATTTTGCTAAAAAGGCATGTTTTTTTTGTTATATTAAAAATTATTTGTTTCTTTTTTTTGAATTATGCATTTTTTATTAACACATTTGCTAAACAACAAGAATTAAATCCATTTTCAACTAAATCCAGATGACAAATTAATAAAAAAATAATGAACAGGCAGTCGGAGTTGGCCAAGCTATTTTAAAATGTTTGACATATTTGTGTTTACCATAGCAATTCATTTTGCTATGCTAAACACGAAAACATATGCCATGTAGCGTAAACAAGAAACTAGAAATAAAGACGAGACGTCTTTCTTGGGTAAGGTATTTGTTCGCTAATTTTGACAGTTGTAGATGTCCCATGGATTATTTCATATAAGGAGTGGTAAAAAAATTGTTGATGATACATTTGTTTAGAAATTTTTGGTCAATAAACAGGAATCCACAGAAAATATTTTAAATTTTTCTAGCAGTTGAAGTTCGGTCGTGAAATAACCTGTTGTGTATATGTTAGCTGAAGTTCAAGAATGCAAATACATTCGCGTTAATCATTTATATTTCCCGGTGCAAAAATTATGGCGTTTTTAAATTGCAAGCTAATTAAAAATATTAAAATAATGTTTTTCCTTGGAGGTAATTAAAGCTAGATCTATTTTAAGAATTTTCTCACATTTTAAAATATATATTACACAACTAAAAAATATAAAAATGAACGAGGGCGGCTCAATAAGTCCGTGACTTTTTGAATGAAACACAGTTTTTTTTGAAAACAAAAATTAATTTTTCAACATAATCTCCTTTTAGCTCAATACACTTAGTCCATCGTTTCTCCAATTTTTGTATCCCTTCCAAAAAGTAGGATTTTTCGAGGTCCTTAAAATAGGCATTTCTTGGCCATATGGGGTCCGTTTTTTTTTTTAATCCTCGTTTAATCGGTCTAATAAATTGGCATAATATTCGCTGTTTATTGTTTTTCCCTTTTGAAGGTAATCGATGTGGATTATCCAGCGTGCATCCCAAAAAACTGTTGCCATCACCTTATTGGCCACGATTACGTTTGTGGTCAATTGAGTACAAACGCGGCACCCATCCTGCAGACAGATTTCTTAAACCCAAAGGATCAATTACAATCTAAACCATACTGCCATAGGAAATGCCTATGGTATCAACAATCTCATGCACTTTTACTCTTCAATGGCCGTCCAGAACGTTCAGCGTCATTCGTACTTGTTCGACCCTAACGAAAGTCAGAAAACCACTTTTTTACCATTGAAATCGATGATGTAGAGTCCCCATAGTATTTATCAAGCTTTTATTATTTTAATTGGCGGTTTAGTTTTGCAAAAAATAATATTTAATAAGCACTCGAAATTCATTGTTTTCTATTTTTAAAAAAATCCACGAGGTTGTATGTTTCGAACAGCTGTTAAGCGCAAAGTAAATGACGGAACTTACTCAAAATTTGACAGTAGTCTATTAGCAGGTGGTACTTGATGGGAGCAGTGTTACATTTCATATAACTACGAGGGAAGTTCGAAAAGTCACGGACTTATTGATCCACCCTCGTATAAACATATTTTCTTTTGTCATAAGGTGTGCGTTCGAAAAATGGTTTGCACAGAAAAAAATTATAAAAATTAAATAGAAACTGTCCTTAAAATCTTTTTTATTAGTAAAAAATGTATTCTAGTTTACAAGCAAAAAAAAATCAGTTTTATTCTTAATTTATAAATCTATTCACTTTTTCGCAAACCCTCTCGTTAAGGACTTTAAAGTATAATCTGAAATCTTCTCTGTGCACGTTTTCCATCTCTGCTTAAAATAGTCCATGCCATGGGACACCATTTTTGGGGACTTTAATTCTCTTTTAGCTCCGTGCAATTTGTGGGATTTGCCTCTTTTTGTGCATAAACATTTTGATTTGCTTCATACCACTCAAGGGTTCTCTTGCTGCAGTGGCAAAGTGCCAAGCCTGGCCAAAAGTATGTGGACATTAGGGTGATAACTTTTTGCATTTTTTGCAAATATCAAATCTCCCCAGACAAAATCGTGTAGGGCATGGACAAATATTAAGAACTGCGTTTTTAGTTTTTCGCTATCGTTAAAAAAGGTTCCGCACCAAACGCATTAAAGTTTTGAATCAAACAAAGTTAAAAAAAACTTTTTTTGATGCCTCAACGTCTGACCATCACATCTATATAATTAAGGCATGCTGATATCAATAGTAAAGTCCGTTTTCGAGTCAATGGAATAGTTTTCTTCCAAATTTGCTTACTTACATATGTATAAACCATATTTAAAAAAAATTGTTATTAAAAAAAATTTAAAATAAACATATTAAAGGCATTTTAGAAATCGCTGTCGGTGCGCAAGGTTTTTTTTACCAAATTGAACTGAAATAGTTTTTTTTATCATTAATACAATATTTGCCATTAGAAAACCCCTGGGGAGAATGTTGTCCAAAAAAAGTTATCACCCTAGTGGACATATTGTGTTGGCGTATAAATATAAGTAGTCTTTTTTGCAAACATTATTTTATATAAATTTCGGTTTTTATTGTTCGTGTTGTCACAAATGACTTGCTCCTTCTTCCACTACTGCATATTACTTGCGATACCAGGAACTTTTTAGGGAATATTTTTATCAAGGAGACCTTGTTTTCTATCTGAGCCAGATTTGCTATCATTGGTCAATTTTGCCTTAAACCGTTGAATTACTTACGAAACATTCTGACGACTAAGTTTCGATTACCTGGCTAATTTTTGATATTTTCAAAGGAACTTTTTTTTATCACTTAATTTGTGAAAAATTTAACAGAGAAATTCTGAGGCAGCATTCACTTATTTACGGACATATTTTTAAAAGGTACTATGATAAAAAAAAAAATAACAAAAGCCTATGATGAAATTTATAGGGGAAACTGGATGTTAAAATTTTTTCGAACACCTTATATTAGAACTTAAAAATAAAACCGCGATTATTTTGGAAAACAAACATTTTAAGCCGGTTTAATGATATTTAGTTACGTTTAGGGCTTATAATTTGCATGAAATTATATATACTTTTAAATTAAAAATATTTTAAATTTTATATTTGAGGTTATAAAAGTTATGCTTGCTCCATAAAATTTACAGTCCTTTGTTTAGTGCCTTTTCCAATTTTCGTATTATGCTCATTGCAATCTAATTTTTATGTACGTTTTGGTGGAATCGATACAGCGCTTTGGTTTTCTGGAAAACACTGCCGCTGTACCCGCTAAAAAATATTTTAAGCCCGTCGTAAAGATCTAATCTTAAAAAACGAATATAAGAAAATCAGAAGCACATCTACAGAACACAATAAGATCAACACATAGCTACACTAAATTTGTAAATAACAGATTATTACTATGGCGGATCAATAAGTCCTTGCCTTTTCGAACTTCCCTCGTAGCTATATAAAATGCAAGACTACTCCCGTCAACTACCAACTGTTAGTAGACTACTGTCAAATTTTGAGCAAGTTCCGTCATTTACTTTGCGTTTAACAGCTGTTCAAAACATACAACCTCGTGGAATTAAGTGAATTTCGAGTTATTTTTTGCGAAAAAAACCGTCAATCAAACCAAGGAAAAGCTTGTTAAATTCTATGGGGACTGTTTACCATCGATTTCAATGGTAAAAAATTGGTTATTGACTTTCGCTGTGGTCGCACAAGTACAAATGACGCTGAACGTTCAGGACTGCCAATTGAGGTTTATAATACATCCGAAAAATCCACGATATAGTGTTGGCCGATCGAAGAGTAAAAGTGGGTGATATTGTTGATGCCATAGGTATTTCATTTGGCCGTGTGGTTTCGATTTTAAATAAGCACTGGGTTTAGGAAAGCTGTCTGCAGGGTGGGTGCCGCGTTTGCTTTGAATTGAGCATAAACGTAATCGTGTGACAACTTCAAAGGATTGTTTGGAGTTGTTTAGCCGCAATTCGAACGAGTTTTTGCGGCGTTTTGTAACTGTGGATGAAACATGGATCCATTACAACACTCCGGAGACCAAGCAGCTGTCTAACAATGGGTTTCTCCGGGTGAACCGGCTCCGAAAAAGGCCAAGGTAAGTTTGTCGACCAATAAGGTGTTGGCAACAGTTTTTTGTGATGCACGCGGGAAAATCCACATCAATTACCTTCGAAAGGGAAAAACAATAAACAGCGAATATTATGCCAACTTATTGGACCGATTTAACGAGGATTTAAAATAAAAACGACCCCATATGGCCAAGAAAAAAAATATTTTTCATTAAGATAATGCACGGGTGCACACGTGTGCAGTCTCAATGACAAAATCCCATGAATTGGGCTACGAATTGGTTCCTCATCAGCCATGTTCTCCGGATTTAGTCCCAAGTGGCTATTTCCTATTTCCAAACCTAATGAAATGGCTAGGTGGAAAGAGATTCAAACAAATGCCTATTTTAAGGACCTCGAAAAATCATATTTTTTAGAATGGATGCAACAATTGGAGAAATATTGGACTAAGTGTATTGAGCTAGAAGGAGATTATGTTGAAAAATAATTTTTTGTTTTGAAAAAAAAAAACTGTGTTTCATTCATAAAGTCACGGACCTATTACTCCGCCCTCGTAACAAATTTTTTTTTTTTGCTCCTTAGTACATTTTTTATTAACCTATTTTATGTTTTTAAATAATTTTTTGAAACCCATCTTTCATCTATTTGTGGACCACCCTAGTACCTTTGTATTACAAAAACATTTTTCTTATTAAAACTTTTTTATATTTGTTTAAATATTGTTTTTTATATTAATAACTTAACCCCTTAAGAATTTAATAATAAATTTAATTTTAAGCGGATTTGCCTATGTACATTTGTGCCCTGAAATAAGAATTTCTCCTTAAATGTATCTATCTACTGTATTGCAATGATTAACTATCCCAGTGTGATCATATGGTACATTAGCATAACTTAATCAAAAATCTTACTACTTTAAAGCATCTGCATTAACCGCATATTACAATGTTCGCCAAATATGTATAACGAAGGTCACAAGCATGAATTGCGAAAACAAAAAATAATGTTTATAAATTTTATTTAAAACCTTTTTCATGTTTTTTAGGCTGGTTTAATATTTGCACTTGTTTCGTGTGAAAATATATGTATTTTCGGATGTCCCTTAAAAAGAGACAACCCCAAGTTTTATTGCAGATTGTTTTTCACAATTTGTTAAATAAGTTTTGGGACTTTAGCACATTTAATTACTATAAATGGAAGAATTTTTTTTTTTTTTTTTTTGAAAACGCTAACAGAGCGACTTCTTTCCAGATTAGTTTATGAAAATTGGTTAATTTTTTTCTTTTTGAATTTTCACGTTTGAGATCATAATTCAAATGTTACAATTGCAAATAGAAAACACTAATTGTTAATAAATATATGAGAAGATTATTGGTTATAAGTTGAAATTTTAAGGTTTTCATTAAAGCTTCGGAATAATACGCTTTTAATTTTATAAGCTTTTATTTAAAATACTTTTAGCCCTTTGTGGCCTGGGGTCTTATAAATCTTAATTTTAGTTATGACTACAACATTCTACACCTTTTAAATTGATAACAAAAAAAAAAATACTTAATGAAAATTAATATTCAATATAATTTGATCCATATAGGGTTAATGTTTACACTTTTTATCAAAAAAACAACCACGAGAAAATTATTTTTTTTATTAATAATTAATCATATAATTACAAATTAGCTAGCTACTATGGCCTTCGGCGCGTTGTATCGAAAACAGACCAGTGCCTCTGGTGGGAATCGAACCCACGACCCCCGCACTGATAAGCCAGCACGCTACCAACTAGCCTAAAACGTATGTTAACTCTTTATAGAGAGTAAAGTTCAGTATATCTACCATAGTAGATATACGATTTTCTTAAAATTGTGACATGATGGAAATATTTGGAAAACTGATATGTTATCAACGAAACAGATTTGGTAAAATCGTGCCTACTGATTTACATTATTTTTACTCCGTTTTATTAAAAATAAATATGATTTTTAAAGGGCACCAAAAAATCAGTTACCGGTTGTACAGTTTGCGTACAATTACGTTCTAAAGAGTAAAGATTTTTTTAAATTTGAGTTTTCTCCAGCAAACTGCAAAATTTCCAGCTTTGAGCGGCTCTAGCATGCGTAATATTTATTCGATTTCAAGAAGATTTTTGAATTCTTACTTTGTGGGGAATTTTTTATCCAAAACACATATTTATTTTATCAAACGCTTCTGTTACATTTTTGATTTTTGCCACGATTTTCAGCCCAAGGCGCCACCGTGCGATGGACTAATGCCCGTAATTTCAAGCAATATTTACCTACCGGTGCTTAGATACCTACCCGATTTTGTTCGTGTATACGGGTAGATATCTAAGCACCGGTAGGTATCTATTGCTTGAAATTACGGGCATAAATTGATAAAATCCAAAAAATATTAATTTGTTTATTCCCAGCGGATGCAGAGGCAGTTTTTTCGAAACACAGTTTGCTTGTAACACCTAAAGCGCTGTATCAATTCCGCCAAAACCTACATCAAACAAAAGGATTTTAATAAGCTCAATACTAAAATTTAAAAGACATCAACAAATTTTAACAACCCCATTGGGTATTCTTAGATAAAAATTTTTAATTTTGAGAATATAAAAGTATTTAACATGATTTTCCGCAAAAAAGTAAACCTTAACCCAACTAAATACACTCACAATATATTTTCCGTTACCGATTGTAGTTTATTTAAAAAGTAATCCGTAAAGTTTGTTTTTAACTGAATAAACTATTAAAATACAAAGAAACATATTTTTCAACTTTTTTGCCTGTTATTTAAAAAACAAACTATGAATTAATACGGATTTTCTGTAACAGTTAATATTTTCGTTTAAAATCTACATGTTTAAAAAAAATCTACTTGTTTAAAAAAAAAAACACACAAAAATCACAGTAATCTTTTTTTTTTAAAAGTTCTCTCAAACGTTTTTCATATGCATGAACTGGGGATGGTAAATAAATTACTTATTTACATTTTCAGTCCAAAAAGTTCCAAAGTGGCCCAGCTGGCGATTAAGTGCTTTGTTTCAGTAAATTTTGTTTTACTTTTTTATTTTACTGAGGGTATTCAGCGTGGTTATTGCACACGATGCAAATTTGCACTTTCTCATCCTTGAGCAGTATTGACGGTGCATAATGTGCATATTAGAACAGAGATGGAGTTCCCTCACTGTTCCAAATTTATATGTTAAAGCACATCTATTAGATGACATCTAGGAGATGAAGAGACAGCATGCTAGAGATAGAGTAAAAACTCTGAGTTTCTTTATTCATGTACAAATAACAAATTTTAATATATATAAAATAAAACGAAAAGTTAGGATTATAATTTTCGCAGTATAGAACATGTGTTAGCTGATTATTTGAATACAAGAAAATTAATTAGCAATATGGTAAAAGTCTAGTGTTTTTTAGGTAAACAAGATAAAGCGCATCAATGTTTAATGTAAATTTAAAATTAAGCAATATTCTTGTGCAACTTTTGCTAGTTTGCAACAAATTACCCGTGTGTATGTCATATTGGAAGGTTAGAAAAAATCAAAAAGGTTTTGTGTCTGCACAAGATATGTCTAAAATATTTAATATTGAGTTGGCTACATTGAATGATAATAAAATTGTCAGTAATATGTGCAGTAGTATTGCAAGAGTACCTTAACAATTAAATTAAATCAAAAGGTACCAAAATGTTTACAAAAGTGCTTTTTACTTTAGTACTAAACCAAATATTTTATTTACCATCACTATAGTTTTTCTTTAGATTTTAATTGTCTTTTATTTTACAGTTAAGTTATTTGCATATTATAGTAAAAGATGAACTCAAAGGTCATCCTTCTTCGTCATGCTACCATATAAATGTTAGGCGCCATTCGCTCAATTAATTATTATTCAATTAATCTTATTATTTAGTTTTAAAAATAAATCCTAACATACATTATTATGTATATAATACATTATGTAAATAATACATTTTTTTTCTTTTAAATTAAATTTGGTGATAGCTAAAATAAACGACAATCGTTTATTTTTACGTTTTTGGGGGTAAAATTTTGATAGTTAAAATAAAGGAAAATCGTTTATTTTTAAGTTTTGGGAGTTAAATTTTTAATTGTCAAAATAATGGAAAATCTTTTATTTTTATGGATTTTCGGTAATTTTTTGAAAGTCAAAAAAACGAACGTCGTTTATTTTAACGGATTAAGCAATTATTTTTTAATAGTTAAAATAAACGGAAGTACTTTGTTTTTATCGATATTTTTAGTTAATTTTTTAACAATTAAAAATAATTGGAAATTACTATTGTTTTAAACGAAAAATCAGTAGTCCTGTTTTTAACAACTTTTTCTATAGTTTTAATGTACAAATTCGTTTGTTTCTAACTATAAAATATTGTGAGTGTATCATTAAACAGGCAAAAATGCGTATTTTCCAAAATAAAAAAGAGACTAACTAAAATCGCGGATTTTTTTTTTTAAGTATATATTATAATATATATTTTCAAATATGATAAATGAAATGATATCCATAAATTTATGAAGCTTCAATTAAATCCACACAAAAACTGTAAGTTTTATATTTTTAATCAGCTTGCAAATATTTTTCCACAAAGTGTTGAAATTTTTTGAATTATTTTTTTTTAAATACCTTTAATATAATACCCGTTTTTATATAATTTAGAGCAAATGTGAAAAAAAGCTGAAAAAAACTGTAGACAATTTTGACACCTTTTTTAGTCCTGAAAAATAAAATTTTACTATAAGGAATTGCGTATTTTCACTCGTTCATATTTTTTAAAGCCTAAAAGTCTTTTAGTCATAATTTAAATTAAGTTTATGGGTTTTTGTGCCCAGTTCACTAACGGTTAAATATTTTTTTTAATAAAAGAAAACACAATCATGCCCATTGAAATAGTAAAATCCAAATAACCGGTTGCAGGACAACTTATAGTGTACAGTACAGATTCAAATTTCTGCTCTTCAACCGATTCTTATTCTATGGAGTATGTCCAATTTGCAATAGGTTCTTTACCTACAAACTAGAACAGGTTGCTTAAGAAATGTTTCTAGAACCAGTGACATAGCTGGCTCTGGGATTGTGAAACAATACATTTTGACTAACATGAACCTGTTCTAGAACCGGTTGCATGTAACCGGTAATAAAAGAAGCTGTTATAGAAGAGGTGCGAAGGTTACCTGTTCTAAAAAATTTTGCTGCGTAGGTAGTCTTATCCAATTTAAGTAATGTTCTTTCGAAAATTATGCATACTTTGATCAAAATGTTTAAATTTTGTTCAACTTTTGACAAAATAGTAAATTTTCATAATATGGCCTGAAAAGGAGTAGCTCCACACGCAAACACAAATTATAATTTTAAAATGTGTTTTTTTCCTTTAATTTCATATTAGTATAAAAATAGTAATCGACTTCTCCAAATAAGTTATTAACAAAAAACTTAAAAAAATTATTTAGAAACGTTGAGGTTAAGAAGAAGAATAAAAGTTTTTCTCTAAAAAAAAAACACTATTCATTTTTAAATCAGACTAGCCAAGTTTCTGTATCTTTTTATGGACAGTCGTCATCAGTGAGTTTCCATTTAAATTGTGTTATTATTTGTGTATTTATAATTGTTAGATTATCTCTATATGATACATCTTTCAAAAAACTGCTGCTGTAAGAATCCAACCTGAGCTCTTCTTATATTACAAACGTAACAATACCAAGTCATGACCGTTTAGCGATCACACCCAAGTGTGGCCTTGAATGTAATGCAGCTAAATTTCAGTTTTTCTTTCCTATAAGATTTTTAGTTATTGTATATTATACTCAAAAGTGACGAGAATAACAAAGACAAATATTCTATTTTTAGATTTTTGTTTATTTTTCTAATCTCCCCCGTCTCTATTTCCCAATTATACCAGATTGACGTATGGTTTTTTACGTTCAGTGTTGACAACTTTTGCATTTTAAGTTGAGACATTACGCATTTTTATCGAATTTGTGATTCGTTTATGATTAGAGACTAAAGTAGGTTAATGATATCCGATGAAGTCATAATTCCATTATAGATTGTCCAAAATCTGACCGGTGGTTATTTAAGTTTTATTTGCCGTTTTTTATTTTAAAAAAATAGAAAAATTAGATGGTCTATTTCAAAGATTTAAAAAGCATCTTTACGATTTGTAACTAAAAAACAACACACTTTATTGCAAAAATGCATAATAATGCAAATGCAGTTTTTGATTGCATTTTGTAATCCACTAAAAAGTAAAAAAAAATCAATTCTTCCATTTGGAACCATTTACAATTAAACTATATTGAACGAAAATCCACACATCGTTTTTTAGGGGACATCCTGCTGTATGTATGTTTTGAAAAGAAATGTTGCTTAAAATATTTTATAAAATTTTCATTCTTCTTGTTTTTTATACTGACAACTTTTTTCACACTTTATAAGTTTTGAAAAGACTAAAAATAAAAATAAAGCAAGGCTTTTTTTTTGTCCAAAGTAAACTTAAAAGGATGGTATACTAACAAGAACACTTTCGATAAATATTTAAATATGTGATTGAGGAGAAGTTTCCTACCCTCAGTTTTAATCCCTTATACGTGATATTTGGCTTAAATGAAAAAATACAGGTCAATTAATTATTTTCTCCTCTACTATTTATCATATGCCCAACTCGTTAGCGGTTTAAAATAGGGAAGCCTTGACTGTGAAATTTCCATTTTATATAAAAATGTTTGCTTTATAGTCTTCGTTTGTATTGTGAACTCCTCAATTTGTGTGTCGGTGTGAAAACAAATTATTTTTAGTTTTTAAATTTTACGTTTACTTCAATGAGTACTTCCTCGCCTTTTTAGTAAGATTTTTTGTATTTTATTTGTATAACTGAATTTTTCATACAAATTTTTTTTGGTTATCTTGATATAAAAAAGAACGAGCTTAAAAGCACGATACTTCGTTACCGGTAGTTTAATATATGGGAATTTATTAGGATGGAAAATTAATTTTTTTAAGTAACTTATTTCAATACATTAGTTTATCTTTTTTAAGTGGATGTTTTTGTGGTTTCAATTTTCAAATCTCTTCTCTAATGGAATTCCATGGATCATTAAATTGGGAAGTTCTTTTTTTTAACACCGCTTATACCAAGATTTTATAAAAACCCAAAAAATATATTCAATAAATTAGCCCATACCTAAAAAACGGGTTTTAATTTCAGACTTTTTGCATAAAGCGGGAAGACTTAAGGGAAGACTTCGTTTTTTGTCAGTTTCTGTAAATATCTTTTAACACCCAGTTTTAGTAAATGCCGTCACCAACTTATAAGTTCCTAGATTCAACGGTTTATTCCGTGTGCATTGACAAATCAAATTTTAAAATTTGTCAGAAGGATTCTTACTTTTAGGGTAATTAATTCAGTGTGGATTCTGTTCATCCCTCGTAGCAGATATTTCAAAAAATCTTGTGTAAAGGGATGGAAGAACAAACTTATCAAATTTTATATTCTCGCCTTTACACCAAATTTTTTCTTATTTTCCTAATGAAATTTCTAAAATAACCTTAACATTACACTCATAGAAATAAACCTGTAGAAATAGCAAAAAAGCTACAAAATATTAGTTAAACATGAGATTGCAGATACAACTGTTAAAATTAGCAGATTTTTTACTAAATATTAGTGTTATAAGAAGAGCAACAATAAATCTGTTGAATTTAGAAATATTTAGTTATATTAGAGCTAAATTTTAGTTAATTGAAAGTGCCAAAATAATCTGCTAAAATCAGTAAAAACATTTAGTAAATATTAGTACACTTAGGAAATTATGTTGGTAAAGACGACTGCAATTGCAGTCAAAAACAAATGAAATTTTATTTAAAAAAGGACGACTTACATTTCATTAAATTCAACTAACATTGTCATTTGTTTTTTAATGTTCAAAAAATGACTAACAATTGTAGTAAAAATGAACCACATGGTAGTAAAAAATAAACCAAAAATTTTTTTTTATTTTTTTAAATAACAAAAAACAACTTTAAAAAATGAATGTAAAATCATAAAACAGTCATTTGATGTGAGTTGTTTTTTTAAATGAACTACAATGTTAGTTAAAAATTTTATTTGTTCTACAAATGACTTACATTTACATTAAAAATAATGAAACTGTATTACAACCCAAACAACTACATATTTTTAAAGCAGAAGTTCCCTGAGTGTAGACAAAAAATTATTAAAAAATTTAAAATTAAAAATATTTTGTTTAGTATTTTTTTATTGCCCTTATGAAATCAGCAATCTACAATAATCAAAAATTTCTGTTGATTTTAGCAAAATAAACTGCAATTAGCATTCTACTAAATTTGAGGTAAATATAGTAAACATTTTGTTAATATTACAGTTTTTATTTGCTATTTTAAGTCTACAAATATTTAGTAAGAGCTTTTGCCAATTTTACAGAGTAAATGCTATTTTCAATTAACTAAAATTCACATCGCATGAAACTAAAATTTTGTAAAGTTAACAGATTTATTTTTGCTGTTCTTATTTTATTAATATTTGCAAAAAAAAATATCTTCAGCAAGTTTATTTTTAACTAATTTATAGTAGCTTTTCTGTTATTTTTACAGGTTTATTTCTATGAGTTAAAATGATAGTACACACAGGGAAAAGATCAGTTGGAAGTCGTTCGATATTACATTATTTAAGTTGGTACACAAATATTTTAGCTGTATGTGCATACAAATGTTAATCAGGACCAGTTAGCTTGTCTAGTGCAAGTTTTAAAATTAGCTTAACAAACTAACTTTCTTAGTGACAGACAATTGGTTGATTTCCCTAATTATAAAATTTTAAATATGGTTGGGAAAACTACTAGTCGATGTAACTGTAAAAAAAAAATCTTCAGTAAACACAGCCGTTTTATTATAATCATAAACCTTGCTCCCAATTGCCGAAACTATCATACCTTGTTCTGAAAAAAATAATTTTTATTTGCTATTTATGTCAAATTAATTATTTAAAAATAACAAAAAGAAAATTGAAACAAAAAAATTGTTAGTAAAACATATACGAACAAAACTTTTAAATTCTTAGAAAATACGGAATAAAATTAAACAAACACGATGGAAAAGTTGCAAAAAACAAGAAGAAGATGATGATGTGGTAACCTTAAATTTTGTGTACATATAAAAGAAAATTATTGTAGTTGCTCGTTTTTCTTTCAGAGTTTAAAATATATTTGTAAGACGGATTGCTAGAATGCGTAAAATTGAGGAATATTAACATGTTAACACAACTACTTAGTAACGGTATTGCTCTATCTAGCGCAGTTTCGAAAAGATGTTTTTTAATTTTTAAGTAGATCCTACGGATTCCCGGTCTTCGGTTTACCCGGATAGACCAAAATACCGGGTAGAACGAAAACACGGGAATCCCAGAAAACCTGGCTACACCGAAAACCAAGTAGACCGGTCTAAAACCGGTTAGCGCGATTAAAACAAACTACTTTTTGCATAAAAATATATGATTTTTAAATACAAAAGTTAATTTTTTTTTAAAAAGTAACTTTTTCATAATTAATTTAATTAATTTTTTTAAAAAAAGTATCTTTTTCAAAAAAGTATCTTATTTCAAAAAAGTTACTTTTTTCAAAAATAGCACCGTTTTTACAAAAAATAAATCCTTTTTCAAAACGAAGTACCTTTTCTCAAAGAAGTTTTTTTTCGAAAAACTACCTTCATTCAAAAAAAGTAAAACTGTAAACCGGTACTGTTTTTGAAAAAAGCACATTTAAAAAAAAATAACTTTAAAAAAATATAAAAAATTGGTATCTTTTTTAAAAAAAGTACTCTTTTGAAGAAACTAACCTGATTTCAAAAAAAAATTTTTTTCAAAAAAGTACCTTATCAAAGGAGTTTTTTTTTTAAGTACGTTTAAAAAAAAAGGTTTTTTCTTTAAAAAGTATCAAAAGATATAATTTCCAATAAAAGTTTATCGTTTCACTTTTATCAAAATAAGTATCTTTTTAATGGTACTTTTTTTAAAATGGTACTTTTTTTTTAAAAAGTCACTTTTATTGAAAACTAACTTTTTTAAAAACGTACTTTTTTTAAGAAAAGACATTTTTTAAATGGTTCTTTTTTGGAAGAAGATATTTTTTATAAAAGATGTTTTTCATTAAAAAGAGTTATTGTTTGAAAAAGATACTTTTCTGGAGAGGTACTCGTTTTTGAACAACTTACTTTTTTTGGAAAAATGTACTATTTTTATAAATGTACTTATTTTGAGAAAAGATACTATTTTTTTTAAACGATTTTTAACGATGCTTTTTTTTTAAAAAAAAAGAGTAGTTATTTTTGAAAAAAGATTTTTTTTTTGGAAAAGTTTAGTTTTTCGAAAAGTGCAAAAAGTACTTTGTTCTAATCGCGCTGACAAGTTTTTACAAATAGACCGGTCTACTCTTTATTTCTATCATATTTATATTGACTGTATATTTATTTTAATAAATAAAAATAAAAACATTGGAATGGTGTATTACTTAATAAAATTCGGTTCGATCTACTTAATAAATTCAATTGTGACAACATGTATTTTTTTTAATTCCGTATGTATAATTGAGTAGTCAGTACTCATACCCAAATATTAATGACTTCAATTGAATTTCTAAGTAAAATAAATATTAGTAAATGTAACTATCAAAATTCGGTTGGCAAAAAATTTGGTTGCAGCAATTGGTTCTCTTTTCTGTGTGTATGATTTAAATTTAAAACTTTTAGCCATTAAAGACCGACAACTTCAACTATATCGCTTAAGCGGTTTTGCCAAGTCGTCAAGTGACAGACAATACCCCTTTTTGGACCTTACCATAAACATTTTCAAAAATCTCTTTTAATGGGATTTCTGCGAGCGATCATATATCATATTTCAATATACTCCATTAAGCGGTTAAATAGGGTATGGATTTACATACTTTAATCCCTATTTTCACCACGATTCTGGACATCCATTATAAATTCAAAATTTCTGGCCAAATTGTTTTGGGCATGCCGCTAAGGAGTGAACTTTTCGATTTTGTCCAGTACCCACATCAGCGCCAGGAGTTTATTTTGGGGGAGGGCTGAACTTTTTTTCGTAATTGTGTACACAGAAAAACTTTTGATTTTAAAAAAACATTTTCTATGATCGTGTAGTGCTATGGTAATTTGCAAAGTCTTAAAAAATGTTTAGCTGAGGATTAGCGGAACTTGACTTAAGTTAAGTTTAACTATAAAAAAAGACTTCAGAATTTTGCGACCGATTTTTTATTATTACTAGAGTTCGTTTGGAAAACTTAACTTTGGGATAAATATCCTGATTTTTTAGGAGCTTTTTTCATCACGAAAGTGGTGCAAAATTTGTGATTTATTGCTTGCAAAAATATTATTGTTAATGTAATATTTTTTTACATTATATATACAATTTTATTATTTTTAATGCACAAAAGGCAAATTAAAATCAAACCAAAGAAAACGGCGTAAATTAATGCGATATGTAGCGACCCATTTAAAAGTTTTTTAGCATTTATATTCAATTTTTTGATCTGCATTTTAATCCTTATAACTATTTAAAGGTTTGTGGGTAGGGTGTGTTAGAAAAAAAGAATTTACAAAAATTCGGAAAAAGTCGTCAAAATTGAAAAAATATAGCACAAATTAAAGAAATCTATAATATTTAATTGAAAAAATAGCAAAAATAAAAAAAATTCCAAAATTTAAAAATATCACAAAAAAAATAAACTTTTTGTCATCACTTGAGAAGCCAAATTTGCCATTTTGCTTCTTTTTTTTGCCATTTTCACACATGTTTGCTTATTTTTGAATTTGTTTATGTTTCATCTTTGTACTTAAAAACAGCATTTTGTTAAGATTTTTGAGCTTCAAAATGTCCTTTTTTCGGTTTGAATGATTTGTTTCTCATGATCTTTTTCTTTTTCTCTGAAAAAGTGTAATTTTTCTCCGTTTTTGCAGTTTTGCAGTTTTGTTATTTGTTTTGTTATTTTTTTCACATAAACGCAATGGATTTTGCCGTTTTTGACTTCTCCGGTCATCACAAACGGAACAAAATTAAAATGTTAAAAACTTAAAGCTGGACTAAACTAATTTTTAAATGGAAGAATTACGACTTTTTAATCAATGAAAAGTTCTGTGAACATTTTTCTAATTTAAAAAAAAAACAAAATATAAAATTTTTACAAAAATTTTTTTTTTTTTTTTTTTTTTTTTTTGGAAGATGACAAAGCCAATTGTGACAATCTTTTGTTGTTGTTTTTGTTTTTTCTTTGATATTATAAATTTTGAATCTCGCTCCTAGACGAGGACAAGAAATTCTCATTGAGGTTGTGATTTAACATAACAAATATCTCTAGAAAGTCTAATAACAAAGTCCCCTGAAGATTTCCTTAGGCAGGAATGAAATCCGGATAGGGACACGCCTACATCAGATTGCTTTTCACAATTTGTTAAATAAGTTTTGGGACTTTAGCACATTTAATTACTATAAATGCAATTAATGTTTATCCCGATGAAAATAAATTTAAATAAAAAAAAAAAAAAAAAAAAAAAAATTTTTTTTAACATTTTTAAACATTTATAAAATCTTTTTGTCCCTGACCCACATGACTTAACATCGACCAGACTATACCGCTGGATCTAGTAAATTTGGCATGTCGGTCCATCATACAGCGTAGACGGACTAAGACCTGATTTTTGGAAATTTCTGCGGAGAGGGGGAAAAAGTAGAAAGCCTGCTCAAAACTCTATCGCGAAGACTATACAATTTCCAACAAGTGTTTATTTGGACATCACCTAAATTCATGGTATGGTACTTTTTTAAATTTTACTCAGAAACGTGGCTAAATAGGGGATACGTAGGGAAAATTTTTCTACCTAGGCGGCCTGGCCCAACAGCTAAAGCTAGCAAGTTGAATTTTGGTATGTGGGTTCCTTATTAGGAGTAGAGGAAAATTATCTCCATTGACGGCCTGGACAAGCCGGTTAAGCGATGAACTTGAAATTTGGTATGTGGATTCGCAATCAAGAGTAGACATTTGTATAGAGCGGATTTTCAGAAATGGCCCTTGGTGCCTTACCTAATCACTTAAGAGAAGAACTTTAAATTTGGTACATGGGCTCCTAACTCCGAGCAGACATCATCTCAAATGACATATTTGTTTTTACATGGAGTGTCATGAATGGGAAATGGCCATGGCGGCCTGACAAAACTGGTAATGCGATTGACCTCAAAATTGTTATGTGGACGCTTTATACTCTGTCGCCTTCAACGTAGAGGGGATTTTTAGAAATTTCTACCGCTTAGCCCAGGATCGTGAAACTATTTATTTGCATTCTTAATCCTGCGTATATATCCGTTTATACAGAATTTTTAATTTCATTCGGTTAGGGGCATATTGGGGAAAAGCCTCTAAAGTTGGAAAGTAAGTATTTTGTTTACGTTCGTCTTCGCTTAGATGGGATTTGTGGAAAATCATACGGTAGGCACTTAAGCGGGAACAAACCAAATTTTAACTATATGCATGAGGTAATTCACAGATAAAATACTTTGTAAAACTCTTGACACAAACGTTGTTAAAATTATATATATATATGTCCTTTATTTATCTAAATATAAAGAGAATTACATTTATGAACACCATAAATACTTAAATAAAGTTCAGTGTGAACATAGGGCGTCAACAAATTCTCTCCATCTGGTTCTATCTCTGGCAATTGTTTTTGTTTGATTCCAGGATACTCGAGCAAGTAAACATTCTTGTTTAAGGTAACGAATCCAGGTGTTACGGGGCCTACCTTGGCGGCGTTGTCCTTGGGGGTTCCAGTCGAGGGCTGTTCTTGCAATTTCTGTTTGTGGTCTTCGCAATATGTGGCCTATTATGGTTCCTCTTAACTAATAGCCTGCCTAAACCCCTGAATTAAGAAAATTTAAATTTAGATACATGCTACCCGGTCTATTCTTACTGCAGTTTTTGAAATCTGCAATAAAATCATGGTTTGAATTGTGTTGAAAACGGAAAAAATTACTCCTTAGTCAACAAGCTCGAACCATACGAATTAGGAACTATAAATTTGGAATATAGTCAGTCATCTAATTAGACTGTGATTTCAAAAAATTTGACGGTAAGTTTTTCCCTTAACGTTACATTTCTTAAGGTATCTGCTGATTTACTGAAGGTGGACTTTTTTGATTTTTGATAAAATATTGGTATAATTAGGATTTTAAAGAGAAACAGTTAAAAAAGTTTAATGCACTATACTAAGCCTTTAAGGTAAAAATCTGAAACATGATATTGCAACATTCACTGCAAAAGGTTTAACAAATTTATTTCAAGAGAAATTCTATTTAAAGTTTAATTAAATTTTCTTCGAAATATACTCCCATATATAAAAAACTAATGGTAACGAAGTACCGGACTTTTAAGCTCGCAATACATATAAATGTATACAAATTTGTGTGTGTGTTTTCTTTTGTATGAATTATATACCGCAATGTAAATGTTTTGTTAAGAGTTTCTCTAGCATTTGCCAGGCATTTGTAATCACTTGTTTTGTAAAAATAAAAAATGAAATAAACAGGAAAAAAAAAATATCTTAAAATACTTTAAAAAAAATTGTCGCATTCGGGATCGTGACAAAAAATGCTATTTAAACACTTAAATTTTCTTCACGGCCGTTTTTTATAGAATGTCGAAAATATAATTTTTTTGTTTAAGCTTTTATTTAAGCAATGAAGTTTTGGAAGGCACCTTGGCGTATGAGTGTTTTTTAAATTTTAATCTTAACAAGATTTATGGGATTTTCTGATTTTTTTTCCTGTTGCTAGCCTCTGTTTGGCACAGATTTGGTTTCATAATAAAATATATTTATGTGGTGTAAATATATATGTTTTTTTTTATAAAATTGTGTCTTTTTTCGTTTATTTTTTTTTTTTTTTGCACTACCAAGCCGGAATACTTGTAAGTTACAATTTGTAAAGAAGTGGGTAAATATCGATTTTGGACTTAAATTCTTGAAAATTTCAATTTAGCTTAGTGCGGTTTTATTCAAGAGTTCATATTGAATTTTGCAAGTATGGAAAATGTAAAAAAAAAGATATTCGTTTTTTTTAACGTTCAATAAATTCTTAAATTTTTGCAAAAAAAAAAAAAATCTTAAATATTACTCATACGTACCGGTAAATTTAATATCTGGTGACATAAGGATTGTATTTTGTGTATATTGCTCAAATGTTATTTATATTGTTAAAACATTTATATATCTTTTATGTTGTATTTGAGTTTGGCCATGTCAAGAAATGTTTATGGCGATTTAAAGCACTAATACGCTCAAATATTAAAATAAGTACAAAATTAATTAAAATATTTGATATCTTAATTTACAGGCTTTGTACTAATTTTTAGTAAAAAATCGATTTTTAGAAAAATAGTTTCTATTCTCTATTCTCTATTTACAAATTACATAATTTTTATTAATATTCGTTGCTGAAATTTTTTGCTTAAATAGCCAAATATTTTGCTTAATTTTCAACCTGCTTTTCTAAATATATCAAAGATTAATGAAAAAGAAAATTATTCAAGTTCGAGGCCATACTCTATATTTCTTCATTAAGATATTGTCCTAACAAATAATCTATAGAGTTTTTTGTTTTCAAATATATTATTTGACCCTTTCAGGAATGTGTTGATAGATCTATTTCGGGAATTTTCTAGGTTCCCATCAACAGAACACGTTTTGAAAGCGGTAACAATCCCATGCCAAACATCAAACATTCATATGAACTAGTTTACTCACTACATGAGAACTAATATACATATGAGCTTGAAGTAAAAGATTATAACCATTGATCAAAAAATAAATTGAAAACTTGTTGCGACAAAAGAAAATTGGGCTTTTGGCCAGTGAAATCAAATTTTCAGCCACTGTGCGACCCAAACTAATTTTCAGGGGTTAAAAACTGGGGTAAAAAACTACCCCATTTTTAAATTTTTCGGTTTATTTTGTATTGTTTCAATCATGTACCAACTGAAATAGTTGCTCAATACCCATTTACTGGTATATGTAACATGTCCAATAACATTCAAGTGTTTTTGTTATTCAAAAACATGTGTTTCACGGGAAATTAAGACTGTAATTAAAAAGCTTAAAATTATGTTTATTAATGCCTATTAACTTTCACCAAGATGTTGTCTGATCTTTTTTGATATTCCTAGTTGTTCGCTTTTTATGCCGCTTTTTCTAGAGATTTTTTCACCTTTATTATAAATATTTTATGTATTGTTGACTCATGTTGTTCGGGTAATCAATTACTATCCTCAATTTTCTGTTGTTGGTTGAGTTTCTTCTGGGTTGTGGATCAGAATGAGGCTGAAGAGGACCTAATCGCTTATCCACAAGATATTTTTCATCTTCTCTTTAATTTATTAACAATTAGTATTTTCTATTTATAATAGTAACATTCAAAATGAAATGCGGATAAAAATTTTTTTTGTTTTTTTTTTTTTATTAATTAATAATCATATAATTTCAAATTATATACTATTACCCTAACCGAGCACTAGCTACTATGGCCTTCGGCGCGTTGTAGCGAAAACAGACCAGTGCATCTGGTGGGAATCTAACCCACGACCCCAACTACCAACGCTACCAACTAGCCTACCGGGGCGCACAAGGAAAAAAATTATGTATTATAAATATTTAAAATAAATGGCAACCCTTAGTTACTACAAAGGCAATATGGGGATCCAAATTACTTCAGCGCTGGATACAAATAAATCGGAATTTCGTTAATATTAGAAAGTCATTTTAGCCTTTAATCGTAAGATTGGGCGGATAAACAAAAATACGCTGTTCTGCTTTATCACATATTCGAATTTCATTAAGATCGGAGAAAACCCATCCGGAGAATCTACTTGTCAGTCATTTTAATAATCTAAACAAGTAAAAAATGTGGGGCATCATGAAATTATATATAATTTAGATATGCGATGAGATCAAATTTGATCTGAAAAATTTTAACATGTAATTATATCTAAAAATATCAAATTGTATCGAATTAGATCTAAGTTGATGCAACTAAATACAATTTTGTACAATTTGAAGTATATTAGATACAATTTCATCTGAATTTTGTCCCTACACTCAGGGAACTTCTGCTTTAAAAATATGTAGTTGTTTGGGGGCTCTGTGAAACAAGACCCCAATGAAATAAGTCCCCAAACCAAAAATGAAATAACGCCCCATTTTTTGGGGCTTTATTTCATTATGAAGCAATACCCCAAAAAAAAAAATGATATAAACCCCCAACCAAATGAAACGAAACCCCAAAATAAAATGAAATAACACCGCAATTTCGAGGCTTTATTTCATAATGCAGTAAAGCCCCATTTCAAAAATGAAATAAGGCCCCAATTAAAAAAAAAAAAAAACAAAATTATATATTACTTTGAAATATTTAAATATTTAATACATAATAAATAGACTGAAAAAAAATCGCGCGATTTTTTTTCAGCCTTTTTAAAATAAAAAGATTAATAATATTTAGTATATCAATACATATACATATACTAAATATTAATATTTTTTAGTAGTATATCACAAAATAAAACTAAATTTATAAATCGTATAATCGCACGCTGAAAAAACTTTATTTCGCGAAGCCGCCTGCCGCGTTCTACGGAGGAAAAAAAACCCTTAAGAGCGGCCGAAGGCCGCCACACAGAAAAACTTGTTTTTACAAATTACTTGATGTCTTAAAAATATAAGATTTTAACGGATTCGACATCTGATTTGAAAAACAAGTTCTGCTGGGTGGTGACCTTCGGCCGCTCTTAGGGGTTTTTTTCCTCCGTAGAACGCGGCAGGCGGCTTCGCGAAATGAAGTTTTTTTCTGCGTGCGACATAAGAGAAACTTCAAAATTACTACACTATATAATCCAACTAATAGCAAATAACTATTTATATTAATAACTTGATAATTCATGCAGTAATTATAACGGTTATTTGCTTATATTACTTAAAAATTTTGATTTTTAAGAAAATGAAATAACACCCCAAAAATATTATTTGGGGATTTATTTCATTTCTCATATTGGGGCCTTATTTCATTATGAAATAAAGTCCCAAAAAAAAAAAACAAAATAAAGCCCCAAAAATTGAAATAAGACCCCATTTTTTTTTTAATTAGACATTTTTGGGGCCTTATTTCATTTCTGGTTTGGGGACTTATTTCATTGGGGTCTTGTTTCATAGAGGCTTGTTTGGGTTGTAATACAGTTTCAATATTTTTAATTTGTAGAACAAATAACATTTTTAACTAACCTTGTAGTTCATTTAAAAAAACAAACCACATCAAATGACTGTTTTATGATTTAACATTCATTTTTTACAGTTGTTTTTTGTTATTTAAAAAAATAAAAATAAATAAATGTTTGTTTATTTTTTACTGCCATGTGGTTCGTTTTTACTACAATTGTTAGTAATTTTTTTAAAATTAAAAAACAAATGAAAAGGTTAGTTGAATTTAATGAAATGTAAGTCGTCCTTTTTTTAAATGAAATTTCATTTGTTTTTGACTACAATTGCTGTCGTCTTTACCAACATAATTTCCTAAGTGTATACAAATTTTTGTGTATCATATTTATATAAGTGTATCTTATTAGATATAATTCGATATTATTAGATAAAACTTAATACAGACAGCTCCTAGTTTTTCTCAACTATTATATCAAATTATATCTAATTTCATAAACTTATATATATGACTAATATTATTTATACATTTTTTGTACAAATAAATTATGGCTCTATTTTACCATTTTAACTCCGACACTGTTCGGAAAACTGTAGAAAAATTTGATTTTCTCATATTTTGTCATTATTAAAATGCATAAATCTTTTTTTTTTCTTCGTCTGTAGCATATCGTCGCTACTCTCTAGTGATTTGGTATGTGTTTTTTGTGAGCTTTTCAGGAAAGCAAAAAAAAAAAAACTGTATACTTTTGTCAGTTTGCTATATTTTATAAATGTCAGGCGTCTTTAAAATACATTAAGACATTTTATGGATGTGTACCACAAAAAAAAAAAAAAGATTTGATAACTAAGATACATAAAAACTAAGATTACATACAGAGCTACACATAACATATTTTGTTCAAACATTTTAAATATTGTTTTTATTTTATTTTTGGACATTTTTATACACATGACCGTTTTGTTCAAACTATAATAGTGCAAAAAAAATGATAACATTTATTAAAATAATAGTAATTACTCTATTTTTAAAATTTTATTTTGTGCAAATCTGCATTCAAGTGCTCCGTTATTTCAATGAATTTTGTTGTTCTAGCAAAAAAAGTTTTACTCAGAAACGCAACGTTTGGTGCAGTATTCTGCAAAATAACCGTTTCAGACCATGTATGAATGAATGACGAAAACTGTTGAATGTTTTTCAACAAAAAAAAATTTAATTACAAAAACTACAATTAAAAGAAAGTTAATGATGCAAGTAACAAAAACACAAAGTAAGTGATTCAAATTATAATAAAATGTATGGAAATCTTTATGCATATATTTGTTGAGTGATTATAGATTTCAGTATTTAGTATTTTCCCTTTTTTGGCACCTCATAGAAAGATTTTACTTCACCATGTCCTATTTTGTTATTTATTTTTTGTGTTAAGCTGCCCCAGTCCTCTGAGTGCCGTGCTTTGAATTTTATTTCGTTTTCTTTATAAAGTAATGCCCGGCTAACAGTGAGTTCTCCAGAATCTCTGCCATGTCTGTCCAGCAAAAAATAGTGCTTAGCAAGAAGCGCTTCCGTAAAGCGTTATTTGATAACGAAGCGCTGCCAAAGCAAATAACAAAAAGGAATAATTTTTGTTATCGATGTCACACTAGGTATGTCTCTTTTAAAGCGCTTCTTTCATGTGCTTTTAGAAGCAATAAATTTATACCTTCTTAGGCACTAAGAAGCGTCTTTTTGTATGTTGACAACATTAGTGCTTTATGGTAAGCATACTTTATTGCTTCATTGTAAGCATTATTCACTGCTTCAAAGAAGGCATTATGGGAAGCACGACAGAATGCCTTTCCTCATTGCTTTATAGTATGCAAGGCGGGTGAAGCGCTATTTTGGAAGCATACAAAATCAGGGACCGATAATAAGTTATTTTCAAACTTTAAACAAAAAAAGCAACTAGAAGTAAATGTCGGAAAACTGTTTCAAGTATACCATTTTGATCCTTATGAACTAGTCTATAATAAGTTGAATTGCTTTTTAAAATTTTAATTTTTAAAATTTCGAGTTTTATAAACAGTAAAACTTATTTTTAATATGACGATTTTTTTTGAAGAATTCTTGTTTCAAAAATGACGATTTTAGTTTCCAAAAATTGGCGCACTGCTCGTACAAATATAGATGTTTGTCTTTTAGTTAGATACTTAAAAAATTTATAATAATATATATTAATACAGTTATCACAAAATATAACATTGCAAAATATTTGCTGTATATCTATCATCACTGAAAAATCATAATACTTTTATTTTTGCCCGAAAAAATAAAAATCAAAAAATAACTTTAATTTTTGCCCGAAAAAATAAAAATCAAAAAATAATTTTTATTTTTGCTTGAAAAAATAAAAATCAAAAAATAACTTTTATCATCTGACTTTTATGAAAAAAGGAATAATTATTACGGTCCCTGTACAAAAGTAGTTACTGCTTACCAAATCCAAGTTATTTTTTGCTGGGTTATTAATTTAAAATTTTCACGAACATGCTGATGTTCTTTAAAAATGAAAATTCTAAATAGTTCACATTGTAAGGCTGGGATGGCGTTGCCTGTATCATGTGGTTTACGTAGTCCATTAGTGTATATATTGTATCCACGTTCTATTCTCCATCCTTTTTCTAACATAAGATGTTCTATTTCCAAACATGTTGCTGGAGAGAATCTTATTTTTATTTTGATACTGGCACCCATCAGATATTAAAATAACTTTTCTAAACGTAAGGCAATGTTCATTTAAAAAATTAATTATGCATCTAGTTATATTATTCGCCGTAACCATTCCATCTCCTTCGTGTCATATATAAAGATAGGCATCTTTTGTATTTTTGATATAAAATGTAAAATTATGGACTACAAGGTTTGATTTGTAATATTTTTCTGACACTTGCAGCTTTGGACATAGTAAAACACTTTGCATGTCCAATGTAAGTACCATTATTTCTGGAGACACGTTATGCACAGCTTATTCTTTGGCAGCTCTTCCTTCATATTTTTTGTTTTTATGTTACAGATATTCTTCTTCTGTATAATCTAGCGTTTCCTTCTGTATAATCTACACATACTTCAAATTGGTCTTTCTGTGATTTAAACATTTATATTTTTTCTTCATTCAAAACTTTGCAAAACTTGTTTCGCATTGCTGAAAATTCATCATTATTTTTACACCATTCGACGTACATATATCTTTTGCATGTTGGTTTTAGACTTAAATTGATCGTCTAAGTAAATTCGCATTAGATCTACAATAATGGCTTGTATCTAACAATTAACCCACTGATTCAGATGTTATTCTAATGTTACATTTTTACGCAACACAGTTTTATCATGAATTTTTAGCCATGTTTGAAAAATGTTCTTGTTCAAATTAAATGTTCTTAAAAAAAACATTTACAAACAAGGCTAAAAATGCATGATAAAACAGCGTTGCGTAAAAATATAACATCAGATTAACATCTGACTCTGTGGGTAAATGGTTAGATACAAGCCATTATCGTTATGAGATGGTATAAAGCAATCGTATTAATGATTATTTTTGATATTCAGTCTTCTAATCGAATTATTGAGTAATTGCACGAAACCTTTTATGTACGCTTTTTTAGCATCCCATGACTGTAAACTCCAAAAATAACAACACATTTCTTCGAAGACCTCATTTACAACACCACAAAGAAAGCTAATTTCAGATTTCTTCTCCTCTTAGTGAGCGCAATATTTTACTTTAATAGTTCTAGCCATTTAAGCTTCATATTTTTTCCCAAAAACACTTCGTTCGTTATTCCTCTTTTTCTTTCAATTTTTATCAGCACTTCATCATCATAACCGTGATCATCTTCGTTACTTTCGCCAATTGCCTCGAAAATTCCCGTTACTTCGTTAAAAATTCTTCGGATCATTTATTATGTAAAATCTGGGATTAATTTACATATTTTTAATAGAAAAGCAATTTTAATAGTTGGTAGTAAGATATTATTCTGTACGTGAAATATTTTATTTTATTAATTTTTTTTATACATTTGAAAGAAAATTACAAGGTTATATTGTGGAAGTATTTTTTTGACAGAAAATCGAAAACATAGTGTAAAAATTTCATTTGGATCAAAAATAGTTATGTGTAGTTTTACACATAACACTTTGTGTTGGAACATTTATATATGGTTTTTACATAGCTACATTTGCTAAATTCTAAACCAGTCAAGATATTGCTAAACGGTTTGGTGGGTAGAGGCATGACCAATAAAGGTTTCAAATAATGTAATTAAAAAAAGCAAAAACGTTACATACCAAAACTTGACTTAGCTGCGACGATATGTTAAACTTATTATGCTTACTTATACTAACTTATACTAACTTACACTAACTTATACTAACTTATACTAACTTATACTAACTTATACTAACTTATACTAACTTATACTAACTTATACTAACTTATACTAACTTATACTACTTATACTAACTTATACTAACTTATACTAACTTATACTAACTTATACTAACTTATACTAGCTTATACTAATTTATACTAACTTATACTAACTTATACTAACTTATACTAACTTATACTAACTTATACTAACTTATACTAACTTATACTAACTTATACTAACTTATACTAACTTATACTAACTTAACTTATACTAACTTAGACTAACTTATACAAACTTATACAAACTTACACTAACTTATACTAACTTATACTAACTTATACAAACTTAAACTAACTTATACTAACTTATACTAACTTATAATAACTTATACTAACTTATACTAGCCTATACTAACTTATGCTAACTTATACTAACTTGTACTAGCTTATACTAACTTATACTAACTTGTACTAGCTTATTAACCTATACTAACTTATACTAACTATCGTGAATGAAAAAAGAGGTGTTACCAGAGAGGCTTAGCTTTGTTTTAATTTCCTCTTAATAAAAGTCTAAATTTTGTTAGTTAGCTAACTCAAAAATCTCAACTACGGAATGATATAATTATATCTACAATCACTTACACGGAGAGTCCGTTCATGGGTTCCCTCCCATTGCGAGGAAATTTGGTTATGTTATAAAAAATAGCTGCCATAATCTCACATTTTGTGGTTAAAAAGTGCGGTAAAATATTACCTTTTTATCTGCTTTCTGCGATTTTTTCATATTTCTTCCAAAGAAATTACACACAGAGAAATAAAGTGCCAACTGAATTGAAAAAATGTATTTCAATTGAAACAACTAATAAACTCAGTTCGTACAACGTTAATTACATTCGATTCCTGAATATTTTAGGCGTTACAACTAAAATTCAGTTGAATTAACCGAACTTTGTTCTGAAAACTTATGTGAAGTTGTACCAACTGACTGAAATTCGTATTAACCGAATCTGATTTGTAGTAACCAAATTTCAGTTGGCAAATAGCTAAATTTTTCTCTGTGTGTATATATCAATTAGGTGTCTAATGAAAAATATTTGAAATGCGCATCACCATGCATTATAGACTTTGCGCGATATTCGAAAAACACCAGACACCAGCTACCAATAACTCAGAAGTAATGGGAATAATTGTTGTGACGAACGTGACATTAGAATATCAATTAAAACAAATAAACAATTTAGCGTTTACTGAACTTTAGTTACTCCGTTTGCATTTTTTTGAGTTAATTGTTGTTGTAAGAAATATTTCATCATCGCTCTAAAAGAATTAAATATTTAAGAGAAACTATTACTGAAAATGAACAAAAGTTGAAAAAAAACATGAATGAAACTTTGCAGGGCGTTTTACCATTGTGTGCTTTGCACTTTTTAATTTAATGAAATTTAAATATTTTTTTTATTTTTGATATTTATTTAGCTAATAAGACCTAAATATTATTTTTGAAATTAAAACGTCATTTCATTACAATTTTTTTCGTCGTTTCTTCGGCTTTTTGTCGTCTTCTTCTAGGCATTTCGTAATTTTGAATCTTACGTTAAAATACAAAAGATATTACATTTAACATAAAATATTAACCATATTAAACACGGAACTAATAATAATCACATCTTAATTCAAAATCACAGATTATTTTATTCTTTATTATTATTATTATTATTATTATTATTGAATTCTTCGGTCACCGTTGAACTTTCTATGGAAATGATCATATCCATATGAAGCTATATAAAACTGTATATTTTAATATAACATTATATTAAATAAGATATGATTTTATATGAACATAATTACTTGCTTGTTTCAATTAAATTTTCATAATATTTTATATTTTTGTTGCTTATAGTTGCGATAATATCTAAACATTTATATTACACATGTGTGCCTTACATACACAAATTTTTCATCAACATTTACAAAATTCACAATCAGTCTTACATTAAATATGTAAGCATGTATATTAGGGTTATAACTTTTGACGTTTTTTTTAAATTAATTTTAATTATGCTAGGCGTGTATTCAAAAAAAAAAAAAACAAAAAAATATAAAAAAACGCATTCCTGTTTTTTTGCGGTTTTGAAAAAAGTTCCCGCATAAACTTTTTGAAGTTCAACATAGTTTGTTGGTTAATTAAACTTAAAATTAAGATTTCGCTAAAATTGTAGTATTATTATACTAACAGGATTCCAATTATTTTAAGTGACACAAACTCACAGAAAAAATTATAATCAAGTTTCAATTAAAATATTTTTGATTCATCTAAAAGTTTAATTGAATTCGGTTCTATTAAGGTAAATGTAGTATCAATTAAAATAATTTGTTACTATTTAATTGATTTTATTTTCAATTATATCTGTTAAAAATTTAATTGGATATTGTTTTTAATTTCAAATTAATTTTTTGTAGATAGAGGATGGTGGGCGAAGTTGGGGTAACCTGGGACTTTGTATTTTTTGCAAACTATTGTGCCTTGTTCCACAATAAATTTTTATCACTTTGAGCAATCCATATTTGCATAGGCGTATTACTTTTATGTAGCAAATAAAAAAAATTAAAAAAAGAAAGATTCTATTGCGCTCTTGTTTCTTGTAAAAAAATACACTTTCATTTACATTTAAAACGGGTTAATAACAAATATTGATTCATTACATGTTTTATGGATGAAGTATTGGTTTTCGCAAACATTTAAACATTGTCAAAAATTATGGCAATTTTTCTGACTTTGGTCATAATGGATGTGTGGATGGGTCAAATTGGGATGTGGAATTTAAGCAATTTTAACGTTTCTTCATGTTGTTTGCATGTTATATATTTAAATTTTTTTAACTTCAAAATTTTCCGCTTAGAAACATCATGCTACTAAGCCACCTATTAATATGCTACGGCTGTCATCATCTTCCCAAATATCTTTGGATATTAATTTTGGCATCATTTTTTTTAATGAAATGTCTTTGGAATTAAATTGTGAGACTTTGGTGAACTTCAACACATGTAAGAGGCTTGTTCACATAAAATGTGGTTAAATATTTTAGGTGCTTTTTAGGAGCGAAAATTCCCTACAAATGGGGAAAATCGCTCAAAGTAAAAGAAAATCGTTAAACTTGGAAAAAATAGCCAAAATTAAAAAAAAAATAAATAATCAAAATGAAAAAAAAAGAGTTTGATAAAAACTGTATAAATTAAAAAAGAAAAATTAACCCTTAAACCACTAAGACCGTCTACAGACGGTCATCACTTGAATCCAATTACATTAAAATTTAAAATATCCCAGTGGTTTAAGGGTTAAGAAAAGCTAATACTTGAGAAAATCTCCAAAAACTGCCATTTTTTGCAAATGCATGTTTTTTCCTTGGGCCTGATAACAGGGTAAACAAATTCTCTTTGCGAATCAAAGTATTTGCGTAAATATTGTATCGATTTGTAGGTGCCCATTTTTTGCATATTTTGCCTTAAATGCATATTGTTAATGCATATTTTTTTTTACAACGTTTATGTTTTAAATGCATTTTTATTGCATATTTTTATTTATTTTGCATTTAAAGCATGGTTTATTGTTATATTAAAAGTTATTTGGTTTTTAATTTTTTAAATTATGTATTTTTTATTAAAACAATTGCTAATCTACAAGAAATAAATCCCTTTTCAACCCAAGTAAATGTAGATGATAAAGCTATACAAAATTAATGCATTGGCAGGCGAAGTTGGCCAACAAACTCGTCATAAAGTAGGTCGGTTATTAATGGTTTTATTTTTTGGTTCTTACATATTCTGATACAAACTTACAAAATAAAATATACAACAAAAATATTAACATCGTCTAAACTTGCACTTATCACAACCGTCGTCGTTGAGCAACAAATTTATACGTTTGACAGCAAACATGAAAATAAGCTAAATTTTACGTTTTCAATTTTATTAAATTAAAATATTATTAAACTTTATATCGTCACCTAAAATGCAAAAGGGCGTAATTAACATATTGAATTTTCTAAAGAAAAAGCAAAAATCGTCCACATATATTTTAATAATATCGTTAATGAAACTGATAGTTTTAATTATAGAACGAAACAATTTTGTGGAGAAATGTAGTTCGATGCGGTGATTTATTATCATTAAACTATACTATAATATTTTACAGGCAATCAAAAAAAAAAAAAAAAATGCGCGAAAACAAAAACATATAAGATTCGAACTTTATTTATAAAACCGCAATTTTTTATTTTAGAAGTCCAACATATTTTGTAGGCATGTAGTTTAGCCAAATGAATCAAAATCAGCAATTAAATCGGTTTCTCAAACTTTGTTAGTTACGCTCTTTTGCGTTATAGGTGACGATATGTTTTGAAGAGACTAAATAAAACTTTTTTCTTCATTTGTAGTTTGTTTTTGTTTTTAATAAAATATAAATTTTAAGTGCATATTTTTTAGGTTAAATGCATATTTTAAAGTTTTGGATGTATATTAAAGGCGCCTAAAACACAAATTTTTTTCTGCTTGATGTTCTTCTCCCTGATCAATATGGTTTATAAAAACTGGAAATTTTATTTGCACCAAATTAATTTTCAAATAAACATTTTATACATATCATTAAACTTTTAATTGAAAGTGAGTGTGATATCAAATAAAAGTTTAATTGAAATATTTTTGACAATAATTGTTTCTGTGCGTTTTTAAACTTTGATGTGTTTAGCGGATTTTCATAAAAAAAAGGTTATAACATTGTTTCGCCATATTGTGGCAAAAAGAGAAAACAACGAGCAAACTACTTAAAAAAAGTAATTTAAAATATTTTGTGCTGTAATTTTCATTCTCTATTGAAACTTTAGTGGTAAAAAGCAAATAAAAATGCGTTTTTAGAAAATTGCCTATATGCTGAAGGTTTTTGTTCAAAATGTCCCGAAAAAGCGATTTTAATTATTAATACAATATAAAACGTTAACAGAAAACAAGTTATAATCCTAATGTATATTTGTATGCATATAAGAAAAACGAAATAAAAAAAAACTTAACATCAACACGTTTGGTCATTTTTACTTAAGGGTTAATGAACATTATGCCCTTTTTCATATTATAATATATATTATTTTTTTAACTAAACGTAGCACAAAAACTAAATGGTATAATATATCAAATAATGAAATGTTTGTGAAAATCACTCATGTTTGAATTTTCCAAAACAACAACAACAAACTGAATATAGTTGTAACTATAGTTGTGTGTGTATATGTAAGTTGTAGTAGTGGTAGTAGTAGTAGTGGTGTATGAGTGAATGTTTAAGTTAAACGAATAACAACACGTGTTTAAAATACAAAATATAATTCAATGCATATGAATTCTGGCTTACAAAAATATATTCGTATGTTGAATTTAATTGAAGAAAATTTTATATAAATGTGTGTTTGTAAAACTTTGTTTTAGGAAATGACTGTTAGATTATTACACCATTTCCTAAATATGTAATTAACGTTTTATAAAATTTTAATTCAGATTTAAAATTTTTTAAACAATGATGTATTTAAAATTAACGTTATTGATGCCGAGCACTACAAAATAATATCACAGAAACTAAATGATGAAGAAATACAATGGTATACGTACGAACATAAAAAATAAAAGGCCTATTAGAGTGATGATGATAGGTCTTCATTAATCTTGCAAACCTGAAGATATCATTAGTGATCTCAAGGAACAAAACTTCGAAGTTGTAGAGGTTGTAAATATAACAAAGAAAGAAAATTCAAAAGATAAAAAAAGAAAGAAAACCACAAGCACTGTTTAGAGTTTCTTTTAAAAACAAAGAATCAATAGATAATATTTATTGTATAAAATACGTTTTAAATACCAAAGTTAAAGTTGAGCCTCTAAAGAATAATAATGTAATAGTACCTCAATGTAAAAGATGCCAATGTTTTAACCACACACAGAGATATTATTCCAAACAACCACGTTGTGTAAGCTGCGGTGGAAGGCATTTCACTGCAAATTGTGATGTCGATAAATCGAAACCCCCAACTTTTGCTAATTGTGATGGCAACCACCTTGCTAACTATAGAGGTTGTGAAGTTGCAAAAGAGCTGCAAAAAATCCGAAAACAAACTTTAAAAAGTAAACAAATAGAAAAAAGACATATTAGTTCTCAAACCTGTGATGATGAACTCTGTGCAAATGGTAAAAATTGTATCGAACATAACGATAAACTTAATCATACAGTTAATAATGCATCAGAAAAACCTACGTATAGTTAGACATATCAAAACAGATAGCATAAAAATTTTAGCGGTAACACGAAATGAGTTATTAAATGTAATTAAAAACGAAATTAAAAGCTATAAGGCACCAGGCTATGATCTCATAACTGTCAAAATTCTAAAAGAACTACCAGAAAAAGGTATTAACAAATTATTGTACATAATGAATACATCACTCAGATTGAAGTATGTTCCAAGTCAATGTAAGGAAGCTGAGGTATTCCTAAACCTGGTAAGCAACCAAACGATAAAAAGTCATATAGGCCAATATCCCTTTTACCAACAATGTCAAAGGTATTTGAAAAAATTCTTTTGAAAAGGTTAATTCCACTAATAGAAGAAAGAAATCTAATTCCTACTCATTAGTTTGGATTTCGATCCAAACACTCAACAGTTGAGCAGGTACATAGAGTGGCTAATATAATAGCAAACGCTTTTAATGAAAAACAGATTTGTTCTGGAATATTCATAGATGTTGCCCAAGCCTTTGATAAGGTTTGGCATGATGGTCTTAGCTTTAAGCTACATAGAGATTTACCACAACAATACAGCGAATTATTAGATTCTTATATCTCCGGACGTCATTTTTGTGTTAATTTTGAGACGAGTACAAATTGAAGCTGATGTACCTCAGGGCTGTGTTCTGGGTCCTACCTTGTACGTCCTGTACACAAGAGATATACCGATTCCACCTGAAACCAAAATTGCAACGTTCGCAGCAGTCACTGATGAAATTAAACTTTCTGCGCACAAACATGATCAACGAATATTACAACATAGAAATGAAGAACTACGTGAAGTTATCACAAATCCTATGCAGCAAAGAAGACTTAAAAGAACTTTGCCCACGGATCTCTAACTGGCGTTTGTTTAGTGATTATAAATATTTTCCAAATTCTTAGTAATAACCAATGGGTTATTTTCTATAAAATTGTGATTTTTTATTGAAATGTATATTACTAGATGAGCCTTAATTGTACTCAGTTGTAATTAATAAATTATGAAAGAAAAAAAGATTTAAAATTTTATTCGGTTACCATATTTAATATTCAGCTAATTTATTTATGAAAACGAAGTCCTATGATGAATATATTTTAATTAAAACAAATATTCATTATTCGCCTAACAACTTTTTGTTTTCAGACAAAATGCATTGGAATAGCAAATATTTTTAAACGTTTTTTTGAATAAAATTGAACACCGAGCAAAAGTTTCGTTCTTATATCAGAATCTCAGCAGTTAATTTTGGTTCTTATCGGACAATATGTTATATCAGAGGAAATAGCTTTTAAAATGGGGGTTTGGTAAAAAAAGATATTAAAAATACAAAATTTTATTACATTAAACAATTAAAAAATATTTTTATATTTTATTCTCTTCAATTTTATATTTGTTTTCTCAGATATATTTTTTTTTTTATTTAAAAAGTCAGATTTATAGCTTCAGGGACGATTTTTAGTGGAAAATGTACATTGCTTTGCCCCCCGGCTAATGTTAAGTAATAAACCACCATTTTCAATAAGTTTCTTTCGAAAATGCTAAACAGAACCGTATTAGTGAATAAGGCCACGCTAAAAAAAAAATAGTCAAGTCAAAATATTTAGCTGAGTCAGCAGAATTTTAGTCAGGAGGGTGTTTGTTTCTAATGTCAGCAAAATCTTTTGCTGAAAATCAGCGAACTGATTTTTGTAATCAAAATTAGTAGAGTCATTGTTGTCGTCCTTTTGTATGAAAAACAGATACAGAAATCTTCCATGGTTGATTTTTTATATGTCTTACTAGAGATTTACCAATGACTCTACTAATCAAAATTAGTAGAGTCATTGGTATCGTATTTTTGTATGAAAAACAAATACAGAAATCTTCAATGGTTGATTTTTTATATGTCTTACTAGAGATGTACTTTTTAGTATAATTTTCTCGTCTCTACTACATCTTGACAAGCTGAGACATCTACTTGATTCTGCGTATATCTATCTCGTTGAGATATAGTATAGTTGATTTACAAAACATTTTACTAACTTTTCTACAACTTATTTTTTTGAATGCTTATACCAAAGACCACATATTATAAATTTATGATTTTTATACAAAAAAGGTGTTAACAGACAAGCCTTTGTAACGCATTTTTAACAAGCATATATTCCGTGCGAATTTATCGACAAAAATTTGTAGGAAGACAGGTTGGTTTCAACGTAATCATTTTCAGTAAATTATATAGTCTGATAGCGCTAGAGATAATTCATTGAAATTGAAACTTTGAGGATTTGTACGCACTTTAAGGGTCAATATTTTTTCAAAAATCTAATTTTTGTGTATTAAGATAACAAGTCAATTTTCTATAAAAAAATTTGCAAACTAAAGGGTGATTTTTTTAGTTGCTTTCGGATTTGGTTTAAAAAAAACACATACAATTTAGAGAAATGTATTAAATCTTAATTTGAGTCGATAGAACGATCTATATAATTCAATATTTATTGATGATTTTATGTAAATGTTGACCGCGGCTACGCCTCAAATGGTTCATACGCTGGGTCCAAATTTGGCATACTTTCTCAAACATATCGGTATCTCACAAGTAATTTCTTCAATATTGGCTTCCAGTTCGTCAATATTGGCCTCCAGTTCGTTGCGGGCTTGTCTCTATAGAAATGAGCCTTAACATAGCCCCACAAAAAAATTCTAAATTCGTTAAATCGCACTATCTAGGCGGCCAATTGACCGGCTCCAAACGTGAAATAAACTGTTCACCGAACTCACCTCTCAATTGGGCCATTGATTCGCGTGCTGTGTGGCATGTAGCACCGTCTTGTTAAAACCACATGCCACAAACTCTTCCATTTTGGGGAAAACAAAAAATTGTAGTCATTGCACGGTAGCGCTCTCCATTCACAGTAACGGTTAAATGATGTCACCGGCCCATAATCCACACCAACAGTGCATTTTTCGTGATGCAATGGCAGTTCTTGCAATGCTTCTGGCTGCTCTTCACACCAAATATGGCAATTTTGCTTGTTCACGTATCCATTCAACCAGAAATGTTAGTCGTTGCGGATGGTCGTGTGGCTTCAGTTCTTGCACCAGCTGTATTTTTAAAGATTTTGCACCCAAATCCTTCCACGTAGTGGATTAACAGATTCCCAATTGCTGCGAACTGCGCCGAATCGATAATTCACTGTCATCAAAAACACTGGCGGAACAGCTAAGAAAATGTTCAATAATTTAAATTTGTTGCGAAATGTAGTCACAAGATTCCGATAGCCGAGTCAGAAGGTCGCCCAAACTGACCATAAAGTGGAAGAAGTGCAGTAAGCACTTTCTTAACCGAGTATGAATTTTAAAAAATAAAATTCAATAACCTGCAACCGTTGTTGATTTGTAAGTCGATTCATGGTTAAATTATAGACCAAACTGAACATGTTTAACGGTAACATGTTGCACGAAAATAGCTGAGCTGCCAAAAACAGTTTTGAAAAAAAGAAAGTTGATAAAAAATCACAATTTATTTTGATAATAGTTTTTCAATTTTGATTATAGTTTTTAGTTTTTTTTTTTTACAAAAAATTTAAAAAAAAATAAAATATAAAGAAATATCAAAGCAAAATATTTAAAAATACACGTGCTTTTAAGTCTGTAGTACGAAAAAATTAATATATGTTTTCAACAATCATACTATGGTAATAAATAATGACAAATTTCTTTTCCATGTTCGTAATATAATAACTAGGACTATAATACAGTTATAATGAAACTTTTATAATTGCTACAAATATGTTATGATCACTGTAAATATATTGTGAATTTGTATTGTTAACAATATTTTTATGTGTGATTTATGCTGTAATCACATTTTCAATTTTTTTTATTTTTCCTGACAAAATGAGATATGTGTTGTTAAAGAAAAAGTTTAGTTTTGCTTTTTTAGATATGAAATATGTAATAATATAAAATGTTATGTAAATATTGCATAGCGACAAAATAATGATTTATGTAACTCCTTAATAATAAAAGTAATTCATCTTTTTCTTACTAGCTTGTTTGAACGTTGGAGGTCCTTGTAGTCCTAATTATGAAACCTTAGGAGATTTTGACCATATGAGGTTTAGTATCTTTGGCAAGTCTTGCATTATTTATATTTTTTTAAAAACTAAAAATTTTAAATATATGGAATTTTTACCCATTTCGTCAACATTTTTGATCGCGTCCCAAGTTCTTCTCATAGTATGCTGTTGAAATTTGTCCAATGTATTCAAAATGACGACCTTTTTCGTAATTTTTGGGAGCATCCAGCAAATTCCACCAAGTGGTCAAAAAGTGCCACCCTAACGCATATATTTTTAATACAGAATGCTGGGAGAATAATTTAGGGATCATATTATGATAATTTATAAACATTTCCATAACCATAATATGATAATATTCGGATCGATTCGGCACAATAATATAGTAATCAAATTATCGTATTTTGATTAAGAAAATGATAAGAGTATGGTGTCACAACCATAGAAATATGGGTATCGCAATCATAAATCCAAAACCATATGATGGTCTTCCAATATGGTTACACCAAACATGTTTTCATTGCGTGTAATTAGAAACGATGTGTTACATGAAACTTCGAAAACTTCAAAGCTTTGATGTAAGTGGCACAGCATTTCTGTAGGGTTTTCTTAAAATAAAAAAAAAAATATTTCCCATATTTATATTTTATTGCCACTCTAATGCACATACGTATTTCTATGATTAACAAAAAAAAATTTCCAACAAAAAATAGTGTAAATGGTGTTGCAGCAATTCAGTAATGCTAGTTAGTAGAGCATATACACATAAATTTAAAAATATTTAATATGCAAAGTTTACACTAAGTTTAGCCAAAATACACTCATAGAAATAAACTGTAAAAAATAGCAGAAATAGCGAATAAAAACTAGTTAAAATTAAAAAAAAAGGCAAAAGTGCCAAATTTAGCAAATTTTTTTTGCTAACTATTAATAAAATAAGAAGAGATGAGAATTTTAGTTAATTGAAATTAGCATTTTACTCTATAAGATTTGCAAAAACTATTACAAAATATTTGTAGACTATAATATTAACAAACTTTTGCTATATTTACCTCAAATTTAGTATAATGCAAATAACGGTTTATTTTGCTAAAATCAATAAAAATGTTTGCTAAAAAGTTGTAAATCGCTGATTTCATAATGGCGGACTTTTATTCGCATTAAAAAAAAATTAAAAACAAACCTTTACAAATTTCACATTTTTTAAAGAGTTCTTTGTCTACTAATATTTAGTAAATGCTTTTGCTTATTTAAGCAGATTATTTTGTTACTTTCAATTAACTCAAATTTAGCTAAAATATAACTATTTTTGCTATTCTTATATTACTAATAGTTAGTAAAAAAAATCTGCTAATTTTGAGAGTTTTTCTTGAAGATAATTTTTAACTAATTTTTAGTAGCTTTTTAGCTATTTTTTCAAGTTTATTTCTATGAGGGTAAGCATATTTCTTTTTGTGTATAATTTTCACCAACTAACTTCAGCCAATCTAAAGTAAACCAAAGTAAACAAATTTTTAGCATCTATTGAATTTTAACCAAATCTAAATGTTGATAAAACCCCTTACCTTGGTCAATATACACTAAAGTTTATATGATCTGAGAAAGGAAATTGTAAGATGTTGAAGGATACGAGTTTTTTTTCATACATATGTTTATACAATTTTGACTAACTTATATGATTAACATAAAATTTATGTTATCTTTACAGAAATTTTCTCCTCCTGTTTTTGTTTAGCCCAAATAATATTGTCTGTTGTTCTTTTCAATTTTTTTTTTGTCGTTTTTGTAAAAAAACAAGGTCATCCTGTTTAACCATATAAAATAATCTAAATACGAGTATATTTTATGTACAATATAGTTAAAGTTTCTTTGTTATTATTAGGAAGAGAATGTTTAGTAGTGTGGGTAATATGCATGTGTTTGTGTGCGGGAATATATGCTATGTTAGAGCGGCATTTATTTTTTTCAACTTTCGATTTTAATTGTTTGAATAGATATAAAAAGTATATTGTGCGAATTTGAGAAAAATCTGATGGCTTTAACATGTAGCTCCCTGTGTCCAAAGTCTCCGATTTTTTAAAAATTTTCTTGAATTGCTTTAATAAAAATATATATAAATATATATATTTTGCATGCTGATCACGACTATTCTCAAAATTTTTAAATCGGAATAACGATTTTCAAAAATTGGTATTTGATTTTTACGACGAAATTGCATTTTTTTCCCTTCATTTTAGAAATTTTTTAAAAATTACCCAAAATATTATTGTATTATTTCTGCTATAGAAAAGTGCACAAAACAACTTTTCATCTGAGCATAATTATATAAATATTGATAAAGGATAACTTGTAAACTTGAAAATGTTGTTAGTCGCCCATTTAAAATATTTAACTAACTTTTTTGCTGACATCGGGTTTTCAGCTAATATTTTAGTCAAACGATTTTACCAAAAACCTAATTTTCAGCTAATGTTTAACTTATTTACGTTGTTACTAAAATTGTGCTGATAAACACTAGAGTGAAGTTAGCACATTTTTATATCCCACTCTTTTTATAACAAAAAAAAAAAAAACTTTACTGCAGTACACAGAAGAGTCAAGGTGGCCCACTTTTTTACTTAAATTGCAAAATTATTAAAAAAATGCAAAAAAGAATAAATAAACTGAATAATGAAAAAAAAAAAAAAACTAACGGGCTAAGTGGAGCCCCGTTGTGGAGTAAATCAAAATTAGGACGGTTAACAAAAAAATTAAAATCTTACGAAAATTTACTCACTTCAGTTTTGATATATGTTATTAAAAATTATATCAGAAAGTTAAAATAATTTCATGGAGGCAATCAGAATACAATGACATCAAACTGAAGCATGGGGGTATCTTTCAGAAGAGTGAATTTTAGAAAATTTTTAAAAATCTTAGGAATATTGTTATCCAAAAATATATCGCAGATATGCCAAAAAACAAATTAAAGGACGCAATCAGGATACAAGGATATAAAACTGAACCATGGGGTATGTTTTAAAAGAGGGAAATTAAAAAAAAAAAAATAAAAATTTTAGGATAGTTTCTTCACTCCAGTTTTTACATATGTTATTAAAAATGATATAAAAAAATTGATAAAAAAAATTCAAGATCCAGATCAGCATTCAAGGATTTCAAACTGAACGATGGGTTCCCTTCAAAAGAGGGAAATTAAAAAAAAATTTAAAAATCTTACGAAAATTTCCTCACTCTAGTTTTTATATATGTTATCAAAAATAAAAAAGCTATCGCAGATGAAAGATATCACAGATGCAAGCAGTACAAACTGAACCATGAATGTATCATTCGAAAGAGTGGGGGGAGGGGGTAGTTAAAAAAATATATTAAAAATATTAAGAACACTTCCTCCCAGTTGTTATATATGTTATTAAAAAAGATTACAGAAATTTGTAAGATTGCAGAAAATAAAAGGACAGGATCAGAATACAAGGACCCTCAAACTGAACCATTGGTGTGTCCCTTTGAAGAGCGAAATTAAAAAAAAAAATTAGAATTCTTATGAAAATTTTCTCACTCTAGTTTTTATATATGTTTTTAAAAAACATATTGCAGATTTGAAAAAAAAAAATTAAATCACTAAATCATGATCTAAGGACAACAAACAGAACCTTGGACATCAAACTGAACCTTCTATAATAATAATATTGATAGAAGGATGACTTGTGACAAAAAATTCAAAGAAAAAATCAGGATACAATGGTATCAAACTGAACAATGGGTGTGTCCTTTAAAAGAGCAAAATTCAAAAAAAAAGTTATAATTCTTATTAAAATTTCCTCACTCTAGTTTTTAAATATGTTTTTAAAAAATATATTGCAGATTTGAGAAAAAAATCTAAGGACTAACTCATGATACAAGGACATCAAACTGAACCATGAATGTATCCTTCAAAAGAGGGACATTTGGAAAAACAAGTACAAATCTTAGAAAAAAAAAGAAATTAAAAATCTTACGAAATTTTTCCAATTCCAGTTTTTATGAGTTTTTTTTATAAATTTTTTGTGGGGAAAAATTATCAAAAACTAATATTCTTGAAGGAAACCAATGCCCTTTAAATATAATTTCCAATTAGAAAAACACCACTGTATAGTTATTTGATCTAATTAAAAAAATTTAGAACCAAACGCATTTCTTATAGATAAAAGTAGTAAAGTATTCAAGATTTCGGTGTTGAAAATTAAATATTTTTTCTATTTGGTTTGAGTTAGTTTGATACACTCTTAAATATAAACCTGCAAAGACAGTAGAAAAAGCTACTAAAAATTAGTTGAAAATTATGATGCAGAATAAATTTGCTCAAAATATAAGATTTTTTATTAGCTAATAGTAAAATAAGAACAGAAATAATAAAGCCGTTAAATTTGCCACATTTAGGTTATATTCGATTTGAATATTGATTAATAGAAAGTAGAAATTTACTCTGCTAAATTCAGCAACAACTTTTCTTCATATTTGTAAAGAAGAAAAACAGCCAAAGAACTTTTAATATCAATCAAATTGTTTGTTGTATTAACCATAAATCTAGTTGCATACAAATAATAGAGAGTTTTCGAAATTCTATAGAAATTGTGGCTAAGAAATTTAAAATTTCCGATTTCTGAACTCCAGACTTTAGTTCGCATAAAAAAATCTTAAAAAAACATTGAAAACTTTAAAATTTTTTGTGATTTGTTTTGTCTACTAATATTTAGCAAATGTTTTGCTGACTAAGCAGATTTATTTGTTAATTTCATTTAGTCGAAATAAATTTTAAATAATTAAATACATTTTTTTTTTAAGTTTCAAATTAAAATTTTTAACGCTCCATTGCTTTTGTCATCACAAACCCCTCAAAACTAGAGTGTTTTGGTGCTTAAAATTGGATAGAGTCTTTAGTTTTTTCAGAGCTTTCGGATTTGATTTAAAATAAAAACATATAAGATTTAGGGAAATGTAAAGGGTCCGCCAAATAACTTTGTTTTTTTGAACTCCTGAACCAATTGGACTTTGTATGGCGTCATACCAAGGTCTTTATGCAAAATTCGTCTCAATGATGTCTCCGAAATGTTCAATTGCTGAGAACGACGGTGAATTGATGTTGATGGCGCTTCACGCACACTTTCTGCCACACCAGCAATATTCTCGGGTGTACGCACTGTTTTTGGCTTTTCACGCTTTAGTTTATCAATGAGGATGCCAGTTTCTTTCACTTTTTTCACAAGATAACGAACATACGGACCATATTCGTTCAGCGGAAGGATAAAACTAATTATCTGTCAAATCAGACATGAGCTAAGTGTTAACATTCACGAAATAAGCACTAGTTGAAAAAAAAAACGTTAGATGGCGGACCCTTTATGAAATCTTTATTTAAGTCGATAGAGCGATCTATATAATTCAGTGTTTAAATTTGATTTCATATAAATGTTGACCGCGGCTACGCCTCAAATGGTGAATACGCTGGGTCCAATTTTGGCATACTCTATCCAACATATCGGCCGGTATCTCACGAATAAATTCTTCAATATTGCCTTTCAGTACTTCAATGGTTGCGGGCATGTTCCTATAGACATGAGCCTTAACAAAGCCCCACAAAAAATAGTCTAAAGGCGATAAATCGCACGATCTTGGCATCCAACTGACCGGCCCCAAAACGTGAAATAAACTGTTCACCGAACTCGCCTCTCAATTGGGCAATTGTTTCACGTGCTGTGTGGCCTGTGGCACCGTCTTGTTCAAACTACATGTCACCCAAGTCTAGCTCTTCCATTTTCGACAAAACAAATTTGTAATCATTGCACGGTAGCGCTAGCCATTCACAGTAACATTTTTGCCTTCGTCGTCTTTGAAAAAGTATAGACCAATGATGCAACCGGCCAAACCAAACAGTGCACTTGCATTTCTTGTAATGCTTTTTGCTGTGCTTCTGCTCTTCACACCAAATACTGTAATTTTGCTTGCTCACGTATCCATTCAACCAGAAATGAGCTTAAAAGAGTGGATCTTTAGCCAACTTTGCCAGCGCCCATTCACAAAAAGTTAGACACTGTGGTAGGTCGTGTGGCTTCAATTCTTGCACCAGCTGTATTTTAAAAGCTTTTACACCAAAATCCTTCCGCAAAATTTTCCACGTAGTGGAGTAACAGAGGCCCAATTGCTGCGAACGGCGCCAAATTGCTAATTCACGGTCATCAAAACACTGGCAGATTCAGCTGCGATATTTTCCTCTGTCCGCACACTACGTATGGGTGTTGGTGGTTTAATATCCAATAATGTAAATTTGGTGCGAAATTTAGTCACATGATTTCGAATAGCCGCCTCAGAAGGTCGTCCAAACTGACTATAAATTGGAAGAAGTGTAAGATGCACTTTCTTAACAGAGCACGAACTTTGGAAATAAAATTCAATAATTTGCAAGCCTTGTTGGTTTGTAAGACCAAACTGAATATGTAACATGTTACACCAAAGCAGCTGAGCTGCCAAAAACGATGTTGCCAAAAAAAACATTCCTAATATATTACCCTTTATAAATTCTTATATAAAACTAATTTCGTCCAAAAATTTTATATAATGGCACATACAGTTGCATGTTATCGCTGCTCGATCAATATATAATTGTTTATTGCATTTAGAACAAGATAAAAAAAAATCCAATCAAATATGATGTTATATATACGTAGACATGGTAAAATGCAAAATAATATATATTTAGGTATTGAGCAATTCCATATGAAAACGATCAAAATTGGCAAATTTTTTGGACGAAACCTCTCCGATTTTAAAATAAATAGTCTCAATCGATTGCCCAGCAAAAAATAATGTACCTACATATTTTTTTTTTTTTTTTTATAGTGACTGGTTTAGTGGTGGTGTGCACCACTGTCATGTGACAAAATTGAAGAATTCTTCATAAGGGACCTCATTGAAAGTTGTTTTAAAAAAAGCTCGTTGGAAAGGTATTGAATCAGGCTTTAATTGAAAAATAAAATTTTCCTAATTTTTCTTGTTAAATAATTAAAAATAATTCAATTATAAAAAATATAAAAACAATGAGAACAAGGTGGTCTCTTAAATGCTCTTCTCCTGTCCAAACAAGGAGTCGGGGCCCATTTTTTTATTGCTGACTCTTAAAGCAAAAATTATGAGGAATCCAAAAAAAATAAAATTAGCCGGAAAATTTAGGAGCTTCTGTGGAAAATAGGAAAATTTAATTTTCATGGGAAAATTTAATTTTCATGGGAAAAAAGGTAAATTTCTGAGAAAAATTAGGAAATTTTTTTCAATTAAAGCCTGATTCAATACCTTTCCAACGAGCTATCACTCGTTGCGATCGCTTTAGTAGTTTAAAACAACTTTCAATGAGGTCCCTTATGAAGAATTCTTCAATTTTGTCACATGACAGTGGTGCACACCACCACTAAACCAGTCACTATAAAAAAAAAAAAAATATGTAGGTACATTATTTTTTGCTGGGCAATCGATTGAGACTATTTATTTTAAAATCGGAGAGGGGTCGTCCAAAAGGTGATCGCTTTCATATGGAATTGCTCTATTATATCATATTAAAAAAAAACACAATTTAATTTTGGATACAATTGTATATGATCCCTTACAGAGTCACACTAGAAATTGTGCAAATCATACTTTGGATACAATTATGTATTACATTAATACACCAGTACAATTGCCTATCTCATTTTGTGTATAATGTTATATGGGGGCTCTTATCAAAATAACTTAACTCAAACAAAATTTAGCACAATTTCGATTTTTTTTTTCAATGTAAAAAGCTAACTTACTAAATTAATTAAAATCTTCATTGCTTTTTTTAAAGTATGTTCCAAAGTATGTTTATGTTTCCAAACAACTTAATTTTTTTAGGTAATTTCGAGAGACTTATAAATAAAATTTCCATATGGAAAGGAACTTTCTACAAATTATAAAGTTGTAAACATTTTGCAAGTCGCTCAGGTCTGAAAGGATTAATAACGTTGAAGAAAAATCCGTATTTGAAGGTAATTATTTATGCAAATATTTCGGATTTCATTGAAGTTTTAAATTCGAAAACCGGATACAACTATAACTTATTTTGTATATATTTGTATCAGTTCAAATATAAAATCGGATTAAATTGTATCGCGTCATTATTCGGATGTAATTTAATCTAATATTATCAAACTAGAAATAAACTAATGTAAACTTATATAGTTGAACGGAACTATTTCTCAGATAAAACTGTATTAAGACTCGTATTAAATCACATATGATTATATAAAACATCACATACAATTTTTTTAATAGATAAAATTTTTTTTACATGGGTAGCAGAATATAAGTACCAAGTCAAATGAAATTTGAAATATCATTACCTGAAAGGTGGTTGAAAGTTTTTAAAACATCGCAGTTGTTTACATAGTATAATAACTAGGGAGGTATGCCGACATATACCAGCAGATCTAAATGGGCTTCGGATATGTTGTAGAGGATAAAAGTTTAAGGGGCTAGTGTTTTTTTCTTAGCTGCCCATCACATGTGGGGTCAAAATGACACCAGTTAACGCTTTTTTCGCTTAATTTCGCTCTATTTAAAGTAACTACCCAGGGAAAATCGAACTTTATATAAACATATATGAACTGGCATATGAACACATATGAATAAAGCTGATCATATATGTCAATTTAAGTTCAATGTAGGATCACATATGGTTACATATATAAACATATATGTTCGGATCCGAAAGTTGAGGTTATATGATCGTACATGATCATATCTAAGCTTATATGAATCATTTATTGGCACATATGTTCATATATGATAGCATATATGATCATATATCGAAATATATGTCTATATTTAATCAGATATGGCCACATATCATATACAAATTCATACATGATCATGTATGAGTCGATTTTCACCTGGCTTTAGACAAATTTGATATCAAATGAAAGGTGCAAAAATTATGTTTATGTTTTTATTGGTGCACAAATTATGTTTAAAGACTATAAAGTATTTTTTTTATATAAAAAAATGCATTTTGAGTAACATTTAATCTAGTGTTTTATTAAGGACCCAGTAAAATAATAAAATCCAAATTACTGGTTGCAGAACATCTTATACTGTATTATAACAGGTTCTAATTTCTGTTCTGCAACTGGTTGTTTTTATAGGAGTTTGTCCTATTTGCAATAGGTTATTTACCTCTAAACAAGAAAAGGTTGCTTTATAACCGGTTCTAGAACCTGTTATAGAACAGTGACACCTTACATTTCGACTCCCAGGACCTCTTTTAGAACCGGTTCCATGTAACCTTCACATTTTCCCATAAACCACCCTGTCTTTTTTACACGAAATAATGGTTAAGATTTGTCTTGTTGGTTATTTAACACATCCTTTTTCGGGATGTGATAATTTGGGAAGTGGGGTGATAATTTGTGCAAAAATAGTAAAATATAGTTAAAGCTGAGAAGACTTTTAAATTGTGCATATTTATAAAACAAATTTGATATCCGAATATTGTTAAAGATCTCATCAGTGTTTATCTTAAAAAAATGGAGAAGAAATAGCTTATTTTTAAAATTGTATGCATAAAAAACATCCTTAAATTTTTCGAAAAATCTGCGTGGCTGAAATATCTATTTCAGCGTAACTGAAATATGTATGACCAATGGTCGGTAGTCTTGTTTTCGAATTTAGGTATCAATTTTGTGGAGCTGAATGAAGAAGTTTTACTTAAAATTTCGATTTTCATATATTTTTGTTTGGATTGTTGTTCCACTCCACGCAAAGGAGAAGCTCATCCAATGAAACTGCTTCATAAATATTTATGAAACTCCTTTATAAAAATATTATTAAGGTGATGTGCTTCAGAATCCCACTCGGATCTTACTCAATATTGATATCGAATTGTGTTAGTATTTCACTACATAGATTTAAAACTTTGTCTTTTGAAAAAAATATTTATGACATTTTTTTATGAAATGATGAAAAAGTTCTTCATAACTTCCCTCATAAATATTTATAAAAAGTGTCATCATATTTAATAAAACTTCATAAATATGACAATGTCTCATAGATTTCATAAATATGATGAAATTTTTTTTCCTGAGTGTAGTTCCAATAGTTCCCACAACAAAAATTTTTTCCAATTGCCAACTAAAGTTCGGTTACTACGACTGAAATCGGTTAATAAAACTGAATATTGGTTGTTACAACAAACTTTGGTTAACACAACTGAATTTTATTTGCAACACCCAAAATATTTGTAAATCACATTTGAATATATTTGTACTAACCGATTTTATTGGTTGTAGCAATCAAAATACAATTCTTAATTCGGCGGGCACTTTATTTATATGTTTCTGATATATGAAAATAAAAAGTAACTTAAAAAAAATATTTTGTGATATGCACGTCATTTATAATTTCAGACATAATTATGATCAAGTCAAAGGTCCTTTTGTATACTTTTCGAGGGCAAAAAAAAAAACTAAAATAATATTTAAATATGTCTAGAATATAGGAAAATTACGACATTTTTAGTGAAAATAAAGACGATATATCTCGAAAACCGTTGATGCGATTTCAAAATTTTTTAAAATAATCGTGTTCAGCTAAATTGCAAACACATTTTTATTAAAAGTTTAAGAAAATTTTTAAAAAATCGAAAACTTTAGTCGCAGGGTGTTATGTGTTAAAGCTATACGGTTTTTCGCATATTCGTACCACATAACTTTTAGACTTAGTGCTATATAAATCTGATCAATAAATGGAAAATTTGAAAACAAATTTTTTAATCATACAGAAAACATGCCACTCTAATGCTGTATACGTTTAGTTAGCCCTCATGTATATTATTAGCCAAAAGCTTTACTCTTTCTTTATATAGCACTACAAATAAAGGCACTGTGATATAAATGGATTAAATTTGGTAACAAAAGTGTAATTGTCTTCGTATTCATAATCCCAGTAAAATAGTAAAATCCAACTAGCAGGGTGTAGAACAACTTATACTGTATTATAACAGGTTCTAATTTCTGTTCTCCAGCCGAATCTTTTTATATGGAGTTTATCCTAGGAACCTGTTCTAGAACCGGTTCCATGTAACCGGTAGTTATTCTAAAATTGGTTCAAAGCTAATCTGCTCTAAAAAATTTTTGCAGGGATGTTAGTTGTCAATTGTCTAATCAGTGTATTAAATTATGTTGTATGCGTCGATATTTGGGTCAACTATTTAAAACTCCACAAAAAAAATCGAATACACTGTATTTTTAAGAAGATCTGTATGTACAACAACTCAATAAAAAAAAAAAACTGATGTATTGTCTGATGTTTTTTCAGCTTAAAACATATTACAATATGATATTATATATGCTGTCATATATAGCCATATATTATTATATGATTCTTCTATAGTAACATAGCTAATGATATATTATTATATATTGACCTTTATAAAACAAGATATTATACATATATGCTATACATATTAAGTAAGTTATGATAGATCTATTGTCATATATAATTATACATAAGATATAATAATATATACTGTCTTATAAAAAATATTATACATATGGCTTATATATGTTGCCATGTGTATAATACAACTTATGAAATAATTATATGTGATATCAAATGATATAAGATATAATTATGTAAGATATCATATATGATATATACATAGTTTGAAATATGATTATTAGGGTGGGGCGATTTGAGCATCTTAATGGGCGCTTCGCGTTTCTGATTCTTGGGATTGTACTGAGCAAAAAAGTCCACTAGACCATACGTCTACACTCAAAAAAAAAAGTTTGTAAAGTCAGCAAAAAATTTTGCTGAGTCAGCAAAATTTTAGTCAGGAGGATGCTAGCAAAAAAATTGCTAATGTCAGCAAAATCTTTTGCTGAAAATCAGCGAGCTGATTTTTAGCAACAAAATTTGTAGATTCAGCAAAAGTTTTGCTAACACTTAGTAGATTACAAATAAAAAAGCGTTGGTAAAAATTAATAAATTTTTTGCTGAATTTTAGTAGACTGAAAAAAACGCAAAAAAATTGTAATTTAGTTAAAATATTTGCTGAACATCATAAAACATATTTTGTGATTCTTTTAAAAATAATTTACAATAATTACGAAATATAAAAATTTTCATATTAATTCATGACGACATGAATTAATTTAATATCTGAAAATATATAGAAATAAGAATATATATAACATAACAAAAATTTTCTTTCAACTACTTACATCAATGGTTGTCTTAATGATGCTATCTTTTCAATGACGAAACTGCCGAAGATAATTCTAAAAACGAAACGAAAAAATAAACAAAAACAAACGAAACGAAAAAAAAAACAACCCTTTTTTTGCAATAAGAAAAAGGAACCATACAAATCTACCTATGATGTGTGTCTTTGTCTTTCGCTTTACTCTGTCTACATGTCTGTATATGTTTTTTTATGGTTTATTTTTTAATTGTCTTATTAGAGTTGTCCTTTTTAGTATCATTTTCCTCTTCTCTACTACATCTTGACATGCCGCGACATCTGCTTATCAGCACAATTTTTTTTAGCAAAATTAATTAGTAAAACATTAGTATATTAGTATATTAGTAAAGCATTAGTATAAAACAGTTAAGTGCTGAATAAGTATAACAAAAATTTTAGCTGAAAACACGGTTTTAGCAAAAATATTTGCTAAAAAATAGTATTCCTAATTTACAAGACGTTTTACTAACTTTTCTACTAACTTATTTTTTTGAGTGTACGGTGAAAATCGAGCTTCCAGATTTTGACTTGCAAACAGATTTTGACTTGCTTGTAACAATGTGTGGGATGGACATATCTCAGGAAGTAGGAGGAGCTTATCCAAGATTATGGTATCAATCTCTTCTTTGGAAGATTCTCTAGCAGATTAATGCATCAATCATATTTGTTGGTGGGGCTTAAGGTGTTAATTTTTAATTTCAAAATAGGGTTTTTTGCTGTATTTTGTGAAAGTAACAACGTGTGGAATGGACATATCTCAGGAAGTAGGAGGAGCTTATCCAAGATTATGGTATCAATCTCTTCTTTGGAAGATTCTCTAGCAGATTAATGCATAAATCATATTTGTGGGTAGGGTTTAAGGGTTTAATTTTTAATTTCAAAATATGCCTTTTTAGCCGTATTTTGTGAAAGTAACCCTGTCCCTTTGCACTTTCACAAAGCCAAAACTGCCTGAAGGAGCGTTACAATGCTTTTGCGATGTACTAGAAAGTTCTTAACTATTGTCTTGGCTACAATTTTTGTCTGTGTATTGGATCGAAAATCTCAGTGGTTTGGCTGTTATAGGCCAAAATATCCAAAAAAACGTGACAAAAGTCTGAGAAAGAACTGCAAGTCAAAATCTGGAAGCTCGATTTTCACCGTAGAATTATGGTCTAGTGGAGCTTTTTGCTCAGTACAATCCCAAGAATCAGAAACGCGAAGCGCACATTAAGATTTTTTTCCTTCCATACTAATCGCCCCACCCTAATGATTATATATGTTCCAACATCATTAATATTTTCCATGCGCATAACATATTTTTTTTCAACAAAATTTATGCTCAACTTTTGTGACGGTCCGTAACTTTAATAAGTGATTACACGGTATTAATTTTCAACTGTACTAAAAAATTATTACTGGCACATCACTGCTATTTTTGTAAAACATACCATATTAGAAATTACGAAAGGTACAACTAATATTGTACCACAAAAACACTATTATGCTTGCAAAACATGTGTTTTGCCAGACTACCCGCAAAATTCTTGGCCAATTAGAAAGCACAAAAATTTTTAATTACCAACGTTATGCCAACGGTGACAGGTTCGCTCAAACCAACAGTTGGCCACAGTTATCAATACTGTCAAGATTGTTAATCCCACATTCTGCCCACGAATAACCGACGCTTTGTTAAATATGTGCCGATTGTAATTTTCTGCATGGGTGAGCTTGTTTTAAACGATTTTTTCTATTTCTCAGCTTTGCTTAACGACTGCAATTAGAAATTTAGAACTATGGCCCCAAAATGTTGTCCTATGAGCTAAAGTGTTCTTAATCCAAACAATAAATGGGTACGTCATTGGATTTTGACTCATTTTCACTAACACTAACTTACATTCACTCACGCTCACGAACATATTACTTATACTCCCTCACGCTCACATGAGTAAATTTAGATTTTACTCACACTCATGGGTAATTAACGTGAATCACACGAAATTCTGATCACTTGTCCATCTCTTATCCAAACATATAAACCGCTTTCTAAAATAAAAAAATTATGCAAGTTGTTGAAAAATTGTATCAGTTTCAAAGGAACATCTCAAGATGTTCTACTTTAACCACTGTCTATTGTTCTTAGTTGGGAGTAAAAAATTGCTTAGTTTTTGGATTTTATTTTGTTATTATTATCTTTTCTTTTTTTTTCTCTTATCATGGTTATTTGTAAAGTTTTATTTTTTATTATTTACAAGATTATACACATTTAAATCTAATCTAAATTCATATCATTTCAAACTTTTTTTCAGTAATATTCACTCTTAAATGGTCTTAAAGTTCAACTATAAATATTTGTTGAACCATTAAGTGAATAAATATAAAAGATAATCTAATGATGAAAATAGAAATTAAATTGAATGGAATTTTATTGAAATAAATATAAATATAAATCCCAAAAAAAACAACAAAGATTTTGAGGCTATTTTAATTTGTTTATTTGAAACGAAGAGTTCACTAGTACCTTAAGTACCAGTTTGTTCATAATCCCTTTGTTGTATATGAGTAATTCCAACAATTTTCGACACCTGTTAAAACTGACTTTAGATGCTTCTGATTTCTCAAGCTTTTTAAAACGATGGAGAGGTTTGGGTAGACTATACTTAAAACTATGATATGCTAAGTTTTACATTACAAAGTCTTCATTTAAAGAATTGATGGCAATTTGAAAGTAAACAAATTAAAAAAAAAAAAAAACTTATCTATGAAATCCAAAGCAATACAAAATGTAATTACTACACTCACATAACAAATTCGGTTGTATCAAAATAATTTCCTCCAACCGAATTGATTTGGTTGCTGCTACCTCACAAATTCGGTTTCCACAACTGAATTCGGTTGTTGTAACCGAATTGGGGTTTACGGTAACCGGATTCGGTTGTGAATTGGGGTTTATGGTAACCGGATTCAGTTACGACAACTGAATTTGGGTGGCACAACCGAATTTATATCCACATTAAGCTATATAAAGTAATATGTTTTTATATAATGTTATATTAAATAAGATATGATTGTATATGAAAGTTTTTGTTCTGGTTGTTTTTTTCTTTCTACAAAATGTAGACCCACAACACTGCATATACATTTTGTTTGTATGGTAATAGTATTTAGGTAAACTTTTTCAATTTCTTGTAATATGAATTGAAATAACCTTGTATAAAAAGAAACCATTTCAATAAAAACAGAACCTAAAAGGTTAATTAATAATAACTGTAACGGAAACAAATAAAGTACAATATTCTGTTCTTGTGGTTAACTTATTATGAAACTTTAAACAATTGCAAATAATAAATGAAATTAAAAAATCGGTAAATGAAAGTAGCGTTTTTTGAACAAATCTATAAAAAGGTTGAAATAAATTTTTATAAGTGCGCCCCGGTAGGCTAGTTGGTAGCGTGCTAGCTTATCAGTGCGGGGGTCGTGGGTTCGATTCCCACCAGAGGCACTGGTTTGTTTTCGCTACAACCCGCCGAAGGCCATAGTAGCTAGTGCTCGGTTAGGGTAATATGATATAATTTGTAATTATATGATTATTAATTAAAAAAAAAAAAAAATAATGACTCGCTTGAACAAGGGTATAACGTCCAAAAACCAAAGTGTTCAGGAGATGTAAAAACGTAGGAAACGGTAAAGAAATTGCGTTCTGATAAATATATTTTTGTTATTTTACAAATGTAGGCCACGTACACCTGTGTACACAATTTCATATAGACATATTAAGCAGAAGTACACACATGGAAAATAAAATGCCAACCGAATTGAAAAGTATATATTTATGGTAACAACTTATAAATTCAGTTAGTACAACGATATTTACATTAAATTTTTGAATATTTTGGAACTTTGCTGTGAAAACTAATATTCGGTTGTACCAACTGACTGAAATTCGTAATAACCGAATTTGGTAAGTACTAACGGAATTGCAGTTGGCAAATAGCTAATCTGTGTGTAGCAAAAAATTGCGCTTGAAAAATTTCTTTAGTGTAATAAGGGTATATGTTACAATTTTATTTGTATTTTCATAGATTTCCAAAATTTTTTAAAATGATTTTGATCTTCTTTTGGATTTTTGAACCACTATATGAAAATTATTAAACGTTAGATTGCATACAAAAAACTAAACATGCATCTTTTGGTTCTTCAGAGTTTACCTCACTAACGAATTTTAATACAATTTGAGCGAAACTGTGGGTCACTTTTATCTCCCACTTAAACAAAAACTCGTGATTTGTCAGTGTATTGCTACGATGTTACATTTAATTCTTTAGTTTGCCATGATGGTCACAATGAAAAATATCTTCAAAACAATAGTTAAATAATGTTTCTTTTTTATGTGTTCACATTTTATATATTAATATTTCACGCTTAAAAGACTTTTATCTGTAAACTAAAATATCAATAATATAACTTTGGGATACTCTTAAAATATTAGGTGGCAGAAATGTTTAAATTTAAGTAAATAAATATTAGTTTCACTGTAAGAAATATAAGTCTTCTTTTTAAGTTTTATTAAATTTCTGTAAATGAAAACATTTATTAAAAAAAGTCGTCTTTTAAGGTAGGTTTTGGGACAGAAAAAGACAAAATTTCGTATAATTATTGGCATAGGTATACATAAAAATTCTTGATAAGCCATATTATGCAAAAAACAAGTTTTCAAAAATATGTCCCTTATACTCTTATTCTAGCAATTCTGCCAAAACATACATCAAATAAAATATAGTAATTACCCAGTAACATTTTTTCGTGTTCTTAGAATCTGGATAAAACAAATGTGCTGATGTAAGTGCTTACTATTACCATAATACTGAGAAGCAGCAAAAGAAACAAAAAATTCTCGTATAAAAATAAACAAACAAAAGTTTTGAGCTTACTGTTTCCGAGTACGTTATTAAAAATAATTAGTCATTTAACTGTTTCTGTAGAGCTAGCACGTGGAGTGCTAACAAAATAAATAAAATTATTACGATGGCGGATCAATAAGTCCGTGACTTTTCGAACTTCCCTCGTAGTTATATGAAATGCAACACAGCTCCCATCAAGTACCACCTTTTAATAGAGTATTGTCAAATTTTGCGCAAGTTCCGTCATTTCCTTTGCTTTTAACAGCTGTTCAAAACATACAACCTCGTAGATTTTTTTAAAAAAGGAAAAAAGTGAATTTCGAGTGCTCATTAAACATTATTTTTTGCAAAAAAAAAACCGTCAATCAAACCAAGAAAAAGCTTGATAAATACTATGGGGACTCTGCATAATCGATTCCAATGGTAAAAAAGTGGTTTACTCACTTACGTTGTGGTCGCACAAGTACAAATGAAGCTGAACGTTCTGGACTGCCAATTTATTTCAATACACCCAAAAATGTAAAAAAATCCACGATATGGTGTTGGCCGGTCGAATAGTAAAAGTGTGTGAGATTATTGATGTTATAGGCATTTCATATTTCTGTGTGGTTTCGATTTTAAATGATCAGTTGGGCTTAAGAAAGCTGTCTGCAAGATGGGTGCCGCGTTTGCTCTCAATTGACCATAAACGTAACCGTGTGACAACTTCAAAGGATTGTTTGGAGTTGTTTTAACGCAATTCGAATGAGTTTTTGCGGCGTTTTGTAACTGTGGAAGAAACATGGATCCATTACAACACTCCGGAGACCAAGCAGCTGTCTAACAATGGGTTTCTCCAGTGTACCGGCTCCGAAAAAGACCACGGTAAGTTTGTCGGCCAATAAGGTGATGGCAACAGTTTTTTGGGATGCACGCGAGTTACATTCTCATACCCTTACCCATCGTATTAACTAATAAAATGTAGGAGAACACAGAAGTGTCAGGTTACCATACCTAATACTTTTGTTTTCATTCCCACATTTTTAAAAGACGACAATGTAAGCATAAATTGTTTTTGCTTACATTGCAACTTGGTACTAGTAGTTTATTAGTTTTAGCATAGCTTAAAAATATTTTATAAGTTAGTCTTAAGATTCATTTCAATAAAGAACATGTAATTGGCGCAGTCGGTAAACACAAAAATAAATATATAATTAACTATATAATTAACTAAAGTTAATATATAAATATATATATCAACAGAAAAAAAAGACTAAAGTTAAATAAATTAATCTTTATTAACCAAAGTTAATATAAAAAAAAATTAAGTTTACACGAACTAACTAAAGTTAATATATAAAAACTGAAAATAGAAAAGTTTTTGTGCAAAAATCAAAAGTGAAAAAAAAAAGACTCCACTACAGTTTTACTGGGCTATGAAAAGAAACATTACTTTCGATAAAAATCGCCAGTTAAGTGAAGAAAATATGGAGCAATTGCAGCAGAAAATATATGAATTAGAACTGGTGCTGCGACAGCAGGAAGAGAAAATTACACAACAGAACCAGCAGCTTGCGGCAGCAGCAGCGGCAAGCCAAGCTCAACTACAACAAACTCAACAAGCTCAACAACAACAGCAACTACAACAAGAGCAACTACAACAACAGGTTATTCAACAGCAAATATTCGGATTTGGTATGTCGGCCAAGGACATCATTGAACAATTTCGACGTCTTAAGCCTCTTGATGAAAACCACAATCCAAGAGCATTTATAAATGCCGTTGAAGCAAACCTCATTCTTTGTGGAATTGATGAAGCCCTAGCTAAATTTTGCATCAGGATTGTGGGCAACGAAAAAATTCTTGGAAATGCTGGTCGAAGAGTGAGGGAGTTGCAAATCGATGCTACCTGGGAGGAAATAAAAGCCAAAATTCTACAAGAGTTCAGCCCAAAAAGAACAAGAAGTATTCAACTATTGTCGGATGGTAAAAGTAAGGAATTTAAATGAATTATTTAAAGTTTTCGAAGACTGTAAATATGAAATAAATGACATATATTTAGCTGACCAATTAAAACCTGGTATATACAGACCTGAGAATGTTGACAGGGACCTCGTAGATATATTATTAGAGAAAATAGACGGACCAATACGAACACACATAGGGGAACACGAAACTCTGACCGATATAATTGCTAAATATACGAGACTAAAATTATTAGATGACACTAGAACCATCTCTTTTAACCATAGAGTTAATAAGCAAAAACCAAATAACAATTGGCAAAAGTCCAAGCCAAACAATGATATTCAAAACCAAAATAGTAATTCCCTAAATTCCGAGCCAAAAAATAGTTTTATGACCGAGAATTTTCAACAACAAAACCGGAATTTTAAAAATGTTGGCCAGGGCACATATTACAGGAAGAATTCAATACAGCAGTCGAATTCCAATAATTTTCCAAATCAAGTTAAATCTAACCAAACTAGAAATTCTCATCACAGTAGGCAACTACGCCAAACTAATGGCTACGGTCAAGAACCAGAGCCGATGGATATCGGTAATTTAAACGAAGAGGAAGATGTAAATTTTTCTTTAACACCTCCTCCACAAAATTACCCATAATAGAAGTAACAATTGGCAGTCACAAAATTAAATGCCTCATAGATACCGGATCTGATACAAGTGTTATTAAGCCGAATGCCCTTGGACATTCATTTCCCACTCAAAAAATTAAAACACCCCTTTGGTACAGAACCATCAACGGAATAAATCAAGTGACACATAAAATAATTACACCTATACCTAGAGAATTCAAAATCTCAGGTACCTTCTCTTGGAAGGTCATTGATTTCAAAAGTAAAAATTATTCAGCCATAATTGGCCTAAATTTTCTTATCGCTCTTAAAGCTAAGATTGATATAGAGAATAAATTCATTACCATTTTAGGAAACAATATACCGTTTGGAAATTATAGCCCATACAACAGTCACGAAATTTGTTCTCTTGAATACAGCAACATACAGAAATTAAATTTAGAACATTTAAATTCAGAGGAAAACCAATTGATCGTAAAGTTGTTGCGGAATTTTGAAGATTTATTTTATAAAGAAGGGAGTAAACTTTCTGCAACTCATGCTATCAAACACGAAATTATAACCACAACAGACCGGCCAATATATTCGAAGATTTATAGATACCCACAAGTACACGAACAAGAAATTCAGAAACAAATAAAAGAAATGTTAGAACAAAAAGTAATTAGGGAAAGCAATTCACCTTATAATAATCCTTTATGGGTAGTGCCAAAGAAGATCGACAATTCGGGCGTTCAAAAGTGGCGAATAGTTGTCGATTACAGAAGGCTTAATGAAGTTACAGTAAATGATAAGTTTCCGATTCCGAATATAGATGGAATATTGGACAAGTTAGGTAAAGCCCAATATTTTTCTTCTATTGACCTTGCTAAAGGTTTTCACCATATTTTAATGAATGAGAATGACATGAAGAAAACTGCATTCTCCACACCCTTCGGACACTACGAATTTATAAGAATGCCATTTGGGCTTAAAAATGCCCCATCGACTTTCCAGCGTCTTATGAACTCCGTCCTCCGTCAATATATAAATAAAATCTGTGTAGTCTATTTGGACGACATCCTAATATTTAGCACGTCGTTATCCGAACATTTGGAAAACATGACGAAAATATTTCAAACGCTAAAAGGAGCAGGACTTAAAATTCAAATTGATAAATGTATTTTTTTAAGAAAAGAAACGGAATTTTTGGGTCATATCCTTACACCTGAAGGTGTCAGACCAAACCCAAAAAAAAGTTGAAGTGATTCAAAAATTAAACCTTCCGACGACGCAAAAGCAGATTAAATCATTTTTGGGCGTTACAGGTTTCTACCGAAAATTTATAAGGGACTATTCTAAAATAGCTTACCCTATGATAAAATACTTGAAGAAAAACGCGAAGGTCAACATAAGAGACCCAAATTATATTGTTGCTTTTGAAAAATTGAAGGATATCATAACAAATCCTCCTATTCTGATGTACCCTAATTTTAATAAACTCTTTAAGCTTATTACTGATGCCAGCAATTTCTCAATTGGTGCAGTTTTAACTCAAGACGGTCATCCAATTTCGTTCGCGTCGCGAACATTGAACAACCATGAACAAAATTATTCCACTGTCGAAAAAGAGCTACTGGCGATTGTTTGGGGAGTAAAATATTATAGACCCTATATTTTTGGAAGAGAATTTGATTTGCAAACAGATCATCAGCCACTGAAGTGGTTACAAGCAAAAAATTCGGGTAAGGATATTAGCCCCAGATTACAACGATGGTTAGTACAGTTGGGAGAATATGATGCGAAAATCGATTATATTTCGGGGAAAGAAAATAAAATAGCTGATTTTCTCAGTCGAATTAATTGTGAAAAATGTGAAATAAACACACTTGATTCGGAAAATTTGGGAATTACTACAGACGAAATGTTTTACATAAAGAATATAAATATAGGAGAACATCAGCAGCAATCAGAAGTCTCTCTGGCGGTCCAAACTGACCATACCCAAGAAGAAAATTTAATCGAAATTCCATGTAATAGTAAACGCGATCAATCGGAGGACGGTGAAACTGTACATTCACAAGCAGAAAATTTTAACAATCACTTTCCGATTCTTGACACAATTGTAAATCGTTTTAAATACCAAATAATTTTACAAGAAACTAAGCAAATTGAAATGACAACCGTTTTTAATAACAAAAGAATTTTTATCGATAAACATGACCTCGATTCTGATAATATAATTAATTTAGTCCGAAGACATATTGCTAAAGGAAAGGTTGCAATATTTTCCGAGCTCAATGATCACCAATTCAATAAATTACAACAAATTTTATTAGACAAATATTCAGGTATTCAAAGGATGTCTTTCGTGAAATGTAGCTATTTCGCTAAGGACATCGAAGATGAAAATGAGCTAAGTAGACAAATATCGCTTTTCCATAAAAACGAAGTTGGTCATGCCGGAATTATTCCAACTTATCAGGGGATGAAACATAAAATTTATCACCCACAATTAAAAACCAAAATACATGAAATTATTAATAATTGCGACATATGCTCCGGAGGAAAATATGACCGCAATCCAATCAAAATAAAATTTCACGTTACAGAAACGCCTACCACAGTCAACGAAATTGTTCATGTTGACACATATGTAAATAGCAAACACTCATTCATAATTTTCATTGACAAATTCTCAAAACATGCCGTTGGTTTCCATTTGCCAGATAGAAACAATCAAACGATTATAGGCAAAATAAATGAATTTTTGGCAATAAAAGGGCCAGTAAAAAAATTTGTTTTTGACAACGAGTTCAATTCCAAGAACGTAAGAGACTTCTTAATGCGGGAAAAAATCGAATTTTATGCCACTAAACCAAATAGTCACACAGGAAATTCTGATATAGAACGCCTAAACAACACTTTAACTGAAAAGATTAGGACCCTTAACCTCGAGGAAAAATTGCCAATAGTCACTCAAATGACAAAAGCCATAAAGTTTTACAATAACACAGTGCACAGCACTATCAAATGTACCCCATTTGACGTATTGAATGGTACCATAAATCACAACCTTATCAGAAGTATATTGGAAAGTAGAAAAAATTATACTATTGAAAAACTGAACCGTAATAGGGAATCTTACACAGAAAGAAGGGAAACAGGATTTATAAAAAATTACAAAAGTTTAAGGCATAAGGAAGAACCAAAGTTTATAAGACGTAATTTAAAAAATGTCCATACAACAAATATAAAAAGACCTTTAAAATTTACAGATCTTGGCAGTCATAATGGTGATGATGATGTTCACAACCGGGACGCAGGGAACACTGCAGATTAGCCCAATCACCGAAGAGTCTGGATATGCACAAATTAAACTAAGAAAAGTTGAAGTGGTAAACCAAACCTCCACAATTTTACACTTAATTGACACTAAGGAATTAAACCATATTATGGGTCAGATCGAGAATAATTTAAAAAATTTAGACTTACATAATAGGGAAATGATTGAAACAGAGATAATAACAATAAAATCCAAATTGAAATCAATCACCGCAATAGATCTTAGAAAGAAAAGGGGACTGTTTAACTTCGTAGGCCATGCTTACAAATGGTTGGCTGGGGTTATGGACGATGACGATCGTAAAGAAATTCTTGAACACCTTAATGTAATTGATGAGAACAGTCATAATATCATAGATACAGTAAATAAACAAATTTATATAAATACACATTTTAACGAGTCAATCCAAATATTAAAATCGGCTATAGAAGAGGACAGGGAAAATATTAAAATCACACTAAGCGATTTAAAAAAGAGACACAATGAGATCATTCGAAGAATTTTATATACTGACCAAATGTTTAAGCTCACATACCTTAAGGGCAAAATTGAACATATTCAGGATAACATTGCATCCGCTAAAAACCATATTTTTCATCCTAGTATATTAACATCTGAAGAAATAGATAAATTTGAAATAGACTTCTTTAAATTAAAATTTATGAAAATTGTCATTTTAAACTACAAAGATGGAATAATAATTCTTGCAATAAAAATTCCAAAAGATTATATTCAAACTGATTTGAAAATGATTACGGCTTTGCCAAATAGAAATTATATGGAAATTAACGAGCCAAATGGCTATATTATTGAAATTGAAAATCATGTTTTGGATTACGAGGAGGATGTTTATCTGAAAAATCTAAAAAATAGTAAACACTGTACTCTGTTAAATAACTGTAATTTTAAATATAATAACAAAACTGAAGTTGAGGTACTCGAAGACGATATGATTTTAGTAAAAAATGCTAACGACTTAGAAATTGTTCAGGACTGTGACAGTAGAAAGATGAGAGTTAATAAAAATTACCTCCTTATGTTCTATAATTGCAAAATAAAAATCAAGGACCAAATTCTCCAAAATCAAAAAACAACTATTCTAGACAAATATTATTTTCCTAATAACAACTTCTCACAATCCGACATAATACCAACAATATTTAAGTCAATAGAATTAGAAAATTTTGAAAATTTAAAAGAAATAAAGGAACTTAAATTCCATAAAAATGTTTCATATGGAATAAACATAATGTTTGTAATTGCCATAGTGTTTATTGTAATTGTCCTCATAAAAATTAAAAAAAATGTCACTGTTGTTAATAAAACCGTTATTAAAAATGAACCAAAAATAGAAGATTTAGAATTGGCAAATATAAAAGAAAAATATGGACTAAAATAAAATAATAAAAAAAAAAACAAACAAAACAAAATAACACTAGTAATAGAAAAAATTAAAATTGTACTTTTAGATAAGTTCATTTCTCTACTAAAATAAATATATGTTTATAGTATATGTATACTTAGAATATTTTAAACTACCAGCGAAATCCAGGAGTATTTCGATCAAGGGGTGGAGGAGTTACATTCTCATACCCTTACCGATCGTATTAACTAATAAAATGTAGGAGAACACAGAAGTGTCAGGTTACCATACCTAATACTTTTGTTTTCATTCCCACATTTTTAAAAGACGACAATGTAAGCATAAATTGTTTTTGCTTACATTGCAACTTGGTACTAGTAGTTTATTAGTTTTAGCATAGCTTAAAAATATTTTATAAGTTAGTCTTAAGATTCATTTCAATAAAGAACATGTAATTCGCGGGATAATTCACATCGACTACCTTCAACTGGGAAAAGCAATAAACGGCGAATATTATGCCAACTTATTGGACCGATTTAACGAGGATTTGAAAAAAACAACCCCATATGGCCAAGAAAAAAGTTGTTTTTCATCAAGATAATGCACGGGTGCATACGTGTGCAGTCTCAATGGCAAATTTACATGAATTGGGCTACGAATTGGTACCTCATCCGTCATATTCTCCGGATTTAGTCCTCAGTGACTAATTCATATTTCCAAACATAAAGAAATTACTTTTTTCGAAGTGATACAAAAATTGGAGAAAGGTTGGACTATTAAGCAAAAGGGAGACTATGTTTATGTTTTTTGCAAAAAAAAAACTGCGTTTCATTCAAAATGTCTCGCACTTACTGAAAAATCATGGCATATGTAAGCAGGTTTTTAAGGGATTGTTTTTGGCTTACTCCCTTACAAACCTCCTTGCATGTAAGCAGCGTTTTTTACTGGGTAGCTTAATACTAAAACCAAAAACGCTTCAACAAGTTTTACGTACACAAAATTTTCATAACCACGAAACGTATCTTTACACTGAGAGAATTATCTTCACAGCTTTAGTGAAAATTGTCACTAGAACTCGTCCATTGAAACTTTTCATAGAATCTATGAAACAGGTTTCATTAGAGTCAATGTTTTTTAAATGTTTGTAGAATTTATAGAATTTTTTAAACAGTTTCATACATTTTTTATTATTAAGAAGTACCTTGAATTAATTAAACTCTTCACGAATTTCTTGAAAAATGAACCAGTCCATAAGACTTTTTAAACAATTTCATAGAATTTCAAAATGAATGCAAGGCTACATTGCAATAATAAAGCACTTTATAATATATGTGGAACTCTTGAGAATTAAATCTTAAAACTAAAGTTCTAAATCTATAAAAATTATGAAACTTTATGAAAAAATAATAAAAAGTAGTCTTTGGAATAATTACATAGCTCTAACGCAAATTTTCGTTAAATGTATGAAGAGATAATTTCTGAAATGGAATTAACTTTTTTATGAAACTATGAAATTTTATGAAAAAAAGTTTATGAAAAATTTCTTAATATTAATAAAATTTCTTGGATATAATGAAATTCTTCATTGAATCTACGAAAAACGAAAAAATTGTTTCATTAATATCTTGAATGATAATTGTTTCAGTATTTATACACTGCTAGCCAGCGAATATGCACTCCATTAGCTCAGACCTTAGACAGTTTGGCCTGTAAACCGAACGTTTTTGTGTTCGAGTCCTACGGACGCCTGGTAATACTTTTTATATTCTTAGTTGTTCAATTTAATTGAATATCTATTCGCAAAGATATATATTTTAAATTTTTCTCAACGACAATGAACTTGAATTAACCAGAACTTCCCAACCTTATAAATGACTGTGATAAAATTCATTAAATTAATTTTAAGTTTTACTACACTCAAAAAAAAAAGTTTGTTGAGCATTTTCTTATTTTTTTTTTGCTGAATTTGCGCTTTCAGCAAAAATTTTTGTTAAACACTTTTACTAAAAAACTATTTTTGAACTAATGTTTAACTAATTTTTGTTGCTACCAAAATTGTGCTGATAAACACAACAACAGTACGGAAAACAAATAAAAGGACGAGAGAAATAAGAAAAGAAAAAAAAAAAACACAAATTAATATAACCATTATAGGTCTTACAGAAAAATGGTACTGCGGTTGATTTCATTTATTAAATTTTTTCTTTTGTATACTACCCATCAAACACAGTCATGCAACAAAATCGTTTCAACATAAAAATTGTAAATATTAAAAAAATATAAATAAAACATTAAATAAATTAATATAAAAGAATTATTAAATGAATGTTTTTTTTACAAAAAACAATAATGGAAGAATAAAAATTATAAAGAAAATAGATTCAGGCAGAAATAACATATAGAATACTCCATGGTGTAAAGCACGTAGTAAAAAAAGCAAATTAAATATTTTCATATTCCCTTTCACTTTTTAAACATAAGTAGTTTTTATGATTATTACATAAATTGTTTGTATTTTAGAATTATTTTCATTTGAAAAATGTAGAATTACACCATACATACATTCCTGTAAGTAATTGGGATTATTATACAGTGCACTCGCGATAATTGTGAGCTGTTCACCTTTCCGAATGCCAAAAATTGAAGGCAAAATGTATCAATAATGCCATAAGTTTAGACTAATTTTACATAATAAAATAATAATTGACATTTAATTAGAATAAAAGAAGTAAATGATTTATTAAGAAAATCATTTACATACATTTGTATGAAGATTTATGTAAAAATACTACATATGTAAATACGAAAAAACAACCTTTCAGCAATAAGTAAAAATAGCAACTAAAATTGTTTCTATGTATCTTCTGTCCTTAATGTAGTGAAACAGTTAAAATAGGGGCATCCCAAAACTTAGAAAAAATTTAATTCTTAACGTATTTACTCATTTCCAACTAACACATTGACTTTTTTTCTGTTCACATTATACGGCTTTCGTACTTTGTTCACCTTATAGAGTAGTCAATGTAAAATAAAATGTGTTCTCATTAAGCGGTGTTCACGTAATGCAGTGTTCACATTATCGCGAGTGCACTGTATTTTGTTTTTAATTAATGAAATATTTTGTTTATTTCCCGATTGGTAATATTATGTTAACAATGTGGAAGTCCTGTCATTTTTAAATATATTTTCAAAACAATCTTCAACAAAATTTAGATTTAAATTTCAGAAAAATATATGAACTAAAGTAAAAATTATAAACTAAGTTTTTTTTAGTTGTTGTTTAATCTCCTAAGCTCTAGCAAACATTTTTGTTGATTTAAACAAGTCAATTTTCATTTGCAATAAACTAAGTATTAGCAAAACTATTTGCTGAATTTAAATTTTTTTTTGCTAAAAATCAGCTTACTTATATTCAGCAAAACACATTTGCAGATATTAGCAATTTTGTCAGCAAGAATTCTCACAGAATTTTTTTTTTTTTTTTTTGCTAACTTGACGGACTTTTTTTTCGAGTGTACTTAGGTGTCGTTTAAAAGGCAACTATCGTAGCATGTTTTAACCTAAATCAAGTACCTCTTTGCCTTTATCAATTACTTTAAACCATAAATATTTAAATAAGTTTTATGATTAAATCCTACACACACAGAGAAATAAAGTGCCAAACAAATTGAAAAGTGTATATTAATGGTAACGACTTGTAAATTCAGTTAATATAACGATAATAACATTACATTTCTGAATATTTTGGGTGTTGCAACTAAAATTCTGTGGTATAAACCGAACTTTGTTATGAAAACTAATGTAAAGTTGCGCCAACAGTCTGAAATTCGTAATAACCGAATTTGTGTCATAGAAACAGAATTTCAGTTGGCAAATATCTTAAATTTTCTCTAAGTGCACTTAAAAATAAATTTATAAATACTAATCAATAAAGTATCAAATTACGTCTGACTTATAATAAACAACACTTGTGTACGGCAAAGTTAATTTTTTTGCACACTTGTAAGGAAGGTTTGTGTTGTGGGTCGGATGAACTTTATATGGTGTTGTTTAAATATTGGAATGACCTCTATACCATTTTTGGCTAAATTGAGTTGATAATGTACACTCAAAAAAATAAGTTAGTAGAAAAGTTAGAAAAACGTCTTGTATATCAGGTATACTATTTTTTAGCAAATTTTTTGCTAAAATCGTGTTTTCAGCTAAAATTTTTGTTATACTTATTCAGCACTTAACTGTTTTATACTAATGCTTTACTAATATTATACTAATGTTTTACTAATTAATTTTGCTAAAATAAATTGTGCTGATAAGCACATCAATAGTGTGGACGACAACCAGATTGAAAGATATCCGCAGAATGAAGCAGATGTCGCGGCATGTCAAGATGTAGTAGAGAAGAGGAAAATGATACTAAATAGTACAAATCTAATAAGACATAAAAAAATCAACCATGGAAGATTTTTGTATCTGCTTTTCATACATAAAACAAAATTGAGGATTACAACAGCTTAAATTTTGCGTTGTCACCGGCTTGTGAAAATAATTGTCTATTAATTAAATAAAAGACAAAATAAAATATTTAAATTTAATATATATTTCTAAACTAAATGTTTATAGATTAATAATCTAGTGTGGTCAATTGAAAACAAACATATACAGACATGTAGACAGTGTAAAACGAAAGACAAAGACATAAAGTCCAAAAAAAAAAATTAAGTAAAGCCCCAAAAAATGAAATAAGACCCCAATTTTTTTTATTAGAAATTTTTGGGGCCTTATTTCGTTTTTAGTTTGGGGACTTATTTCATTGGGGCCTTATTTCATAGAGCCGTTGTTTACATAGGGTAGGGTTTAGCAGAGGACTGGTCTCTGGCACGAAGAGACCGATCCTGTGGCATACGTCATATTGAAGTTACTTTCTATTGTAAACCCTTTTATTTTAACAAGGTCATGTCTATTTACCTTAGAAAACATATATTATCTCCTGTATAAATGTAATAAGTTTTTTTTTAATTTTTTTAACAAACCCAAACAATCGGTTGACACAAACGAATTGGTTATGTGAGTGTTTATAAAAGAAATTATAATTTGAATTCGATGTTCTGGTGTGCAATATTGATGTAACCTAGTGTTATTTAATAAATAGTTTATTTCATTTGAAATAGTATACATTTTATCAAGGTTAGTCTAAATACTTATCCCTTAAATGACAACTTCAAAAGAAATATTTTTAAAAATGAATTCTTTTATTCATGAAGTTAAAAAGTCCCCCGCAAACCCAGGTTTTCGTGAATTATGTACTTTTGTAACGTTTGATTTTTCTGTTATATACGAGTATTATAGAAAACTTATACATTTTTGGGAATTATATTGCTTAAACAAAAACAATTTAGCTGTTTTAATTTCAAAGCATCCACTTGAAAAATAAATTGCCTTCTTTAGGGACCAATTTAAGTTATAATACAAACTTTGAATTTTCTCATTATAAATAAATATAAATATTGTTTGTTATGCTGAAATTTAAAGTAAATCATTTAGCTCTTTTCAATTTAAGTTAACTTTGTCTATTACAAATTTAAATATCATTATTGTGATTTTCTCATTTAATCATAAACAATTAACTAGTTTTGGTTTGCCCACTTAAATACAAACAAATATATTGCATACTTGAAGGCTGATTAAAATTTGATACTATATTATAATATAATCAGTGCTTATTAATGCGTTTCGTTGGCTATTGACCAACAATTTATTTAAGTATTTTCTTGATAGCAGTCATTAAGTCAAATTGTTGATCAGTTTTATATTTACATACACTTGTGTGAATTATCTACGCTTAAGAATGTGTTAATGTGATAATAAACATTATATTTTATTATACTATTTACCAAAAACCGCATAATAAATTATATAATTATTTACCTGTAATAGGATGCACGTTGGGTTGAAATGAATCAAAAGTGGCTTTTAATTGTTATTTTAGAATTGAGTTTTTGTTACAATATTTTGCACACACAGAGAATAAATTGGTTAGAATTCCATTGTAGCCAATAAAATTTAATCATTATTCAATAATTTTAATTGTGAGTACTTAAAATTCGTCATCAGAATAATTATACTGTATTGTAAACAGAATATATATATAAAATTAACCAAAACACAGTCATATCAGCCAAAATATTGTTTTTCCTAATCAATATGGAAAAAATATTATCTTCTACAATACCTTTAATACCAACAAACAACCACTTCTCGAAAATGTTATCGCTTGAAAAAAATATTTGCAGTTAAAATCGAATATTTGTTTCTTCTGTAAAAAAAAAATAATCACACTATCTAAAATATTCGTTTTCGTTACCAATTTTGAAATAATATAAAGTTTTTGAATAGTTCCGGTAACTCTAGTTACTGTTGTACATACAAATCTATTTTCAGACATTCATATTTAAACTTGAAATAAGAAAGTATTCAAGGTAAAAATTTGAAAATACAAATTCAAATTGAGTGTGGGCCAGAGGTAAAATAATTGCCTGACAAGCAGAAGGTCCCCGGTTCGACTCTAGAATTTTTTTTAATAAAATAATTTTAAAATAATATAATAATTTTTTATAGTTTTGGTAATTCTAATAAAATATTGCGATCATCAACCGAATTTCTGTTGTACATACGAATCTATTTTCAGACAAACATATTTAAATTTGAAACAAAAAAGAAACATTCAAGACTGAAATTGGAAAACACAAATTCAAACTGATTTTAGGCTAGAGGTGAAGTAATTGCCTGACAAGCAGGAGGTCGCCGGTTCGAGCCCAGTTCGCGGAATATGAATTTTTTTATTAATAAAATTATTTTAAATTCATTATTTTATTTTTAACGCAAGATGGTCGGTTCGAGCCCAGTTCGAGGCAAAACATTTTTTTTATTAAAATAAATTTTTTTGAATGCATGTGAATCTATTTATAGAATATTATAGTCCATAAATATAAAATATTCAATTGTTACCGTAAAAATTAGCAATTTGTAAATAAATTTCGGTTGCTACAATAGTACACCTATTCCTCGATTTACACGATAGATACGTTCCAGAAAAAATCGTGTAAATCGAATTCAAAAAAGTTTGTATGGAAAATCGCGTAAATCGAAAAAAGGCAAATGCTTTATATAAAGTAATTTTTTAATATATATATTTATTTATTTTAATGCAAAAAACGTAAATAAAACAAAAAACTAACAAAATGAGATAATTTATAAACAAAATTTAGTTATTAATTCATAAAACCAAAAAATAAATTATGAAGCCTGGAATAACATCAAAAATCCATAAAACCAGTTACTATAAATTAAGCAAAAAATCAACAAAATCAGTCTACTATTTATTAATAAAAAATAATATTTTAGTTCATTAAAAGAGAGCAGTTCATTTCAAACTAATAGTGCCAACTAAGTAATCTTATCTTTCTGGTTGCTGACGAATCACTTTCATCACTCGATAGTATTTCAAAAGATTCTGTTTCGATTTTGGAGATAACTTCAGCCCGCAGAGATTTGGAAATATATTTGGTACAATTCTTTATTTACCTCCCGATATTGTGCCAGGACATGAGAAATATATCTTTGGACCTTTAGAGCTCTTTCTACATTTGAGTCATGTTGAACAAAGTGATTTCCTAATTTTCGTCTTAATCCAAGGCCTTCACAAATAATTTTAGTTATCAGTGCAACCATTTCTTACTCATCTTCACCTGAGTCATTATTATTATTTATTTAAAACCAGTGATTTCATTATATAATACCCTTTGACAATAAAGTTCTTTCAGGCATTTTTTTTAATATAAACCCGACTCGCCAGCATTGAAGACTTGATCAGGAGTATATGAAATAATTTCGGCGAACTTTTCTGGATATTCTTCTGCAGCATCAACATCAGCAGATGCTTGTTCCCCTTTTAGTTTTAAATTATGTAAAGAATGCCTTTTTTTTTTTGCTAATTTCCAAACCAAGCATGACTAGCTGTTAAAGTTTTTTTGCTGCTGAGGATGTTGATGGTAGCTCATCGTTAATTTTTTCGTAAATCCGAAATGCTTTATTTGTAATTACATTAGTGTCAATTGGAATTCGCTTTTGGGTTAGGTCTTCAATCCAAATCATTAATGCCTTCTCCATTTTTTCAATTATAGAGTCCCGAACATACGAAGTTGCACGCTTAGATACATCATACCCAGCTGCTAAACTATTCCTGATAGCGTTTTCATTCTTTTTTATAGATCTAATTGTGGCTTCATTAATGGTATATTTTTTAGAAACTCTTGATAATTTTTCTTCTTTGCTGAGACTATCCAAAATTTTAATTTTGGTTTCTAAAGATATAATTTTTATTTTTATCTGCTTCTTTACAATTTTTTTCGGCATATTTATTTTTATAAAACATCGATCGAGTTATAAAAGTTATATACAAGGTGGCGCAAAAATAACCTTCCGATGTTTTTTGGCTGTAACTTAAAAAAAAAATGAAAAACTTTGATTCTTCTTGTGGATTATTTTTATTTGGTATTTTAATTTTTTTTACATCAAGTCGAGAATATGATGTCATGTAAATGGCCGCCGCCACAGTTGATTATCATTTGAGCCCTTTTTATGGCATTTTCCATCACTTTGGCCAAAACTTCCGGCGATAGGTCCTCACATTCTTGACGGATATTGTCTTTAAGAGCCGCAAGAGTCTGAGGCTTGTTGACATAAACCCGCGACTTCAAAAAGCCCCACAAAAAGAAGTCTGGAGCGGTCAAATCAGGCGATCTTGCTGGCCAGTGCAAATCGCCAAAACGGGAGATTAGGCGCCCAGGAAATGCATCCTTCAGCATATCGGTTGTGGCACGTGCAGTGTGTGCCGTTGCACCGTCCTGTTGGAACCACATGTTTTCCAATCCCAATTCATCAAGTTGCGGCAAAAAGAACTCGTTGATCATTGCTCTGTAGCGCTCACCATTCACAGTAACCGTTTGGCCCGCGACGTCTTCGAAGAAAAAAGGTCCGATGACTCCTCCAGCGAAAACAGCACACCATAAAGTGACTTTGAGCTGGTGTAATGGCTCTTCGTGGGTTACACGCGGATTTTCAGTGCCCCAGAAGCGTAAATTTTGCTTATTTACGTACCCGCTAAGATGGAAATGGGCCTCATCACTCATGATTATTTTTGATGAAAAATCATCTTCCTCTTGGTGGTGATTAAGGATGGCTTGAGCGTATGTTACACGCGATCGGAGGTCAGCAGCTAACAGCTGATGCACCGTCTGGACTTTGTACGGAAACATCTTCAAATCTTGTACCAAAATTCGCTGTAAAGACCGTCGACTGATACCCATTTGCGTGGCACGTCGTCTGGTCGATTTCGACGGCGCTTCCATGACATCCTCGGCTACAGCAGCAATATTCTCTGCAGAACGGCTACTCCGGGGTCTGCCACGCCTGGCAGCATCTCGTGTTGTGCCAGCCTCTTCGAGGCGAGCGGCTAAACGTCGCAGTGTTTCACCAGTAGGCGTTGGACGGCCAGGAAATCTGCGACGAAATTCACGTTGTGCCAAAGCCACCGACTGATTATTGGTCAAATAAATAGTCACCAATATTCCGCGTTCTGGAGCAGTGTAGCGTAACATTGTTTATTAACGTGTATTTCGCATGTGTTTACTACACAAATTTCAAAACAGAACTGACATTAGGGGCCAATCGCAAAATTTATAGCATTTTCTGATAGGAGGATTACTTTTGCGCCACCTTGTATATATAATCCGATTTATTTATATAAATTTTATATTTTTTTTCACAAAAAAACTACAACTAGCGGACTTGTATGGTAAACATTGACTGATTTATATATTTTTGATATTTTAATTTTGATTTGATATATTTTGTATGGAAGTGCATGAATGAATAATTCCCTTTTTAATTTTATTCTCAATGATCTTGTGTTCTTTATTTCAATATTTTAAAAAAATGAATTAATAAAGAAAAAAAAAAAGAAGTTTAGTTGTATATTAATTATTTACTAACGTGAATATGTATACAAAAGTTTTTTAATTAAATAATCAAAACAAAAAAAAAATCGTGTAATGCGAGGTAATTTCCATATTCCTCGATTTACACGAGAAATAAAAAATAGTGTAAAAAAGTATCGTGTAAATCGAGGGATAGGTGTATTACAATTTAATAATAGTGATATATAATAGATAAATATATACAATTGTACATCACTAAAACCGTTCTTCTAAGTTGTTTATTTTTTCTGCACATTTAATATACACAAATTACAATAATTTTTCGTGTTTTTGCTCAACATGAAAAAATTCGAATTTAGCACATTTCAAATTTCTTATATTTTTCTTGGTTAAAACCGTAAAAACTAAGTATTTTTGATGGAACAGTCAACTTCAGGTATTTGATTACATATTTCAGATATTTTTTTTATTTTTTTAGTTTTTTTAGAAATTCTTTTGTTGTTGTATTTTAAAATGTTCAAGATTTAGAGTATTTTTAGTATTTCATGGAATAGAGCTAAAATTGTTACATGTTGGTTTTTCCATTTTTTTTGTTTGAAATAAAACACACAATTTCAGTTTTCATATTCAAGAAAAAAAACCTACCACATTTACTGTCGTTTTTTTAATATGTATTTTATTTGGATTTTATGGAAAAACTCTTGTAAATTTCTTGTGAAAAAATTTTTTGATTTCGATTTTATTTTCGCCATTAACCCATGCGAATTTAGTAGTTGGACAATTTTAAAGCGCTTGTAATTAAAAAAACTTATTATTTTTTGAAAAAGTTATTAATTCACTTTTTGTAGCGAGCCAACTGACCGTGATATTTTATTTGGCGTATATTATGGTTGATACCTCCAATCATGCTTTGGACGACATGCATGTGAAATTTCTTTTACTGATTTTAATTTTTGTTTTAAAATATTCAGTAAATTTGGCTTCCTAACCATTTTCATATACCTTTTTTTAAAAAAAGACCCCAAAAGTCCACAATTGGACGTGCTTTTTGGTCGTTTAGAGGATTTTCGTATTTCGGTTTAAAATGTATTTTTTTGCAATAAGCCAATCTAACATCTTTTTGGCATAATGACAGCGTGCTAAATCTGGCTAAAATAATATGTCGTCTTTAGAGTGTCTGTCTCTGATAAATTTTTCCAGTCTTACTAAACATTTATTATTGTTAACATCATCCTTTACAACCATAGCTTATCGTGGATGTAAAGTTGTGATACAACTTTTGCCGAAATTGCTGCCCACACTAGTACTTTTGGTTCAAACTTCGCTTTGGCTGAATACCTTACCTTGTCGGGAGTTTTTTTTTTCAAGTCATCAGAATAAAATCCATAATTAATACTTCCGTTGCTCCAAGCCAAAGAAAAGTATTTTTCACTTTTGAATATTACAATTATTCTTATAAAATTAGATTTTATTGACATGCATTTTGGAAAAAAACATGCCTACTTAACAGTAATTTATATTTGAATTTTGTCCATTAATTTAGTTGACATAGGTTATATATAAAATTACGCAGTACATGTCAATGCGAAAATTTGATATAATTTGAAATTGGGGACTTTAAAATAATATCCCTAAAATTGTGTTCGTTTTTGACGTCACCTTATTACAGGTTATCGATATCATAAAAAAATATTTTTGATCTTACAATTTATGAATCCGTTAAATAAAAAAATGTTGTTGAAGTAATTAATTTCAAAAGGGTGAAGGACGTGTGCTCGAATTTTGTATTCAATTGGTATTTTGCACATTAGTGGTCTGGAACACTTTTTATTACTTGGCCGCTTCTACAATTCTTTTTAATTTCTAATATATGACAAAAAAAAAAATGTTTAAGCGTATTTTTATAGTTTTTGGTGGTGTAAGATCACAAAGATAATAATAATAATAAAAAAAATTGTTGTATTTTATATTTTTACTTGTAAATATCTTTTTAACGGCTTAAGCTCCTATAGTTATTGATACCTCATTTTAAAGCTACTTAAGTCGTGGTTTTACTGGTACATGCAATTGTATTTTTTCAAAATCTATGGTTTAAAATGCTGTATTTAAAAAACATGTATTATAAAATTATTCTTCTATACCGCACGCAGAATGAAGATAATCATGTTATGTTAGGTTAAGAGTATCATGTTATGACTGAAACACGTAATATCACATCATATTATGATCCTCATAATCATATTATAATTCTAAATGTTGATAAAAATCTTTCTCAGTGATCATAATGTGATTATTCAGAATAATGTTTATGACTGTGAGGATTATAATATGATAATCATTTGTCCCCAATCATATTCAATCATATATTTTTTTCTGGGTGCGTTGCAAAATCCATACATGGTACTTCTGCTAGCTCCAAATTCAGGTTTTTAATTATATTTTTATACATTTTCCAAAAAGGAATTTGGCTACAGCATATTTTATTAATGAATAATTATCATATTTGTTTTAAGAATTAAAAAAAAAAAAACAATTTTGTTAAATACATCGGTTTGAACCGCGAGTTTTTAAAAATATTCATTATATCTTCAAACGATTATTTGTTTTCGAATTTTATTTTAAGCGTGATAACAGCAGCTTTAAAATAAGATATTAACAACTAATCGAGTAGCTTCCATCGTTAAAAAGTTATGTATGATTTTATAAGACTACTTTTATGAAATTCGCGAGTGTTTCGAATATATGGAAGTTTATATACGACTTCTTTTGTGAAATTTTCAAATATTTTTCATATTTATTTTGGAACGCGATCGAGGACTAGCTTTCCTAAACTAGCTATTCTATACCAAGATTGGTTGAAATCGGAAAGGGAGGAGAAAATCGTTTGGTTGATTTTATATGTTTTTTTTTTTTGCAAAGTTTCCTCTCCACCCCAAGGACTTAAGCTGAAGCCGCAATTGATACCACTGCTTTCAAATTTTTTTCGAAACTCTCTTCAAACCAGTAAAGCAATTCTGTAACCTTTTAAATATGCAGATTTATCCTTCATTAACAAAACATCGTCTTGATCCATAACTAATACTGACCGTATTATTAGAATTATATTACATATGATTTTCTAACAATTGCGAATTGTTGTGGTGTTTGTCTTAGCTATCTTCTGCAATTACAATTAAATGTAAAATCGACCCCGTGTAATTGAAACTGGTTTTAAGCCACAGTAAAAATCGACCTGACTTTAGATCAAGTGGTTAGAGCCTCTGTCTAAAGTGTAGTGCGAAGTGCATGTGGCAAAGAAAGCAGGTTCAAGCCACGGTCAGGATTGCATTTAAAAAATAAACATTTCATATAGATGCAATCAAACAATAAAAACCATAACAAATAATTACAGTATTGTCAAAAAGGATTACTGATGAAGGTTCTGTTACCAGAAACTGCGCAGTCTAATTCAATAAAAAATTTACAATGTAGTTATGATTTTTAGAAAAGTATGCTTAATCTTCTCTACCACGCCTATCTCAAACAATTGAAAAATATGTGCTTATTAATTATAGTATTAATTGCACACTGTCTAAGAAGACGATGAATAAAAATTCAAAAATCCCCAATAAATTATTATAAATTATTTGGTATAACAAGGACGTGTCAAGTTTGTTGTGTATTTCTACTCTTGAAAAATCTGTAATTCCTATACTTGAAAATTTTGCAGACACAGAATTCATATTTACGTATTTTATAAATGAATTACAAGTAGTACTTAATTGGATTAAAATAAAAAGTACTGATCTCTAAAACATTTTAAATTATTTTTTTTTTTAAATATTTTAATTAAAAAAAAAAAATATTGTATTAGGTTGTATAAAATTGTATAGAATTTGATCATATTTGATAAACCCATTTTTAGACTTAACGATTAGATCCCATGATATACCATGAGATCAACTAATGTAAGCCATTTTCGGATCAAATGAGATGTGCTGTGATGTTAAGTTATGTATGATACTATATATAAACATATATGATTATATCAGAAATTATGATTATGTGGAAAATATTTCAACAGGTATATTTTGACAGGTTCATATTAAACGCATACAAATATGAGAAATCCCGATAAAAAATATCTTCATTGTAAAAATAAATTTTTATTTTTGCTGAAAAATATAAAATTAAAAAAATAACTTTTATTTGTGGTCGAAAAAATTAAAATCAAAAATTTACTTTTAGCAACCGCCTATTATAAGAAAAGGCATACTAATTACGGCCCCCATTTTTTACCTTTCCCGCATTTGTCTTCCCTAAAATATATTCAAGTTTCAATTAAATTGTAAATAATCCTTCTGAAGTCTTTTCTTATGATTTTAATTGTAATGGGTTAATGTTATTTTCAAATTAGTATATTATTCAAACAACGTCAATCACATTCCGGATTATTAGTTTTTGTTTGCTGTTTATATCATTCATAAATATTAAACAAACATATAATTTATTTGAGGATTAATTTCTTTTATAACCATGATTTTTCAGGTTTGTTTGTTTAAATGCGGTTTACAAACAGACAATAAGCCATAATAAGCGTATAACTAGTGTAAATAAATACATTCGTTGTCATGCATTAGCAATTATGGCTGATTAAAGCCACAAATTGATATTGAACAAAAAGTTATTATACAACTGCAATAATCGCATATTAATAGGAAAATTATAACAGATAGAAGATATGTATCCAATCTTTTAAAAATTATCGTCGGCTAGCCTGTATGTAGTGCCATGTGTTATTTAAATTTTTTTCACTGTACATTTGCGATGCTCTATTGGTCATGCATATATCTACCAAACAGTTTTGCGATATCTTAAAGGGTTTAGAAAATAGCAAAAAGAGCTATGTGTAACTCATATAAAAAACGAAAAAAAACTAAACTGTTTTTCTATGAACAACAATTGTTATGCGTAAAAACTGCTGTGAACATATGAAGAGTTCATGCTAATAAGGACGAATAGACCACTTTTTCGCAAACACGTTTTTTTGCATAAATGCATTTTATTAGCAGAGCCCTACAATCCTATGCAGAAATTTTGACTTTTAAGGCTAAAAAAATGGCTTTGAAAGTGCAATAATTCGTATATTTTTGTTTAAATTGGGAGTGAACTAACGCACAATTTTGATTAAATACAACACAAAAACATACAAAAATTTTACTTTCGGTAACAATGTGTTAAAAGAACATTACGAGGAACAAACCACACTTATTATATTGGCAAAAAATTTTACCGTTCTTGAGTTATAAGACTTTAAAATGTGGAAAGCAAAAAGGGCGAATATCCATCCTTAACAAAATATTATATAAAAATTATTTAGCTGCGAGTTTAAAATTGATATTAGCTAAAATTTTAAATTGTACTTAATTGTCCTTAAAGTGTTACAAACAAATACCAACCATAGTTCGGCAAGTTTTGCAAGTCTCATGAAAATGTAGTTAAAATCTGTTGCAAAATAACACATTTTTATTCAAATTTCAATACATTTTTTTGGATATTCGCCCTTTTTTCATTTAAGCAAAAATTGAAGTCCAATTTTTGGCAAGTTCTCTTTCGAATACCTTACTAAAATTTTGTATATAGGTAGATGTGACTTAAATCTTTGAGCTAATACCAAAAAGTTGACAAAAATATTATTTTTTAACCGTTTCCTGCGTTTTTATTGTCCCCTGTAAAATTCTACAATGGTCTATTCGTTTTTATTCGCATGAACTGTTCATATGTATTTTGAAAAAATTTTCTTTCAAAAGATATTATGTTTAGTTTTTCTTAAAAACCACGCACCGCTCTGTAACATGGATTAAATATGTGTTTAATTTAATGCAGTGTACTCAATTAATACACTTAAAAAAATTAGTTAGTATAAAAATTAGTAAAATGTCTTCTAAATCAAGCATACAGCAAATTTTTTGCTGTAATTGTGTTTTGAACTAATGTTTTACTAATATTTTACTATTATTTTACTAATTTTTTTGCTAAACAAATTGCGCTAATAAGCTCATTAATAGTGTATACGAAAACCTGATTTCAAAATTTTAATTTTTCGGGTTTATATGCTTAAACTATGCACAATACATTTGTTTATCTATAAAAAAATATCAGTGTATTTTGTTGTTGTTAACTGTTGCTAAAAAACAGTTTTGTCTTTCTTTATGTTTCAATTGGTATAAAGTTGCAAATATTTTTTGCCGATTTCTGAAAAATGAAAAATTTTAAGCTAAGTCACTTTTGAATTATGTGTGCGATATGCACAAAATGATGTAGATGTAGCGGCATGTCAAGACGAGTATGATGATACTAAAAAATGATACTAAAAAGTTGTAATGACCCCCTCCGGTTTTACAAATTTTTTTTTATTTTGTAAAATTGGCTTCGTCATCTATAATTTTTTATCAGATAATTTCTTAAAATTTACGATAAGCGAAGGCTTTGAATTTCTAATAGCCTTTCGTCGTTTTTTCGAGCAATTCTCTTATCATACTTTTTATTTAAAATCGTAAAATTCATTTCGCTAGATCCTTGGTAACTACTAAAATTTTTTGAGTGTATGTTGCTTCGTACATTTTCCATAAGAAATTAACTGGAACTCTTGATAATTTTCATAAGCCAATTGCTAGATACTTTAGCAGGGCTGGTCCCTCTTACAACGAAAAAAGTTTAATTTTATTGAATACTAAATAATTTGGGAAATTTAGGAACATACGGTTAAGAAAAAGCTTGGTTGTTAGTTAACTGACGTATCTAAATATTTGTATTTTTGTGATTTTTAATGAAAAATAAAACATTTTATTAAATTTTGTGCCTAAGACTATTTAGTTTTTTTTTATTGGCCATGAATCGATTAGATTTTGTTGGTACATTTTAACAAATATTGTACTTAAAAATAGGTGTTAGTTTTTTTTAGTTTTTAGCGTTAGTTTGATTCTAATTATGACAATTTGGCTTAAAATAGGTCGATAATATCTATACTGTTAAGTGTAGTTCTGTTCGATTGTCTGTGGTGAAATTTAGTATCTCACAGCTGACAATATAACTTTTGACAATAAAGTTAACGAAGCATGCAAATGTTCTACTTTTAAAGTCATGCTGCTTAGAAAAAGGAAATAGCTCCTTCTTTCCTGTTTTAACCATTGAAGTAGCCGGACCAAAATACTTACTAAATTTTAAGCCTATGGGATTTTCTATACGAAAAATACAGAAAAAAAATCTTAAGTTTTTTTTGCTAAGCTGCAATATACCAAAGGAATTTTGAACAATTGGATATAAAAATTTCCCCAAAATTATTTAAAAATTTCTATGGATGAGAAAGACCCTGAAGCGAGCTTGTTCCCAATTTCTTGGCCATCTTCATTGGTTATATAAAAGATTGCTTCCTGACATTTTGCAGAAGATACTTTTTCCATAGCTATTCCTGTGGGAGTAGCTTTACTTGGCAGCTGTACGTCTTTTACATTTTGTCTTCTTCACGTTTTTTTTTAACATTAAACAAGGTAATCCCATTCAATCATATGTTGCGTCTCATTTTTTTTAACCATTACCAAATCTCCTCTACTAGGAATCTCATAGAGATAGTCCATCTGAATAACTCCGTTATGTAGATCTTGTTCTCAGAGCGACAGTTGTTTTCACAAAAAGAAGGAAGATAATATCAGATAAAAGCTGGCTGGCCTAGCCATTCAACTGCGTTTTAATATGTCAGTCGAAAATAAAACAAAATCTAAACGGGATTGACTTAAAAAAAAAAAAAAAATGATAGAAGTGATTTGAAGAACAGAAAATATTTAATATTAGAAAAATTTTAAATTTAAATTAATTGAAATAATTTTACTAGAAAATTAAAAAAAAAATACAATTGCGTGAGTGATATATTTTTCTAATATTAATGTTAAAAATCGAATTTGGAAATTTATTTAATTGAACGTTTTAAATTAAAATTATATATAATATTATTGCACAGTGCGCGAAAAAAAAATACGAAAGAATTAACAAAATAGAAAAAAAATAAATGAAATGTGGTAAAATTATTATTAAATTAAATGAGTAAAAAAATTAAATACTAAAAAGTATTTAATTCGAATGGTAATGTTAAAAGAAAAGTTAAATTAAAGAAAAATTTGTTCATGCTAAATTTTAAAATAAAATTGTAAAGTGCAAAATATTAAAATCATAAAAAATATATAATTTGTTTTACCGAATATGCTTTTGGTATTATTAATTAAAAAAACAAAAAAATATTCAATATTAAAATACGAAAATATTAAACAATTTTGGTAATTATTAAATATTAAAATCAAAATTATATAAAATATAAAAAAAAAATATGGAAACGGTGTAAATAAGTTTTGTTAAAAAAATTTACAAACAAAAAGTATAAATAATCATACAGTTAAAGAAAAAAAAATCTAAAATAAAAAAAAAAAAGAATTAGTGATCAAAAAGAAAATAAAAATAAAACCCAATTCGCCGCAAAGAGTGAATTACCTTCACTCCTCCTCTAAGATACCAGCCCCGTTGGAAGGCCTTTCATCAGAAGCTGAGTACAAAGTGAGTAAAACCAAAATGTATTTTCTTTCCAAGCAACATTTGTTCTGTTAAAGGTTATTGACTTCTGTTAATTTTTACAATATTCCGAGAATGGCAAATAGAAAAGAAACAGAACAAATGTTGCCAACTATTGTTTGTATCAATTGTTTTTTTATATTTTATTGTAAAATTTTGAAACTTTCTTCATAAATAAAAAAATTCAAAAAAAAAAAAATTAAATTCAAAATATAAATTTTGCACACATCAATGTTAAAAAATTATCGAATTAAAGTTGGTCTAAAAATCACTTGATTTTTATAAATTTGCAATTAAATATAGTTCAATTAAAAATTTATTTTCATTAAATTAACAACAACAACAACAACAACAAAAAATCAAAAATCTGGAAATGAATCTTTAAGCAAAAGGAATTTTTTTATTTCTATATTTTGAAGAATTTAATTAATTTAATTAGTTGTTTTTTTGTCTTTTTTTCCACTAAAATTTTTTTTAAAAATTTTTACCTTAATGCAAATCTGTAATTTATAATAAAATATAAACAGGCAATCTCAATTACTTTTTTTATACCATTTCCATTAATGTATCCAAAAGCATATTACAGATACTCGATTTTGTACAATTTTAAAATAAAATGTTAATAATAAATTTTTGTTATTTTGTAACAATGTTTGTATAAAATTTAGTATCGAAGCAAAGTTTTTCTTTGAATATTTATGATTTAATTTAATACCACATTTCAACGCGTTATAAATAAATGTAAGCCGATTTCGAAAATCTATTCGGTTGTGCTAAATAAACACAAAATTTTATAGTAATTAAATGTGCTAAAATCCCAAAACTTATTTAACAAATTGTGAAAAGCAATCTGATGTAGGCGTGTCCCTATCCGGATTTCATTCCTGCCTAAGGAAATCTTCAGGGGACTTTGTTATTAGAATTTCTAGAGATATTTGTTATGTTAAATCACAAACTCAATGAGAATTTCTTGTCCTCGTCTAGGAGCGAGATTCAAAATTTAAAATATCAAAGAAAAACCAAAACAACAACAAAAAATTGTCACAATTGGCTTTGTCATCTTCCAAATACTACTCTGTTTTTTTGACAGACCTAGCAATGTAGTGACGTTTATTCAAGTAAATCAACAATAGAAAATCATATGTTTTCTATTAGTGTCAGTTACATTTAAATTTGCACAAGCACCTGCATATTTGTTATTTAAATTTATTTTCATCGGGATAAACATTAATTGCATTTATAGTAATTAAATGTGCTAAAATCCCAAAACTTATTTAACAAATTGTGAAAAGCAATCTGATGTAGGCGTGTCCCTATCCGGATTTCATTCCTGCCTAAGGAAATCTTCAGGGGACTTTGTTATTAGAATTTCTAGAGATATTTGTTATGTTAAATCACAAACTCAATGAGAATTTCTTGTCCTCGTCTAGGAGCGAGATTCAAAATTTAAAATATCAAAGAAAAACCAAAACAACAACAAAAAATTGTCACAATTGGCTTTGTCATCTTCCAAATACTACTCTGTTTTTTTGACAGACCTAGCAATGTAGTGACGTTTATTCAAGTAAATCAACAATAGAAAATCATATGTTTTCTATTAGTGTCAGTTACATTTAAATTTGCACAAGCACCTGCATATTTGTTATTTAAATTTATTTTCATCGGGATAAACATTAATTGCATTTATAGTAATTAAATGTGCTAAAATCCCAAAACTTATTTAACAAATTGTGAAAAGCAATCTGATGTAGGCGTGTCCCTATCCGGATTTCATTCCTGCCTAAGGAAATCTTCAGGGGACTTTGTTATTAGAATTTCTAGAGATATTTGTTATGTTAAATCACAAACTCAATGAGAATTTCTTGTCCTCGTCTAGGAGCGAGATTCAAAATTTAAAATATCAAAGAAAAACCAAAACAACAACAAAAAATTGTCACAATTGGCTTTGTCATCTTCCAAATACTACTCTGTTTTTTTGACAGACCTAGCAATGTAGTGACGTTTATTCAAGTAAATCAACAATAGAAAATCATATGTTTTCTATTAGTGTCAGTTACATTTAAATTTGCACAAGCACCTGCATATTTGTTATTTAAATTTATTTTCATCGGGATAAACATTAATTGCATTTATAGTAATTAAATGTGCTAAAATCCCAAAACTTATTTAACAAATTGTGAAAAGCAATCTGATGTAGGCGTGTCCCTATCCGGATTTCATTCCTGCCTAAGGAAATCTTCAGGGGACTTTGTTATTAGAATTTCTAGAGATATTTGTTATGTTAAATCACAAACTCAATGAGAATTTCTTGTCCTCGTCTAGGAGCGAGATTCAAAATTTAAAATATCAAAGAAAAACCAAAACAACAACAAAAAATTGTCACAATTGGCTTTGTCATCTTCCAAATACTACTCTGTTTTTTTGACAGACCTAGCAATGTAGTGACGTTTATTCAAGTAAATCAACAATAGAAAATCATATGTTTTCTATTAGTGTCAGTTACATACAATTGTGACAATTTTTTGTTGTTGTTTTGGTTTTTCTTTGATATTTTAAATTTTGAATCTCGCTCCTAGACGAGGACAAGAAATTCTCATTGAGTTTGTGATTTAACATAACAAATATCTCTAGAAATTCTAATAACAAAGTCCCCTGAAGATTTCCTTAGGCAGGAATGAAATCCGGATAGGGACACGCCTACATCAGATTGCTTTTCACAATTTGTTAAATAAGTTTTGGGATTTTAGCACATTTAATTACTATAAATGCAATTAATGTTTATCCCGATGAAAATAAATTTAAATAACAAATATGCAGGTGCTTGTGCAAATTTAAATGTAACTGACACTAATAGAAAACATATGATTTTCTATTGTTGATTTACTTGAATAAACGTCACTACATTGCTAGGTCTGTCAAAAAAACAGAGTAGTATTTGGAAGATGACAAAGCCAATTGTGACAATTTTTTGTTGTTGTTTTGGTTTTTCTTTGATATTTTAAATTTTGAATCTCGCTCCTAGACGAGGACAAGAAATTCTCATTGAGTTTGTGATTTAACATAACAAATATCTCTAGAAATTCTAATAACAAAGTCCCCTGAAGATTTCCTTAGGCAGGAATGAAATCCGGATAGGGACACGCCTACATCAGATTGCTTTTCACAATTTGTTAAATAAGTTTTGGGATTTTAGCACATTTAATTACTATAAATGCAATTAATGTTTATCCCGATGAAAATAAATTTAAATAACAAATATGCAGGTGCTTGTGCAAATTTAAATGTAACTGACACTAATAGAAAACATATGATTTTCTATTGTTGATTTACTTGAATAAACGTCACTACATTGCTAGGTCTGTCAAAAAAACAGAGTAGTATTTGGAAGATGACAAAGCCAATTGTGACAATTTTTTGTTGTTGTTTTGGTTTTTCTTTGATATTTTAAATTTTGAATCTCGCTCCTAGACGAGGACAAGAAATTCTCATTGAGTTTGTGATTTAACATAACAAATATCTCTAGAAATTCTAATAACAAAGTCCCCTGAAGATTTCCTTAGGCAGGAATGAAATCCGGATAGGGACACGCCTACATCAGATTGCTTTTCACAATTTGTCAAATAAGTTTTGGGATTTTAGCACATTTAATTACTATAAATGCAATTAATGTTTATCCCGATGAAAATAAATTTAAATAACAAATATGCAGGTGCTTGTGCAAATTTAAATGTAACTGACACTAATAGAAAACATATGATTTTCTATTGTTGATTTACTTGAATAAACGTCACTACATTGCTAGGTCTGTCAAAAAAACAGAGTAGTATTTGGAAGATGACAAAGCCAATTGTGACAATTTTTTGTTGTTGTTTTGGTTTTTCTTTGATATTTTAAATTTTGAATCTCGCTCCTAGACGAGGACAAGAAATTCTCATTGAGTTTGTGATTTAACATAACAAATATCTCTAGAAATTCTAATAACAAAGTCCCCTGAAGATTTCCTTAGGCAGGAATGAAATCCGGATAGGGACACGCCTACATCAGATTGCTTTTCACAATTTGTTAAATAAGTTTTGGGATTTTAGCACATTTAATTACTATAAATGCAATTAATGTTTATCCCGATGAAAATAAATTTAAATAACAAATATGCAGGTGCTTGTGCAAATTTAAATGTAACTGACACTAATAGAAAACATATGATTTTCTATTGTTGATTTACTTGAATAAACGTCACTACATTGCTAGGTCTGTCAAAAAAACAGAGTAGTATTTGGAAGATGACAAAGCCAATTGTGACAATTTTTTGTTGTTGTTTTGGTTTTTCTTTGATATTTTAAATTTTGAATCTCGCTCCTAGACGAGGACAAGAAATTCTCATTGAGTTTGTGATTTAACATAACAAATATCTCTAGAAATTCTAATAACAAAGTCCCCTGAAGATTTCCTTAGGCAGGAATGAAATCCGGATAGGGACACGCCTACATCAGATTGCTTTTCACAATTTGTTAAATAAGTTTTGGGATTTTAGCACATTTAATTACTATAAATGCAATTAATGTTTATCCCGATGAAAATAAATTTAAATAACAAATATGCAGGTGCTTGTGCAAATTTAAATGTAACTGACACTAATAGAAAACATATGATTTTCTATTGTTGATTTACTTGAATAAATGTCACTACATTGCTAGGTCTGTCAAAAAAACAGAGTAGTATTTGGAAGATGACAAAGCCAATTGTGACAATTTTTTGTTGTTGTTTTGGTTTTTCTTTGATATTTTAAATTTTGAATCTCGCTCCTAGACGAGGACAAGAAATTCTCATTGAGTTTGTGATTTAACATAACAAATATCTCTAGAAATTCTAATAACAAAGTCCCCTGAAGATTTCCTTAGGCAGGAATGAAATCCGGATAGGGACACGCCTACATCAGATTGCTTTTCACAATTTGTTAAATAAGTTTTGGGATTTTAGCACATTTAATTACTATAAATGCAATTAATGTTTATCCCGATGAAAATAAATTTAAATAACAAATATGCAGGTGCTTGTGCAAATTTAAATGTAACTGACACTAATAGAAAACATATGATTTTCTATTGTTGATTTACTTGAATAAACGTCACTACATTGCTAGGTCTGTCAAAAAAACAGAGTAGTATTTGGAAGATGACAAAGCCAATTGTGACAATTTTTTGTTGTTGTTTTGGTTTTTCTTTGATATTTTAAATTTTGAATCTCGCTCCTAGACGAGGACAAGAAATTCTCATTGAGTTTGTGATTTAACATAACAAATATCTCTAGAAATTCTAATAACAAAGTCCCCTGAAGATTTCCTTAGGCAGGAATGAAATCCGGATAGGGACACGCCTACATCAGATTGCTTTTCACAATTTGTTAAATAAGTTTTGGGATTTTAGCACATTTAATTACTATAAATGCAATTAATGTTTATCCCGATGAAAATAAATTTAAAAAACACAAAATTTATTTTTTTGAAAATCGCGTAAAATTCATCCTGTGCAATTTTATTATACCCTTTTATAGATTTTATGATATATTTGTTTAGTTTTTATTAAACTTGTTCGACGATTTATCGCGTTTTTCCAGATAAGGTTTATTAGGTATTTTTAGCTTATATAGCAAGCAAATGTCTAACGTTAAACATTATTTTTTATCCATAATTATTATGTTATGTAATATCTTTCATGAGATACCAAAATTATATTTAGATAGTTTTTTTAAATGAAATTTTGAATTTGTCGCAATAAAACTCTTGTTATAATGAATTGCTAGAAAAACTAAAGACTTTTTCCTTGGGTTAATTAGAGGGTAACCTTCTTTTTAGGGTTCCTTACAACATTCGCTTTTCGGAACATGGTTGGGAGGGTTGAGAGCCAAGGACATAACATCTGTCCCGTTCTAAAATTATATAGTGTGTATTGTATTTTAAATTTCAAAGTCGTTATTACAGTTAATTATTATAGTCAGTAAGGGGTTTTATTAAATGCAATAGAATAGTATATCGGTTTTTTTTTTTTTCAACTATATTCATATTCAAATTTTCTTATATTTTTTCGGGACTCTAATAAATATTGTGATGTGGTTTGATATGGCAAAGGTCAAAAACCTACCCCACCACTGACGCTAGCCTACTCAATGGGTCCCTTCGATCCTAGCCATCTCAAGCAAGTGCTAACTGGTGTAGTTTTAGATCCTACACTGAAAATCTGAGTTTGTAATGACTTTGACTTGTCATTTTCGGTCAAAGGGAAGATATCGTCGTTGGCCTATAATTTTAACTACGTGCACTCGAGGATCACACATTACAAAATGGCGCCCAACGTGGGCCTGATTATTTCGATGGGTTATGTGCGAAATGTGGATATCATCGTCGAAATGTCAGGTCTCAATAAGGAGTTCAGTTTTATACGATAGGTAGCTGATTGCCTGGTTATATTATGTTCTCCTGTGTAGCAGGTGCAAACCTGTGTTCACAAACAATGTCAGTTCAATATGGTTTTAAAAATTCTTTGCGAAACTTATAAGTTTAGTTATTTTTAACAATATATTTATTGTAATAAATTGGCAATCCTTTACGGAATTCGGTTATCTGCAGTGTCAATTAAGGCGCTTGGATTCGACCAAAAGGTTATTGTAGGTTTCTTTGCAGTTTATTTTCGTTAAATAAGTACACTTATGTGTTTTGAAGATGATGAAGTTTTTTTGGGCAAATAATATTTTAAGTTGATACGATTTGTGCGGAATCATTGAAGTCATGCTTATTAAGGCGTGATTCAATCCCATAAACCACTGTCTGGTTAAAGTAAATTTGGGTGAAACAAACTTTGTTCATCGAAAAAAAATAGCCCGGTGTTGTTGTTTTTACATGCTATATAGTTTTTTTTGCTTCCTTATACAAGCAAGCTACATTTCTTTATATTAGGAGAAGAAAATATTGTAACATGAGACCATTATTTTTTCTGATAATTGTTTTTGGAGGAAATAAGGTTTTATGAAATTACTTTAAGTTACCCTTAAACGCCTGTAGGAGAAAAAGTCTACAAATGAATTTGGTTCATACATCAGTTAAATTAGTTTTGAATTCGGAAACGGATTACCGACAGTTTTGTTGGAAAAATTTTTTAAATACGAAACTATTCTAAATAAACTTAAAATTTAAATTTTATTAAAGTGATAAATATTATCTGGGGATAAGTAATTTTTGATTTAATTACTTTCTTTGGTCATATTAGGTATAATAACGTTAGGATACGTTTAGCAGAACATCTGAACCGATTTTTCAAATTTTTTCGGTAAACTTTGTTCATTATTTTTTTTAATATTAGGTTAATATATTTTCTGCATAAATTGTTGAAGCAAATTTATACTTCTGCTTTGGATTAAAAAGTTAGGATTATAATCAGTATAAGCTTTTATATTTTATTATCGTGTTATTAATTTTTAAAATAAAAACTGATTTTCGTTAAATTATCTTTTTAATATATATTTTTTTTCTGCCATATTATACCCCTAGATTTATTATTTTATTATAAAAATAATTCCAAAAATATTTCGTGAAGTTAGATTGATCATAAAATTTTTTTTGAAATTATTTTTTTTTGCTAAAGGCTTTTTAAATTGAAATTAACGATTTAATACTGATTTTCTATAGAATTTATATTTTTGTCGCTACTTGATTCTTTTTAAAAAATTAACTTTTTATTACTCTATATTTTTTTTAATTAATTACTAGTTTTAAACGGTTTTAAAACAAAATATTTTCAATGGCCGAACGGCGAGGCAATGGTTCCTCATTTGGCAATGAGACACGGGAAAACCAATGTTCACTATGTGAATCTGCGTTGTCCTTTTCAGACGATTGTTTGACTACATTATGCAACCACACTTTCCACAAGGAGTGCATAACAGGATTTTTAGTAAATTGTGCTGAATGTCCTAAGTGTAGAAAACTTTGTCACCCTCATGATTTGACCATTTCCGGTTCCAGGTCAACGAGAGGATCCAGAACATTTACGAATCGAGGTAGGGGTCGTGGGTCCGTACAAAATTCAAAGTACCCGGGAAATCGTGCCTCACAATTTGATTGTTCTAATATGTCATCCATTAATGGAAGAAGTACATTGCAAGATTTTGGTGGATCGGCTGACAACCCATATTTTTCTCATAATGAAGACAGTTTTCATAATCCTGGTAGTAATTTGCCTACTCAGGTTATTCAACCACCTCTTAACACATCGGCTAATATAGATTACGGACATATTTCTAACATGATCGAGACTTCTATGCAACGCTGGTTAGGTCATTTAAATATTCCGTCTTCAACACAACAGCAACCACAATCACGATTGAATGTGGGTAACTCCAACCAAACGAGTGCAGAGTTCAATTTACCCCCAAACTTTTCAGGGGACTCTTAACTCATCTACTCTAACTCCTGGAAAGGTAACAACTATTATTCAAAGCTGGAATGTGCGCTTTGATGGTTCATGCAAAGGCTTGCGATGTGATCAGTTTATATATCGGATTAGGTGTCTCACTCGCGAAAATTTTGAAAATAATTTTGATTTAATTTGTAGAAATATTCATATATTATTAACGGGAAAGGCCAAGGAATGGTATTGGCGATACCATAAAACGGTTGATATTATTGCATGGGAACCGTTTTGTGCTGCTCTTCGACATGAATACGAAGACTATCGTACAGCCTTCGATATTCGAGAAGAGCTGCACAATCGCAAACAAAAACCCAATGAGGCATTTGCAGCATTCTATGACTCCATTATTGAAATTTTAGACCAATTAGTAACCCCTTTAAATGACGACGAAGTTATTGAAGTAATAAGACGAAATCTTCGCCCTGAAATTCGCCACGAACTTTTATACGTAAAAATTGACTCGCTGGCAAAATTAAAGGAGTTATGTTTGAAGAGGGAAAAACTTCTTAATGATGACGCTTTCAAGCGTAATACCAATTTTCGAAGTTTTCCGGTTCGCAAAGTAGCTGCGGTTGAGAACGATAATTTTCCAGAAGAAACGGTGGAAGATGTGAATTTTGATTCCAATGAAAGTTCATCATTAGTAGTAAATGCGATTGTTAAAAATGAAAAAATTACAAAATGTTGGAATTGCGATGAGGTAGGGCATTTTTGGGATATGTGTCTTAAAGATAGAAATGTTTTCTGCTATGGCTGCGGATTGAAAAATGTATATAAACCCCAATGCGGAGTCTGTTCAAAAAACTCAAAAAACCCCAGAGGATCAGGTGCTCATCAGCCTCTTTCGCGGAAATAGATGATTTTTCTGATTCTCCTTCTACTGCGATTACTTCTGATAATGACAACGACATGGACAAGGCTTCGGAAATGGATTTGGAATATGGAAAAGTTAAAGTACTGACAGGCAACGGAAATGCTAAAATTAATTTAGATGGGAATTTTAAAATACGACCTCTGCATGAACGTTTACGAAAATACATTGTAGCTAGGGACAACATTTTTTCGGATACTAAATTAGGTAAAGAATTGGTAAAAAAATATAAAAGATCGACAGTGCGCATACGAAACTATTACAAAAAAATAAAAGAGGCCCAACGAAAAATTATTTCGTCAATTATTAACACCGATGGCGATCGCAGACTTTATGCGGAAGTTGAATTTTTAGGCAGGTCAGAATTAGGATTACTGGACACGGGGGCTAACATAAGCTGCATTGGAAAAGAATTGGCTAACAGCGATTTCAGTAAGGTTAAGGGGTTTCGTAAGATAAAATCCTACTGTAGCACCGCGGATGGTAAAATCCAGAATGTCACTGGTTTTATAATTGTTGATATGACTTATAAGGACAAGGTAGAGAAAATAACGTTATATATAGTCCCAAGTTTAAACCAACGTGTAATTTTAGGCTTAGACTTTTGGGAAGCCTTTGGATTACTAAAAGGGATTATTTCAGGCATTTCGTTAGAGAGAAAAATATCGTTACCAGCACTGGCAGACCCGGAATCTTATTCGCTAAGCGAATTCCAACAACAACAACTAGAAGTTGTCAAAACTTTATTTCCAAACTTTGAAACTCAGGGGTTGGGTCGGACTTCGTTGATAAAACATTCTATCGATGTGGGAAACGCTCGCCCCGTCAAACAAAGATTTTATCCAGTCTCCCCAGCGGTTGAAAAATTAATGTTTGAGGAGGTGGATAGAATGCTGAGTTTGGGGGTGATAGAAGCAAGTACCAGCCCCTGGAGTTCACCCATGAGGATGGTAATTAAGCCCGGGAAGATTCGGTTATGCTTGGATGCAAGAAAGATTAACGAAGTGACCTTAAAAGACGCCTACCCGTTGCCTAACATTGAGGGCATATTTGCTAGGCTGCCAAAAGCGAATATTATCTCCAAAATTGATCTCAAGGATGCGTATTGGCAAATTGCCTTGGACGAGGACTCAAAACCAGTAACTGCGTTTACCATCCCTGGACGTCCTCTATATCAATTTGTGGTCATGCCGTTTGGGCTCTGCAATGCCCCTCAAACGATGTGCAGGCTCATGGACGACCTGATTCCCGCTGACCTAAAACACTGCGTTTTCGGATATTTAGATGATGTTTGCGTAGTGTCTGATACTTTTGAGACCCATTTAAGCATTTTGGTAAGACTGGCAGAACAATTTAAAAAGGCTAATCTGACTCTAAATATTCATAAAAGCAAATTTTGCGTTAGAAAGGTAAAATACTTAGGTTATATAATCGGAGACGGGGGTATTTCGACCGATCCCGAGAAGATCGAATCAATTTTGAACTGGCCCACCCCAAAAACTTCGAAGCAGGTGCGAGGATTCCTCGGTCTTACTGGGTGGTATCGCAGGTTCATTAGTAACTTCGCTGAAGTAACCCATCCCATTTCAGATGTATTATCGAAAAAGAAAAAATTTGAATGGACAGATGCGGCGGAAAATGCTTTTCGGAAAATTAAGAATCTTTTAACCTCAGCCCCGGTACTAAAAAACCCCGATTTTTCCCGAAAATTTTACGTGCACTGCGACGCTTCGGATTTCGGTATAGGTGCGGTGCTAGTTCAAATAGACGAGGAACAAAATGAGAACCCGGTAGCCTTTATGTCGAGAAAACTTAATTCAGCGCAGAGGAACTATACAGTTACCGAAAAAGAGTGTCTCGCTGCAATTGAGGCAATAGAACGTTTTCGCTGTTATATTGAACTGCAAGAGTTCGAAATCATAACAGACCACAGCAGTTTACTCTGGTTAATGAGACAGCCCAATTTAAAAGGAAGACTCGCACGGTGGGCACTCAAACTACAGGGCTACAAGTTTAATATTAGTCATAGAAAAGGGAAAGATCATATTGTACCCGATGCTCTGAGTAGAATGCATGAGAATGAAGTATTGTCTTTAGAATTAATTGGCCCAGAAGTTGATTTGGAGTCGCCACATTTTGTAGAAAGCGACTATGTAAAACTTAAGCAAAATTTTGAAGAAAATGCTAGTAACTTCCCCGATATTAAGGTTATAGACCGCTATATTTATATTCGCCTAAAGTTTGCTACAGGAAATATCGAAGAAGATCAGAGTGCCTGGAAGTTATGGATTCCCGAAGGACTCAGACCGGCTATTTTACAACGATTCCATAATTCTGTTATTGCTGCCCATGGTGGAATTTCTAAAACGCTAGAATTAATCAGGCGAAATTTTTACTGGCCAAGGTTAGTAACAGACGTCAAAGAATATATATTAAAATGCGAAACATGCAAAACCACGAAGGCAACCAACCAAATTTTAAGGCCACAAATGGGACAAATGGCAACCTCAGCTCGACCATTTCAACGATTATACGTCGACCTATTAGGACCATATCCGCGTAGTAAAAAAGGGTACATAGGCATTTTTATTGTGCTCGATCACTTTTCGAAAACGCATTGGCTATGCCCCTTGAAAAAGTTCACTTCGGCCCTAATAATTGAATTTTTAGAGCGACAGATTTTTCATCACTATGGAGTGCCAGAAATGATTATCAGTGATAATGGCAGTCAATTCAGGGCAAATGACTTTAACGCCTTTTTGACCCAATATGGTATAAGTCACACATACACCGCATTATACTCTCCTCAGAGCAACGCCTCTGAGCGAGTTAATCGGTCAATAATAGCAGCCATTAGGGCATACCTTAAAAACGACCACCGTGAGTGGGATATAAATCTCTCGTCAATAAGTTGTGCACTTAGGAATTCGCTACATCACTCTATCGGCATAACTCCTTACCACGCTTTATACGGTTTTGATATGATTACTCATGGATCATCATACAAACTGCTAAAAAATATCGAATCCCTAGAAGAGTCCAATATTACCCTAAATCGCGACGATAAACTTAGTTTGCTACGTAATCAGATCTCTGAGAGCATTAAAAAAGCTTATGAAACTAACGTTAAAACGTATAATTTAAAAACTAGGCCCATAACGTTTTCTATTGGTCAAGAGGTATATCGTAGGAATTTCGCGCAGAGTGATGCTTCTAAAAATTTCAATGCCAAACTAAGTCCGAACTACGTCAAGGCGCGAGTAACCCGAAAACTGGGAAGTTGTTATTACGTTTTAGAAGATCTGGAAGGCGCAGGCTCCGGCACACACCATGCAAAAGACATAAAACCAGGGACGTAACAGTTATAACTTCTATTGTTTGTCTAAAATTGTCTTATTAAATTTTTTTTAATATTTTTAATTCGCCCGATATAATTTGTATATTTCAAATCAAACAAAAACATGTCAAATTTTTTTATTATTTTTTCAAAATTATTACAATTTATTTTGTAATTTTTATAAAATATAAGCAATAACGATTAAAAATAAAAATTAAAAATGCAGCAGTTAAAGAGAGCTCCTGTTGGCAGTTAGTGACTATCTAGGTTTTATTAGCGATTTAAAGCAGATTAACCCACAAATTTCATCAAACCTTAGAAAGTACCATAGGGCTGTTTTCGAATTTTAATTTATTTACAACAAATTATTATAGTTGTTTAAAAAAATCAATGTATGACTTTTATGAGTTGTTTTAAACTAAAGATCAAAATCTAGCTGGTATTTTTTTTTTGAGTAATTACGTTAGTGCATTATTTAAAAGTGAGTCTTACTCAAAATTTTTTTTTACGTTTTTTGTTTAAAAATTAATGGTTATTTTTAGTCTCTGTATAAAACCGTAGTTTGTTGGTTCCTGCTAATACTCTCGGAAATTCCGTCGTATTATCAGGTTTTGTAATGACCCCCTCCGGTTTTACAAATTTTTTTTTATTTTGTAAAATTGGCTTCGTCATCTATAATTTTTTATCAGATAATTTCTTAAAATTTACGATAAGCGAAGGCTTTGAATTTCTAATAGCCTTTCGTCGTTTTTTCGAGCAATTCTCTTATCATACTTTTTATTTAAAATCGTAAAATTCATTTCGCTAGATCCTTGGTAACTACTAAAATTTTTTGAGTGTATGTTGCTTCGTACATTTTCCATAAGAAATTAACTGGAACTCTTGATAATTTTCATAAGCCAATTGCTAGATACTTTAGCAGGGCTGGTCCCTCTTACAACGAAAAAAGTTTAATTTTATTGAATACTAAATAATTTGGGAAATTTAGGAACATACGGTTAAGAAAAAGCTTGGTTGTTAGTTAACTGACGTATCTAAATATTTGTATTTTTGTGATTTTTAATGAAAAATAAAACATTTTATTAAATTTTGTGCCTAAGATTATTTAGTTTTTTTTTATTGGCCATGAATCGATTAGATTTTGTTGGTACATTTTAACAAATATTGTACTTAAAAATAGGTGTTAGTTTTTTTTAGTTTTTAGCGTTAGTTTGATTCTAATTATGACAATTTGGCTTAAAATAGGTCGATAATATCTATACTGTTAAGTGTAGTTCTGTTCGATTGTCTGTGGTGAAATTTAGTATCTCACAGCTGACAATATAACTTTTGACAATAAAGTTAACGAAGCATGCAAATGTTCTACTTTTAAAGTCATGCTGCTTAGAAAAAGGAAATAGCTCCTTCTTTCCTGTTTTAACCATTGAAGTAGCCGGACCAAAATACTTACTAAATTTTAAGCCTATGGGATTTTCTATACGAAAAATACAGAAAAAAAATCTTAAGTTTTTTTTGCTAAGCTGCAATATACCAAAGGAATTTTGAACAATTGGATATAAAAATTTCCCCAAAATTATTTAAAAATTTCTATGGATGAGAAAGACCCTGAAGCGAGCTTGTTCCCAATTTCTTGGCCATCTTCATTGGTTATATAAAAGATTGCTTCCTGACATTTTGCAGAAGATACTTTTTCCATAGCTATTCCTGTGGGAGTAGCTTTACTTGGCAGCTGTACGTCTTTTACATTTTGTCTTCTTCACGTTTTTTTTTAACATTAAACAAGGTAATCCCATTCAATCATATGTTGCGTCTCATTTTTTTTAACCATTACCAAATCTCCTCTACTAGGAATCTCATAGAGATAGTCCATCTGAATAACTCCGTTATGTAGATCTTGTTCTCAGAGCGACAGTTGTTTTCACAAAAAGAAGGAAGATAATATCAGATAAAAGCTGGCTGGCCTAGCCATTCAACTGCGTTTTAATATGTCAGTCGAAAATAAAACAAAATCTAAACGGGATTGACTTAAAAAAAAAAAAAAAATGATAGAAGTGATTTGAAGAACAGAAAATATTTAATATTAGAAAAATTTTAAATTTAAATTAATTGAAATAATTTTACTAGAAAATTAAAAAAAAAATACAATTGCGTGAGTGATATATTTTTCTAATATTAATGTTAAAAATCGAATTTGGAAATTTATTTAATTGAACGTTTTAAATTAAAATTATATATAATATTATTGCACAGTGCGCGAAAAAAAAATACGAAAGAATTAACAAAATAGAAAAAAAATAAATGAAATGTGGTAAAATTATTATTAAATTAAATGAGTAAAAAAATTAAATACTAAAAAGTATTTAATTCGAATGGTAATGTTAAAAGAAAAGTTAAATTAAAGAAAAATTTGTTCATGCTAAATTTTAAAATAAAATTGTAAAGTGCAAAATATTAAAATCATAAAAAATATATAATTTGTTTTACCGAATATGCTTTTGGTATTATTAATTAAAAAAACAAAAAAATATTCAATATTAAAATACGAAAATATTAAACAATTTTGGTAATTATTAAATATTAAAATCAAAATTATATAAAATATAAAAAAAAAATATGGAAACGGTGTAAATAAGTTTTGTTAAAAAATTTACAAACAAAAAGTATAAATAATCATACAGTTAAAGAAAAAAAAATCTAAAATAAAAAAAAAAAGAATTAGTGATCAAAAAGAAAATAAAAATAAAACCCAATTCGCCGCAAAGAGTGAATTACCTTCACTCCTCCTCTAAGATACCAGCCCCGTTGGAAGGCCTTTCATCAGAAGCTGAGTACAAAGTGAGTAAAACCAAAATGTATTTTCTTTCCAAGCAACATTTGTTCTGTTAAAGGTTATTGACTTCTGTTAATTTTTACAATATTCCGAGAATGGCAAATAGAAAAGAAACAGAACAAATGTTGCCAACTATTGTTTGTATCAATTGTTTTTTTATATTTTATTGTAAAATTTTGAAACTTTCTTCATAAATAAAAAAATTCAAAAAAAAAAAATTAAATTCAAAATATAAATTTTGCACACATCAATGTTAAAAAATTATCGAATTAAAGTTGGTCTAAAAATCACTTGATTTTTATAAATTTGCAATTAAATATAGTTCAATTAAAATTTATTTTCATTAAATTAACAACAACAACAACAACAACAAAAAATCAAAAATCTGGAAATGAATCTTTAAGCAAAAGGAATTTTTTTATTTCTATATTTTGAAGAATTTAATTAATTTAATTAGTTGTTTTTTTGTCTTTTTTTCCACTAAAATTTTTTTTAAAAATTTTTACCTTAATGCAAATCTGTAATTTATAATAAAATATAAACAGGCAATCTCAATTACTTTTTTTATACCATTTCCATTAATGTATCCAAAAGCATATTACAGATACTCGATTTTGTACAATTTTAAAATAAAATGTTAATAATAAATTTTTGTTATTTTGTAACAATGTTTGTATAAAATTTAGTATCGAAGCAAAGTTTTTCTTTGAATATTTATGATTTAATTTAATACCACATTTCAACGCGTTATAAATAAATGTAAGCCGATTTCGAAAATCTATTCGGTTGTGCTAAATAAACACAAAATTTATTTTTTTGAAAATCGCGTAAAATTCATCCTGTGCAATTTTATTATACCCTTTTATAGATTTTATGATATATTTGTTTAGTTTTTATTAAACTTGTTCGACGATTTATCGCGTTTTTCCAGATAAGGTTTATTAGGTATTTTTAGCTTATATAGCAAGCAAATGTCTAACGTTAAACATTATTTTTTATCCATAATTATTATGTTATGTAATATCTTTCATGAGATACCAAAATTATATTTAGATAGTTTTTTTAAATGAAATTTTGAATTTGTCGCAATAAAACTCTTGTTATAATGAATTGCTAGAAAAACTAAAGACTTTTTCCTTGGGTTAATTAGAGGGTAACCTTCTTTTTAGGGTTCCTTACAACATTCGCTTTTCGGAACATGGTTGGGAGGGTTGAGAGCCAAGGACATAACATCTGTCCCGTTCTAAAATTATATAGTGTGTATTGTATTTTAAATTTCAAAGTCGTTATTACAGTTAATTATTATAGTCAGTAAGGGGTTTTATTAAATGCAATAGAATAGTATATCGGTTTTTTTTTTTTCAACTATATTCATATTCAAATTTTCTTATATTTTTTCGGGACTCTAATAAATATTGTGATGTGGTTTGATATGGCAAAGGTCAAAAACCTACCCCACCACTGACGCTAGCCTACTCAATGGGTCCCTTCGATCCTAGCCATCTCAAGCAAGTGCTAACTGGTGTAGTTTTAGATCCTACACTGAAAATCTGAGTTTGTAATGACTTTGACTTGTCATTTTCGGTCAAAGGGAAGATATCGTCGTTGGCCTATAATTTTAACTACGTGCACTCGAGGATCACACATTACAAAGTACAAGATTTTTGTATATGTTTTTACTACAAAAGGACGCCAACAATGTGTATTCATATATATTGTTGATATAATAAACGCAAATGTTTTGTTGATTCCGGCTTGTCAAATAAATTGAATATTAATTAAAGTCATTATAAAATATTACTAAGAAGAAAAGAATGGAGCAAAATGTTTGATTAATAGTTTTTTTTGCTAAATCTCTGAATATTCAGGATTCTCTAGCCTTTTTAAAAGTTCTGGTTCTGATTAGATCTTTAGCCAGATCGAAATACTAGTATCAACCTAGCTAATATGCTGGATTTTTTTTTGTAAATATACGGAGGTTTAAAGCGCGTTATAAATTAAAAAGAAAATATTTAAATTTAAAAATATTAAATATTTATTTGTAAACTAAATTTTTATAGTGTCAAATTATGGCAAGTTGAAAAATTGCAAACAAATATATACCTTTAGGTAGACAGACTTAAGCGAAAGAGAAGGATACGCATCTTAGGTAATTTTTTATATTTCCTTTCTCTATTTGCAAAAATGGCTAGGCACATAATAATCCATGCTAAAAATACAAAAAAAAAATTTCAAAACAACGAAATCTTTTGTAAAATGAACAAATTTTCGTTTATTTTACAAAATCTTTGGTTATTTTGAAATTTATTTGTATTTTTACGCATGGATTTTTATCAGTGTATTTATGTGTATGTCATATTTTGTTGTTTTTTTTTGTTTTTTTCTTGCATTATCTACGGCATTTAGCTTCAGTTCAAATTCTCGTAAGTTATACAGCCATGGATGAAAATAGCTGAAATATATTTTTGTTTATGTTATATATAATTAAATTTATACATTTTCAGATACTAAATTAATTCAACAATGTACGGACATTTTTATATTTTTTAATGCACTATAATTTTTTTATAAAGAAACAATACATTTCTTTCGAATTGTCAGCAAAAATTTTATAAATTTTTGGCAAGGATTTTGCTGACATTAACAATTTTTTGCAAGCATCCTCCTGACTAAAATTTTTCTGACGCAGAAAAATTTTGTTGCTGATTTTACTGATTTTTTTTTGAAAGCAAAGAGGTTGTGAATTATTAAGGCATATGATGTCAATATCTTAAAACGATAATATAAATCATTTTTTTCGCTCTCCTGAAAACCTGTTAAAATACACATAGCATTACTTGCAGGCAAGCCGGCGCACAGTGGAATATATCTTAATTTAAAAAAAATGCATGCGATATATTGGTCCAAACAAAAATTACATTCGTTTAAATTAGAAACTAAAAAAAAATCTAATTTTTGCATAATTTTTTCCAAAAAGCACCAACCGTCTTTTACCTTCATATAAATATTTTCTTTCTGAACATATAAAGTGTGCATAATTTTCTGAAAGGTCGTTTTTTATAAAAACGTGTTGTGTTAAAAAAAAATATGATTTGTATATACTTTTTGCCCTAGCTACTAAATTTGCCACATTTTTAAGGTAAATAACAACTTTAACCCACTTATTAAAATCGCGCACGTCTACGATTATGTAGTGGGTTGTAGATACTCCAATACACACCTAAGGCTAAGTCTCTTTCAATACCCGCTTTAACACGTGGCAGCAAAAAATGTAAACAATCCCATTTTTGCAAGTTTTTTAGTTATTTTTGGGAATTGTAAGATTTTTTTCAGAAAATCGTAAATTCGGACATAAATTTCACATTTCTGACTTAAAAATATATTTAAATCCGAAAAATCATTGGATTCTGTCCATTAAAAAATGTTTCATTGAGTAGTGAAAACTTGCATTTTAACAAAAACTGAAATTGTTACTTGCCTATAAAGATTACCCAAATTTTTGTTCTACCAAGGGTGTAAAATGGGACTTTTTTTTAGAAAGGTTGCAGTCTGCAGATGATTTTCTTTTCAATGATACCAAACACCTGTATGGTATGTTTATAACTCATAAACAGAAAATTTTCAGAAGTTACCCCTTATTCATATATTTCTTATTATGTGTCTTTGTATTTATACACCCTGAAAACAGTCTCAGTTGTGGACACCGAATTTGTTGCTAATCGATGTAAAGTAATATTTTTAGTCGTGAAAGCTAATATTCCAATTTTATTGAAATTAAAAAAACTTTTTTAATTTTTCATATTAATAGTCCCTCTGTCCTATTGATGGCACCACAATCACTTCAAATTTTGATTGCCTTATTTGCTATTTAAATATTTGAATGTTTTATTTTAATTAAAAAAAAAACTTTTTTGTTTGTCATTTCCGAGATTTGAACTCGGAAGTTCGGAGTGCAAGGCAAACTTTCTACTCACTAATTTAATTTAGTGATACATTTGAAGACGAATACCGTATTTGCAGTAACCACTTTTGATTATCGACAATTTTTTATAAAAAAAATTGATAGATGGTACCAATTCTCTTATATTATCGCAAAATAAATGGTTAATTCTACCGTACAAAATAACTAACCGAATTTTATTTAAAAAGTTGATTGACAATACCAATAATTGGATAAAATGATTGTCTTTTAGTTCCTTTTCCCTTCTTTTAATTTCCAGTACAGTATTTTTGCTCTATTAATCGATTATTCGTAGTTCCAAATAAAATAATGTACTATTATAAAAATTTTAATGTTTTCGACCAAATTATAACCATGCATTTTTCTGGGTGTATCTTACATAATTGGCACAGGTAAGAAGTATAAGAATGTTCTTCATTAATGAAAAAATTGATAAATAATTCATTATGTTATTTCTTTATTTAATACAAAATAATTGGACACATCATGTTTTCTATCTCACATGTAAAGCAAGTCTTTTAATTCGTTATTATTTACACATGCCAATGTGTTATTAAAAATCCATACACTCACAATATATTTTCCGTTACCGATTGTAGTTTATTTAAAAAGTAATCCGTAAAGTTTGTTTTTAACTGAATAAACTATTAAAATACAAAGAAACATATTTTTCAACTTTTTTGCCTGTTATTTAAAAAACAAACTATGAATTAATACGGATTTTCTGTAGCAGTTAATATTTTCGTTTAAAATCTACATGTTTAAAAAAAAATCTACTTGTTTAAAAAAAAAATCACACAAAAATCACAGTAATCTTTTTTTTTAAAAGTTCTCTCAAACGTTTTTCATATGCATGAACTGGGGATGGTAAATTAATTACTTATTTACATTTTCAGTCCAAAAAGTACCAAAGTGGCCCAGCTGGCGATTAAGTGCTTTGTTTCAGTAAATTTTGTTTTACTTTTTTATTTTACTGAGGGTATTCAGCGTGGTTATTTGCACACGATGCAAATTTGCACTTTCTCATCCTTGAGCAGTATTGACGGTGCATAATGTGCATATTAGAACAGAGATGGAGTTCCCTCACTGTTCCAAATTTATATGTTAAAGCACATCTATTAGATGACATCTAGGAGATGAAGAGATAGAGATAGAGTAAAAACTCGGAGTTTCTTTATTCATGCACAAATAACAAAGTTTAATATATATAAAATAAAACGAAAAGTTAGGATTATAATTTTCGCAGTATAGAACATGTGTTAGCTGATTATTTGAATACAAGAAAATTAATTAGCAATATGGCAAAAGTCTAGTGTTTTTTAGGTAAACAAGATAAAGCGCATCAATGTTTAATGTAAATTTAAAATTAAGCAATATTCTTGTGCAACTTTTGCTAGTTTGCAACAAATTACCCGTGTGTATGTCATATTGGAAGGTTAGAAAAAATCAAAACGGTTTTGTGTCTGCACAAGATATGTGTTAAATATTTAATATTGAGTTGGCTACATTGAATGATAATAAAATTGTCAGTAATATGTGCAATAGTATTGCAAGAGTACCTTAACAATTAAATTAAATCAAAAGGTACCAAAATGTTTACAAAAGTGCTTTTTACTTTAGTACTAAACCAAATATTTTATTTACCATCACTATAGTTTTTCTTTAGATTTTAATTGTCTTTTATTTTACAAACACATAGTTTTTTAAGTTATTTGCATATTATAGTAAAAGATGAACTCAAAGGTCATTCTTTTTCGTTATGCTGCCATATAAATGTTAGGCGCCATTCGCTCAATTAATTATTATTCAATTAATCTTATTATTTAGTTTTAAAAATAAATCCTAACATATATTATTATTAAGTATATAATACATTATGTAAATAATACATTTTTATTTATTTTAAATTAAATTTGGTGATAGCTAAAATAAACGACAATCGTTTATTTTTACGTTTTTGTGGGTAAAATTTTGATGGTTAAAATAAAGGAAAATCGTTTATTTTTAAGTTTTGGGAGTTAAATTTTTAATTGTCAAAATAATGGAAAATCTTTTATTTTTATGGATTTTCGGTAATTTTTTGATAGTCAAAAAAAACGAACGTCGTTTATTTTAACGGATTAAGCAATTATTTTTTAATAGTTAAAATAAACGAAAGTACTTTGTTTTTATCGATATTTTTAGTTAATTTTTTAACAATTAAAAATAATTGGAAATTACTATTGTTTTAAACGAAAAATCAGTAGTCCTGTTTTTAACAACTTTTTCTATAGTTTTAATGTACAAATTCGTTTGTTTCTAACTATAAAATATTGTGAGTGTAGTTATCTCATTGACGAAAGGAAGGGGTCTGAAGAAAGCAATAGGTTATGGAAAATATCTTCATTATTTTCTGGAGCTAAACAGTTAAGCATGTTTGCAATCTCAATGAAGAAAGAATGCTTGATTCAATGATGATTTTTCCATGACCAAGTGCCTTATAAACTGATGATGTAATTTATTACCAGGCATATAATGATGCAAGAAATTTAGTTCTTTCGTCGGTATATACACCAAATTTTGAGGAATTAACTTTGTTTGCTCATCGCTGCCATTTTCGAAGCAACTCCTTATGTTATTCTTGAAGTAGTTTCAAAATCTCTATAAAAAAAAAACCTTATCGCTGTATTGCCATCGTTTGTACATCCGCAACAAACAAGTGGCTTATCAATGTTTAAGTCTGTCTACCTTTTGAAATTGTCTTGTATCATGCTTTTCTCACCTGCCTTCATTTTTACCAATTCTTCGTTGTTTCTCATATACTATGTGTAAGAAGTATTCCATGAACCGAATGCAGGCATGTAAGGGGTATATACTAAACTACATTACTTTTTTATTGACAGTCCTTTCTTTGGAGACATATAAAAACTGTGATTTGTTTTCCTTACATATAGTGTAATGCAAAGTTGAGAAGGTATATGTGATATTATTGCATGCTTTTCTATCGATGATAGTTAGGCTTAACCTAAAGGATATATTTAACTTGTAGTCATCAATCTCAATATAAATTGGTTCCAAAGTAATCTATATATATCCCCAAATTATTACTAATAGAGTTTGGCTGTTTTATATACTCGAAATCAATGGGTCTGCAGAAATCTTTGGATACAGTTTGCTGAATTGAAAGCATTACTTTTCGAAGTCTCAGTAGTACAATATGAACGAATTCTTAATGAAACAAACGATGATATGAATATGCTCTTATATTCTGATGTGTTTTGGCCTCCGGAATTTTGTTTGTATTAAGGAAGCGCTGATAAACCATGACATTCCCACTTGCACATTAGAGCAACATCGCAATTTTCAACTCTCACCAGCTGATTTTTAGCACATATACTATTCAAATATATTCACATCAAAGCAGAAAATAGTGCTCACCCAAAAGTGCTTCCGAAAGGCATTATTTGATAACGAAGCGCTTCCAAACCAAATAAAGAAGGCATGGTTTTTTTTTCGCGATGTCCCACTTGGTATGTCTCTTTTAAAGCGCATCTTTCATGTGCTTTTAGAAGCAATAAATTCATGCCTTCTTAGGCACTAAAAAACGCTTTTTTATGTGGACTACATTAGAGCTTCATGGTATGAATACTTTATTGCTTCATTGTAAGCATTATTCACTGCTTCAAGAAGCACAACAGAATGCCTTCCCTAATTTATTTATAGTATGCAAAGCGGTGAAGCGCTATTTTGGAAGCACACAAATATAATTACTGCTTACCAAATCCAGTTTTTTTTTTGCTGGGATAATATACTAAAAGTTGGACACTGGGTTAATTTCGGAAAGCAATGCTACCATATAAAATGTTTGACTCATCGCCCATTTTTCATATGAGGCACCATAATAAAATAATCGTTTTCTTGATGAAACTAATAAGCTCTTTCTAATGGGTGAACATTTGTTAAGGTAAATCGTAAATATTTGGAAACATAAGAAAAACCAATAAATATCGGGTTAAATCTACAGTTTCGTGAGCCAAATATGCTCTTGATACAGGGGTTGTCTTTACATTTCAGAAAGAAGTCAGATAGATTGCATTTAAAAAAAAAATATGTAAAAAAAACTGCATTTACATGCACCAAACTTTAAAGTAATTTGGTGTAAAAACTGTTCCATAGATCGAAAAATGAAGTACGCCATTGAAAGCAGCGTGCCTGAAGCATAGTAGTACTAGCAGTAGTAATTCTTTATTTTCAAAAAAGTTTAATACAAAGATTTCTCCTTAAAATTAAAGAAAAAAGAATTTACATACGGCTTTGACATTGTCGTTAGCCGGAAAAAGTGGCTTAAAAATATAAATTTCTAAACATAACTCATATAAATTTCTAAATATAACAATTGAATTAATAATTGAATTCATCTATCAAAAGTTTTCTATATTTTAATACGTTGATAATATAATTTACAAGTATTTCGTAATTAAATAGTTCACCGTCTAAGATTTTTACTAAAACTTCTTCTGATATTGTTACGTTATTAAAATAATGCAACCTGAAGCTATTTAAAATGGGGTATCGGCACATAAAGTGTTGTATGTTTTCTACTTCATTGGTATTACATAAAGAACATTCTTGTCTGCTTCTTCCAGAAAACCTTGTGCCATTTAAAAGTATTAAATCACAGCGAGCTTTAAAAATCCACGTAACATTTTGTTGATTATTCATATTCATGAAGTAGTTTTGCAACCTTGTAGAATTTACGTTTTTATAAAATGATTGAGTTTGTGTAGCTCTTCACAAGCGCTCCTCATGACATTGTTTTTTTAATGTTATTAATATGTATAATTGTTTTTCACTCCACTCTTCAAAAGTAATACCAGACTGCCATTGAATGTTCCTGTTTCTTCCCATATCATTGTAACCTTTTGCCCAAAAAATTTGTTTTTGTAGTATTTTTAAACTTAGTTTATGAGAAAGACGTAGCTCTGGGAACTTGAAGAGAGTGTAACTTATATAGCGTAAGTTCATATTAAATGTATATAAATGAGAATCTCCCAGACCCGACTCAAGCATTAATGCATAGTTTGGAGTTGAGTTTGGGCGTTGTGGTGTAATGGTTAGCGCGTTGGGCTGTTACACAGATGGTCCCGGGTTCGATTCCCGGTGACGACAACATCAATTTAGAAAAATAGTATGTATGAGTTTTCTATCACTTATATGTATCGCTGCGCCCACCTTCGGTGTTCCCATAGCACTTAACCCCACCGAAGTAAAATAATGAATCAGGGCTATGAAACAAAAAGCTTCAATAATTTCGCCAACTCTACATCAGGTGGCGACCAACAACTGTTCTAACACTTATCATCTCGCGCAATTGCAGTGTTGCCATGTTTGAAGCCCTTCATCTTTCACCACCTTTCATCTCTCCACTATCCCCTTTCCAAAGAAAGCAACACATTAATTAATAGGAAGAATTTCCTGAGTGTTGCTTCTCTTTAAAAAAAAAAAAAAAAAAAAAAAAAAAAAGTTTAAGAACTTTTTTGAGGAAATACCTCTGTAATTTATCCACTTCCTCAAAATGAGTATATCCCCAAACTTGAGCACCATTGGATTGAATGGCTCGAGGTACTGCACCAAATAAGTGACATTTTATCTTTGTTGTAATATTATTCTTATTTAAAAATGAATTCCATGTAGCGTTTATACTACTTTTTTCAGAACCGGTTCTTTTCTGAACGTGTTTCGTAAAAACCATTTTAGGGGTCAAAACCATGCCAAGATAATTGTACTCGTTCACTATATCTATTTCTTCACCTTTGAACAGCCATTTTTCCCTTCTTGACAATTTGCCACCATTTCTAAACACCATGATCTTTGACTTAGCTAGGTTGACTTCCAAATTCCAAAAATCACAGTAATTGGATAGTTTGTCAATCATGTTCTGCATAACTTCTATTTCTTCAGCCAATATCATCTGCATACAGGAGCAGTCTTAAATTTAGTTCCTCAATATAGATACCACCTTCGAGTTGATAATGAAGATCATTAATATAAAGAGAAAATAAGAGCGGTGAAAGTACACAGCCTTGCTTTACACCAGAAACTGCCTCAAAAGGTTCAGATAAATCTGTTCCATTCCAAACAGTGGATAAAGTGGTAGAGTAGACGCTTTCCAAAAAATATACCAACTTTGTCGAAATTCCAAGCGAGTGTAATTTATAAAGTAGTAGTTTTCGACAAACTTTGTCAAAAGCTGCCTTAAAATCAACAAAGAAGGCGTAAACTTTTTCTTCTCGTTCAACTTTAGATGAACAATGGCTCCTAAATTGTAAATATTATCCACTGTAGAATATCCCTTCCTAAAAGTATATAATTGATGGTCATATGCTAAATACATTTTAAAAGTTATGATTTTGTGGTACTGTGTTATAAATGAATTATTGAATGAATTTTCTATAATTTTTCCATTGAAAAGAGCAAGAAATTTTTTATTTATTTTTTTTTATTTATAGCGGTTAAAAATTTTACATTTAAAAATACAATGTCTTAAAATCTGCACATTTATTTTTAACGGTCATTTCTGCTCTCGAAATATTGTGTTTAAAAAATTCTATTTTCAAGCATTTGAAGCAAACGATTGTTTCTAGAAAAAAATTAATTTTCGAAAGCAAACGTGAAATTTTTAAAATAGAATATTTTAGTAGATTCTTTTATCTTTCACGTAGAAAAAAAAATGAAAGATAAATGTATAGTTTTTAAAACAGCGACCTTTAAAGGGCACTTTAACACTAAAATTATAAATATAATCTTAATAAATTTTAATAATAAAAACAAATAACAAATTGTTGTTTTTTCTATGTCAAAATTACATAGAAAAAAAAATTAAACCCCATTACTTAAAAAGGGAAAGTAAAAATTACATATTTTCCAAATACGCATTCTTTTTTTTAAATCAAGAGCAGCCAGATTTATTTTTTGATTAATGGTTATAATCTTTAACTTCAAACTCATATGTATATTAGTTCTCATGTAGTGAGTAAACTAGTTCATATGAATGTTTGATGTTTGGCATGGGATTGTTACCGCTTTCAAAACGTGTTCTGATGATGGGAACCTAGAAAATTCCCGAAATAGTTCTATCAACACATTCCTGAAAGGGTCAAATAATAAATTTGAAAACAAAAAAACTCTATAGATTATTTGTTAGGACAATATCCTAATGAAGAAATATAGAGTATGGCCCCGAACTTGAATAATTTTCATTTTCATTGCACAATTAAAGGTCGAAAAAAACATAATTTTTATTTTTAATAAAAATTATAACAAACGTGTAAAAAAGGCAAAGTACCGCCTAGTTTACTTCCCCTGTTTTGTTTACAAACTAAACAAAATATAAAAAGGAGAGAAAAACAAAAAAACGTCTATTGAATATCCACCAGAGGTGGATCTTGCACATCAAACAAGTTTTCAATTTATTTTTTGATCAATGGTTATAATCTTTAACTTCAAACTCATATGTATATTAGTTCTCATGTAGTGAGTAAACTAGTTCATATGAATGTTTGATGTTTGGCATGGGATTGTTACCGCTTTCAAAACGTGTTCTGATGATGGGAACCTAGAAAATTCCCGAAATAGATCTATCAACGCATTCCTGAAAGGGTCAAATAATAAATTTGAAAACAAAAAAACTCTATAGATTATTTGTTAGGACAATATCCTAATGAAGAAATATAGAGTATGGCCTCGAACTTGAATAATTTTCATTTTCATTTTCATAGCAAATTTAATTTTTAATTTATTTTCTATATTTTGTTTCACAATACGAAAGTAGAAGAGTGTACCATTCCCATGCATTTTAGACGATAATGATCCGATATATACTAAAGAAACTACGAATGCTGAAAGTTACACTCATTTTCATATTTCTAATTATTATTTTTTTTTTCAATAACATAGCAAATAAAACCATGGCTTTTTCGAATTTCGAGAAAATAAAAACATCAAATTTTAAGTGAGGTTCAACGTGCAAAAAAGGAAATTTTAATCGGAAGACCCACGATCAAATTTTGGCCGATCTATTGCGGACTGGCCGATATATGTTCTGTTGTTAGAAATGTTCTTATTTATATAGAATAAGTGACACAGAAAAAAGTATTAATTTTTGTATATAACACTAGCGTTAGTTTTTTTAAAATACATTTTATAGGCAGAGAAAAAAAATGCATGCCTTAAGCTATTTGAGTTAAAAAAATAAAACGATGATGAACAAAAAATCCAGTAAAAAATCAGTACATACATTTTAACCCTTCAGAGTGCAAACAAAAATTTTTATTCTACGTACATATATAAAAATTATTTTAAAAAAATCATATTTAATATGTAAAAAAAAATTTAATTTTGTAAACTTTCTAAAATCTTCTTAACATAATAACACAGCGTTATAAAATTGACCCATAAAATCAAAAACTAGATTACTGACCATTGGTCGTAAATATTTCGGACACTCTGATTTTAATAGCGTTACAAGATTTTTCAATTAAATGAGAGATTTTTCGCAAAATTGCATACAATTTTGCATGTTTTAACGAAGTTTTTTATGGGCAAAGATATATAGAATGGCTTAAGTGAGGTAATTAAAAATAAACAGAGTTGTTTACAAGATTTTTTTTTTTAGAAAATCTAATAAACTTATTTATTACAAAATGTAAGAAAGTGCATTATTGATCAATTTGTATTAAAAATGTCATTCAACGAATTAGATCGAAGCAAACTGATTCGAAAACTTTGTAAAGAAAAACCACCAAAATTAAATTTTAATTTTTAATAATTTTAAGGACATGGGATTTAGAAAAAACTTTTACCTACAAGACAATAAAATTAATCAAGGATAATAACAGTGTAGAAATGAAATGTCGGTTGTAAGATTAAAAACTTGACGCTAATGCTGAAGCCGTCTCTTAAATACCTACCGTGCGGGCGGAGTAGCAATAAATCAAAATATATTCCATAACTTAAAAAATATATAAAAAAATATCATCAAAATGATAAAATAGTCTTATGGCCAGACATCGCTTCGTCCTAAGCCAAAATTTAATAACCAATTTAAATCGTTGAAAATCCTATTTGTGCCGAAAGAAAGAAACCTTATAAACGTTGCCGAACTTAGACCTATGGAGAATGTTTTGATAAACTTAAAGAGAAAATTATATAGAAGCAGATATTGTACAAAAAATTTAGATTAACTCATCAAAAAAGTAAAAAAAATGGCTAAAAACCAGGATACAAAATGAATATAGAGCTCAATGGCGGAAGTACCGAAAATAAATTTGGAAGGCAATAAGCTATAGGGTCGATATTTTTTTTTATTTAATTTAGTATATATCAAATAAATTAAAATTATTATAATATGTTTTTCCGTATTTTTTTGCCCATACGTTACATAAAATATTTATAATAAAAAATTGTATGTTAGTTTTTATGGTAAATACTATTAAGACACTTGGCAAGATTCGGGTATCAAATGTAGAGCATTTACAATTAAATACCCGGTTTTTTTCTGTTTTTACTAAGTATATTTGACTATTCTTTCACAATTTGTCATCCTATATTTGTGCATACACAAAAAGACAACTATTTCGTGTAAAAAGGAAAACAAGAAATCTACGGTACATGGGAAATCGTGAAATCTACATAAAATTTTCATGACATCATATCGAAAATGGATGACATATGAGTTCATCATTTTGTATAGCACGACAATAGCTTTAAAAAAGTTCGTATAAAAATTCAGCCAAAAGTAAAAATATTATCGAGATGTTTTTGGAAAATATAATTTTTAAGTTAAGAATGGTTAAAGAATACAAAAACAGTTTTGCAATATTTAAATTTTTCCAAAAAATTTTTCCAAACTAAATTTTTTTTATATAAATACAACATTTTTGGTCTTCAAAGTTTAGTAACGTCATGATGCTTGTTAGGAAAAGACCACGTGCTTGATTACTAAGAAGACAAGAATGTAGCAAAATTGATTATTAATAGATTTTTTGTTAAAGTTCTGCCTATTATTGAGGCTCTAACTTTTCTAAAACTTCGGGTTCTGATGAGATCTTTAGCCAGATCGAAATACTAGTATCAACATAGCTAATATGTTTGATTTGCTTTATTTCACAGTGCAGCATTTTTAAGGTCATCGTTTGGTTCCTCCTTCATACCCGTTTTTTTTTGAAGTGTATATCGAAACTAAAAAAAATCCGCAAAGGACTTGGCCAGATTACATCGAAATTTTTTTTTTTGGACACCCTAAGTTTTTGCACCCAAACATGATTTTTTTAAAAAAGGAAAATTTTTATGGAATCCATATATCATAAACCGTTCGGAATTTTGTTTTTATGTCTTTGGCAAAGTTGTAGATCCAAACCAAAGCAAAAAAATTCTCATATGGACCGACCCAAAAAAATTGCATCCACTGCATCAAAATTGCAAAAAATTGGGAAAAAATGCTATTTTTTTTATGATTTTTTCATGATTTTGTGCTGAAATGGCTTAAATACTGGGAATTTAAGAAATCTTTCATCAGCTAAATTATATCTAACAGCAATATAAACAACTCTCTAGTACATGTCATCTTAATACGAACATTCCTTAACCCTAGAAAGCACATCTTTTTGCTCACACTTATTTTGCATAGCCAATGTTTGTCGTTTCGACAAAGAAAGACTATATAGGTTAATGCCGTTTTTGTTGTTACTTGTTTTCAAATTTACTATTTAAACATTTTATTGTTGTAATGCTGATATGTTTTTGAAAAAATTAATATATTTATTTTATTAATAAAAAGTAATTATTTTATAACGCAATTAACAATTTCATAATTTTTTTTTTATTTTTTGTTTAAGTTTTTTTGTTTATTTATACAAATGCAAAACATGTGTATTATTAACTGCCGATGATTTTATTCTGCTACGATTTTACCCGAAAAAAGTATAGTAACTTCTGGTAAAATGAGAAACACAATTACTTTCTTATCACGCTCTCATTTACACCGGGCATTGACACCGGGACTATGCCTGTATAAGCGGCCACATATGTTTTGCATTTTAACATATGTTTATTTAACTTAGGGGAGTAATTGATACATGAGTAACACCGGGATTTGTCGTGTGAATTTGGGTCTTTTATCCACACCATTGGCTTCATGAAACTTAAATTTCTACCTCGTCGATGATACCAATCCAAAAGGCGGAAGTAACAAGTGCCACACACTGTATTTGGAGTGTAATCTTCACCATATTATCATAAAAAAATAGCATTTTTTCCCAATTTTTTGCAATTTTGATGCAGTGGATGCAATTTTTTTGGGTCGGTCCATATGATAATTTTTTTGCTTTGGTTTGGATCTACAACTTTGCCAAAGACATAAAAACAAAATTCCGAACGGTTTATGATATATGGATTCCATAAAAATTTTCCTTTTTTAAAAAAATCATGTTTGGGTGCAAAAACTTAGGGTGTCCAAAAAAAAAATTTCGATGTAATCTGGCCAAGTCCTTTGCGGATTTTTTTTAGTTTCGATATACACTTCAAAAAAAACCGGGTACGAAAGAGGAACCAATTTATGTGTTGCACTGTGTTTTTGTAAATATACGGAGGTTGAAAGCTCGTTATAAATTGAAAATAACATAAAAATAATCTCGATGTATATAAAAACAAAAAACTAATTAACTGTAATTGCCAATTATATTTCTTAAGTTGCATTTGAAGTTTCCCACTTCCTAATGTAGATTTTGAAATTTTTTTTATAAAACGTTTCTTATTGTGTGCTTTACAATAATCAAAAAAAAAAAATTTGTTGCAGTAAACAGTTAATGCGATTTCTCTGCGACCACATTTTCTCTTATGCTCCCTTTTATTTAAACTGACGAATAGTAAAGCACAAAAGAGTTAAATATTTTGGGTGTGTGCCATTTCCACTATTATTCTGGTCTACACTGATAATAATCCATGCGTAAAAATACAAATAAATGTCAAAATAACCAAAAATTTTGTAAAATAAACGAAAATTAGTTCATTTTACAAAAGTTTTTGTTGTTTTGACATTTTTTTTCGTATTTTTAGCATGGAATATTATGAGTGTATATATTAACTTATTAGTTACAGCATCTCTACAAACGGACGGTTATTCTTTAAAGTTTGCAGACATAAATTTGAATCAAGATGTCTATGACTTCTTATACGTGCTTTTTTTTCATCGCAATATTATTCAGTCTCTTGAAAATCGTTGGTGTTTTTTAAATTTTTGTTTGCCAGAAAACGCGATACCACAGATATTATCAAAAAATATTTCAAAGAGATTGGATTTTCTTAAAAGTTTTATTTTATTTACGTTATTTTGTAATAATGAAACAGAATTTGGAAAAAGAGGAACTTCTGAGGAACTTATAGCATCAATGGTTAAAAAGTATAATGATAAAAATTAAGTTTGAAAATGATATGCACTTTTCTCCGACTTCCAGCGGAAAATCTTACTTATCCGAAATTTTCATTCAATTCCGACAAAAGTAAGTATCTGTTTATTGGTTTTCATATCCCATTTGATAGAAATCGAGTAATATTTAGACTTACTTAAACTACAAATGTTTATTTATAATATGAGCTTGTCTATCTCAAAAAACATTATATAGATATATTAAAATAATATTAACTTTAATGCAAAATTGGCCAAAAAGCAATCTTTATGGCAACAAACACTAAGAAGTATGGAACGACAGAAGAAAATGACCTTTTAAGAAAAAGTGTAGCAAAATTTACACATTCGTTAAATAACTGAAATAATGTCGAAAGTGGTATTTTGTGGTATTAGTTTTTATTTTATTTAATTTTTTTAAGATTTAGTTAATCTGTTTTTTTTAACTTAATTATTTTGGGAATTGTTTAATCCCGCCATTATCCATTAATGCTTTATAACGTTATGCATAGTAGGTTTATTGAATAAAACACGAAAATATTCGCTACTGGCAATGAAAAGTAAATTTTTAAAGAACATCTTCCGTTCTTTTGCTTTACATTTTGTTATATTGTTGCATTGTTTGTTTTGTTCTATTTTTGTTTTTCGTTTGTATTAAAACACACACATAAACGATTACTTGATAGTTGCTAGCATAAGCAGAATTGACTGAGGCGGTAGCGCGCTTGCTTTGCAAGCAGTAGGTAGTGGGATCGAGCCCTCCGGCAACAACTCATAAAAGATTTATTTAAATTAATAATTTTTTTTTTTTTAATTCATTTAATAATCTATTGTTCGACGACATATTGCCTAACACGCTCCAAGTGCCCGAAATCTACAAATTAGTCACCTGCAATGACAACGAAATGTTAAAGTCATATGTCCCTTCATATCCCGGACGTGTCATATATCCTGCTTGCCTTCCGGGACTTTTAAATTTGCACGTAGGGGTGTTACCAGAATGGACATGCCCTTGTTAAAATAAAGGGTTTGTAATAGAAAAGTAAGTTATTACCGGGTAATAGAAAGTTTTGCTGGGATCTACGATAACTTTCAATTATTTTTGTTATTCAAAAAAATAGATTTTCAAGTGATATTAAAACTGACGTTTTCTTAAAGAATTAAAGTTGGATTAATTTAGAAATGTTGAGGTTAAAAAGAAGAATAACCGTTTTTCTCTAAAAATTATAAACACTATTAATTTTTAAATCAGACTAGACTAGTTTCTGCCTTTTTATGGACAGGCTCATCAGTGATTTTCCATTTAAATTGTATTATTATTTATATCTTATAATTGTCAGATTGCCTCTATGTGATGAATTTTTCAACAACCTGCGGCTGTAAGAATCAAACCTGCGCTCATCTTACATTACAAACGTAACAATACCAAGTCATGACCGTTTAGCCATCACACCCAAGTATGGCCTCGAATCTAATGCAGCTAAATTGCAGTTTTCTTTCCTATTAGCTTCTTCTGTTATTGTATATTATACTCAGAAGTGACAACACTAACAACACAAATATTCTATTTTTAGATTTTTGTATATTTTTCTAATCTCCTCCATCTCTATTTCACAATGTTACCAGATTAACGTATGGTTTTTACCTTCAGGGTTGACATCTTTTGCGTTTTAAGTTGAGACATCGCCACACGGCAAATTTTATAATGTATTTTAGTACAGTGTAATATTAACGTCATATAGACAGACGCGATTAATTTTGAATTAATATATTATAATATAATATTAATGCCTATTAAAATTAATCGAGGGGTTTCTGAGATTTTTAAAAGATTCTCAATTGTTTAGATTTTTTGGGACTGCTTCCGAAGAGCTTGTCAACCTATATTATAAATCTTTAAAATAAATGGCAACCCTAGCACACTACATACGAAATATTGGTGTCAAAATGTGTATCTTCTAGAGTACATTAAAACCGAGTTCAAAAACATCTGAATTTCATTAGTTTCAAACGTGTTTCTATACAAAAATGTATTTATTTTGTCCATCACCTTTTAATCTTTAAACGTGAGATTGTCCCCTAATGCCGAGTTCTTAGTATTTAGATTATCTTTAATCTTTGCGTAAAGCAGTTTGTAACTCGAATACTGATATTGAAATTTTGTTTATTTTGCTTTATTTCAATAAAGACCGAAATTCTGAACTAGAAAAAGTTGTTCCAGCAAATATTTGTTATTAAAATTAAAAATGTCGGACAAGATTCGTTGTCGGGTTAGCTAAACGAAGTTTAACTGACATCCCACGAACTTGATCAAAAAAAAAAAAACATACGAGTCCGTTATTTTTTTCTTTATCACATATCCAAATTGCATTAAGATCAGAGAGAACCCATTGGGAGACTCCCCTTGTAAGCGCCACCATTGTGTCATTATACTATTATTTTTAAGTTTCCAAAATCGGCCCAAATACAGTGATTGTGTACAGAAAGGTTAAATGATTATAAAAATTATCATATATAATAAAACATATACATGTCCACATTCATGCCTCGCTGCAAGAACATTGTGTTTGTCATGTAAAGTAATACATAGTTTTAGTCATAGTGAGAGAGCCACTTTATGGGGCTCACTAGGTTAAGTACAGTACCTTTTTATTTACTTAAACTAGTTGAGTGGATTGTATGTGTATATGTAAGCACTTGCATGTATGAGTGCTGATAACATGTATGTCTCTTTTGATTTTGGTATGAGTAGATTTATAAGATGTGCCACTTTTGTAATAGTTTTATGGATTTTAAAATCATATTGTAAAGCAAAGGGTCGAAAAATTGGTTAACACCAAAGACTGTAGTAAGTAGTTTCGAGTATTAAACATTATAAAAATCTTGTCAAAATTTCTTTTACACCTGAGTTTAACTTATAAGATATTAAAAATTTAAGAATATATATACAAATTTCCTGTTCTATCAAACATGGTCATTTCTGAAATTTTTCGAAACATCAATTTATAATTAATTTTAGATACCCTATGCTTATTTAGTAAATGGAAAACTACAATTACTTCCATTAATTAAAAATGTAATTATTTTTTTGAAAAGGTAGTTTTATTTATAATAGAGTATAGACTATATATTATTAATTCACTTCTTGTAAATAGCCAACGGATCACGAACCTCTATTTGGCGTATTTTATTCTTTGGACAATATACATTTAAATTTTTTAAGCTGCTTTTAAATTTTTTCTTCAATTCTTCAGTTCATTTGGCTTCCCAATGATTTCTATACACATTTTGGCATAAAAAACCGCAAAATTCCTCAATTGGACGTGGTTTTGGGACGTTTGTAGCATTGGCGTATTTCGGTAGAAATGGTGTGTTTATTGCATTAAGCCATTCTAATGTCTTTTTGGCATAATGACAGCTTGCTAAATCAGGCCAAAATAATATATCGTCTTTGAGTGTCTATCTCTAGTAAATTTTTCCAGTTTTCCTGAACATTTATTAATGTAAGCATCCGCCATGTAAGCCATAGCTATTGAATCCTGGATGTAAATTTGTGATAATCTTTTTGCCGAAATGGCTACCCACATTAGTACTTTTCGTTCAAACTTGTTTTTGGCTGAATACCGTACCTTGTCGGGAGTTTTTTTCAAAGTCATCAGAATAAAATCCAGAATTAATACTTCTGTTGTTCCAAGCAAAAGGAAATTATTTTTCATCATCCAAAATTATTTGAAATTTTTTTTTCATTAAATTTTTCTCATTTTTCTACCCCTGGTAGTTTTTCACATTCATTTCGAGTTAGGTTTTGCGAATTGTTTAATGGGAAATGCAAAATTTTCTGGCCAACTTACGATTTGATACCACAATTTGATTAATCCCTGATTTTTTTAATTTAACAAGCTCAGCTGAGATATTTTTTTTTGGTCTTACTTTCTTTTTTATTCCAGTTGATGCTACTCAATTTTGCTACGTGGTAATTGTTTCTTAAGGAAATAATGTAACACTTCGTTTTTTTACATAAAATTTTACTGTTGTGCATTTTGAAAAACAAAAAAAAAAACATGACTATCTAGCAATAATTTATATTTGAATTTTATCCATTTACTTAGTTGGCATAGGTTAATTATTATCTGTTTTAAATGTCCAAAAGTGTAAAACAATGTAGTTAATGAATTTTAAGGCCACAATACTATATCATCATTAAGACGACTTAAAGCATTAAATCATGATAACTGCTTGATAAAAGATTGTAAAATTTTCCATTAAGAGTTTCAAAATCTTGATGTTTTGTATTGACAAGCAAAAAAGCTTGAGAATTAATATTATGTGTAAGTTAGAAAATTTGTTTATAAAAAAAGTTATGACTTGTAAAAAAAAAGACACATATATATCCATACATGAACACACATGCTTCACACATGTCCACAAGCATCCATACATGATTCATATGTGTTCATAAACCATTCTTATATGTTCATATGAGAAATTATATATGTTCATATGTGAGTATTAACGAAAATTGAGGTAATAAATATTTAAACATGTGTGTTTATATACATGTCTATACATTTCTCTACATGGTCATATGTGTACATTAACGAAAATTGAGATATTATTTATATATTTTATCACATATGAACTCTTATGAACACATATGAATCCTATATGGTATATGAACATATATGAATCCTCGAATCACTTTATATATGAGCATGGATGAGTTCAAAGATGTTCGTAATTGAGTGTATATATGTTGATTTTTAACTGGGGAGTAAAAATTTGGCAAGGTTAATTTATTTTACTTTATACAACATACAACATGCATTCAGAATATATTGAATAAATTTAGAGAAATACATAAACTAAATACAAAGTATATAGCGCACACCCAGTTTAAAAGTGACTCAACTCAAAATTTTAATTTTTCGGGTTTATATGCTTTAACTATGTACAATACACTTGTTTAGCTATAACAAAAAATATCAATGTATTTTGTTATTGTTAACTGTTGCTAAAAAACAGTTATGTCTTTCTTTATGTTTCAATTGGTATAAAGATGCAAATATTTTTTTTTTCGATTTCTGAAAAATGAAAAATTTTGAGTTGAGTCACTTTTAAACTAAGTGTGCGATATTTGCGATATATGCTAAAACAAATTTATTTTTAATTTTAAACACATAAATATACTTTGGGTATTGTATGTAGATTCTTAGTTACAAGATTTGGGTACGCTAGAACCCCTTATTTCGTGAGGTTCAAAAAACAATGCATGAGCCAAAAAATTGGGAAGGTGGAGACAAGTGGCTCATAGTGGTCAAAGATAAGTGAAAAATGGGAAAAGCCACTCGGCTGCGCGGAGGTGTAAAATGTATTACCGACACCCATTAATTTTACATTCCCAACATTTTTCCCTAATTAATTACTATAAATGCAATTAATGTTTATCCCGATGAATATAAATTTAAAATAACAAATATGCAGGTGCTTGTGCAAATTTAAATGTAACTGACACTAATAGAAAACATATGATTTTCTATTGTTGATTTACTTGAATAAACGTCACTACATTGATAGGTCTGTCAAAAAAACAGAGTAGTATTTGGAAGATGACAAAGCCAATTGTGATAATATTTTGTTGTGGTTTTTGTTTTTTCTTTGATATTTTAAATTTTGAATCTCGCTCCTAGCAAGGACAAGAAATTCTCATTGAGTTTGTGATTTAACATAACAAATATCTCTAGAAATTCTAATAACAAATTCTAATAACAAAAAATTTAATATGCAGGAAATTAATCTATTTTCTTCTTTAGTGTAAAAAATTAGCTATTTGCTTTAAACAAAGAAAAAAAAAATAAAACTTGATTCGCCAATTTTGCCATATTTAAATTTTAAAAAATTGTCTAAAAAATACGAATACTTATAAAAAATTTCAAAAATCGTGAAAAACCCAAATATTAATTTGTATATTGCAATTTGATAGATATTTGTTTTAGCAACAAATAAAAATTATAATTTGAAAAAAATCTTAATCCGTTATTTACAAATAAAAAGCCAAAATTTGAATTTAAATTGCAAATACTACCGCTAGAGGGCGAAAGTGTACAAAAACTTCAGACAAACCTTATTGAGACACCATTACAACTTTATACCAAATTTCGTCAACAAAGTCCCTCGGGATCCATAAGTATGAAAAACAGATATAAAAATCTTTCATGGTTGATTTTTTTATATGTCTTTCAAGAGATGTACCTTTTAGCATCATTTTCCTCGTCTCTACTACATCTTGATATGCTGCGACATTTACTTCATTCTGCATATATCTTTCAATCTAGTTGGTGAACGCTATTAATCTACTTATTAGCAGTATTATTTTTAGCAAAATAAATTAGCAAAACATTTGTAAAATAATAGTAACACATTAGTTCAAAACACTTAATTGCTCAATAAGTACAACTAAAATTTAACCTGGCAATATAATATTAGCAAAAACATTTGCTCAATAATAGTATATTTCATTTAAAAGACGTTTCACTAAATTTTCTATTAACTTTTTTTTTGAGTGTATACATATGTTTTTACTCGGGTAGTGATTCGATTTCTGCAGTTCTTCCGGAATTACGTGTTTTATTTGTTTGGTCAAAATAACATTTTCGAATTCGATTAGAACAATATGGCATATGAGTGATATTATGAGTATAAATAATAAGTATACGCTACAGTGTTTCATTGCAGTACTAGCCACCCTATTTCAAACGACTACCCGATCAGGCGCCTGACACGTTCCTCAGCCGGTACACCACCGGTACGCTGCCTGTGATTACCGAATCCAAACGGCTTATTGTTATATAATACAAGATATCGAAAAACTGGGTTCGGAATTAGAAAGAAGATATTTCCAATATATGTACATAAACCATTTCCAACTCAATGTTTTCAAAAATGGTCAGTTATAATCTGGTTATATGTAATCCAAAAGGCAATGACTGTATTTGTCATAAAAATGACTTACCATGTAGTAATATATCTGATAAAATAACTACAATAGTACACATAGACAAGAGTTTTGTAGTTGTAACCGAATTTTTTTTTACAACCGACATTTGTTTACTGTAACAATTGAATATTTTATATTTATGGACTATAATATTCTATAAATAGATTCACATGTATTCAACAAAATTTATTTTAATAAAAAACAAAAAATGTTATGCCTCGAACTGGGCAATTTTCCGTTTGACAGGCAAGTACTTTACCTCTAGCCTAAACCCAGTTAAAATATATTCTTTTTTAAATTTCAACATTGAATTCCACCTTGAATAATTTTTTTTTCTTTCTGTTTACAATATATTATTATTATTCTGACGATAAATTTACTTACAATTAAAATTATTGAATAATGATTAAATTTTGTTGTTTAAAATGGAATTAAACCTAATTTATTCTCTCTGTGTAGTACGAGTTAGCTTTTAAACAGACAATACAATTGGAAAATTATTTATAAAAACTAAAACAAAATTGGATGAAGATGATAAATATCATTAGTTGTGACGGGAATGAAACAAAGTTTATGTTAGTGTAATCAAAACTAAATTAAAAACGAGACTATCCTCACATAGATCAGATTTAAAAGCCAACCACAGACCAATCGATCTAAAAACTGTACTCGATGCCCGTAAACAGTCATAAACCAAGTTTTGATTCTACAAGAATTTTACAAGAGGAGAACAATTCTAGAAATATATTTATTAGGGTGGGGCGATTTGAACATCTTAATGGGCGCTTCGCGTTTCCTATTCTTGGGATTGTATTTTGTGAAAGTAACAATGTGTGGGATGGACATATCTCAGGAAGTAGGAGGAGCATATCCAAGATTATGATATCAATCTCTTCTTTGGAAGATTCTCTAGCAGATTAATGCATCAATCTTATTATTGGGTGGGGTTTAAAATAAATAGGGCTTTTTTGCCGTAAAGTCAAAATGTGAAAGCTCGATTTTCACCGTAGACGTATGGTCTAGTGTACTTTTTTGCTCAGTACAATCCCAAGAATCAGAAACGCGAAGCGCCCATTAAGATTTTTTTCCTTCCATACTAATCGCCCCACCCTAATATTTATTCTTGAAATGCTCCATATAATGAATGAATGTTAGGAACAAATCTCTTAATTATAGGACAGACAAGGATAACGTTGCTAAGATTGACAAGCGCAAACGACTAAAATAAAAGTTATTTGACAGTGAGAGGAGAAGTCGAAACTCGAAACCAAAAGTTTTGTAAGATATACAAAAATTTGTTCATTTTCCAAAAGATTTAGTTTTGAATTTAAAAAACCTGTTTTTTGTTTTTATATACATCGAGATTATTTTTATATTATTTTTAATTTATAACGATCTCCCAACCTCCGTATATTTACAAAAATAAAGCAAATCAAACATATTAGCTAGGTTGATACTAGTATTTCGATCTGGCTAAAGATCTGTGTTTGTAGTTTATATTTAAAATAACAAACAAAAAAAAAAAAATCATATAAATAATTAAATAACAAATAAAATTAAATATGAGGTTGAATAGAACCACTGTCTTAAAATAAAGTTGCACCAGTTAATTTCTTTTATTGGCTCGGAGGTCGGTGACGTCATGTTAATCTTTATAGTCGTGGCTTAAACATTGGCTAATAGCTCTACCAAAGTTATTCATGTAATACAAAACAAAGATTGGAAAAAACTGGCCTTGAACATTTTTAAAATTTCTCATATAAATTAATACGTTTTATTACATTTAAGCCTTACATTTTATAAACGAAATGTCTGTAGTTACATTCAGTAAGTTGCTAATCTCACTTAAATATTCGTATTTTGAAAAGGAATTATTATCCTTATTCCATCATAATCATTTCTTAAGAAACAAGTCTATATCGTTTGGTCAGCCAATATTTATTTGTGGCTTCTGTATTTTGTTCACATTTGCTGATAGCTGTCACTCATACTGCAATTCAAAATGTTTATCTTGAAATAAACTTGTGACATAATAACTAATTATAACGGAAATATTATGTCTAATTGTGGTCTATAATCTGTTTATGTGAACGGTTTTGACAAATTAGGAATATCAGTCTTAAAGGATTTCCAAAGTAAATGTAACAAAAGCGAGACACAGACAACAGGATAGAAAAAATAACCTATGCCAACTAAGAAAATGGATAAAATTCAAATATGAATTATTGCTAATTGGGTACGTTATATTATATAAACTACATGTCAGTAAAATCTTATATTATGAACATTATTGTAAATATTCGGAAGTTAAAAAAATTCCAAAGGAAAATGGCTGAACAAAACAGTTTAAGAAAAAATTTATATGACATATTTGGGTACGGTATCCTAAAAATGAAATCTGACATCATTTCCGTAAGGAACAAGTATGACGTTGCAAAATATATTCCATATTCAAATGTTTTAAAAATGGAGTAGCATCAACCGGGATAAAAAAGAGCACATTCAAATAAATTGACCGCAGCTGAGCTTGCTAAATTGAAAAAAGTCGGAGGTTAATCAAATTGGGTATCAAATCGTCAACAATTCTCAAAAACTTACTCCAAACGAACGTGAAACACTACTAGAAGGAGACAGTAATCAAATGTAGTAAAAAGCAATTGTCAGAATTACCAACAAAACGCAGACAACTAAGAAGAAACGTCATGAAAAAAAATGTTCAAATAACTTTGGTTGATAAAAATAAATTTCTATTGCTTGAAACTACTCAAGTATTAATTCTGGACTTTATTATTATGACTTGAAAAAAACTCCCGACAAGGTACGGTATTTGACCAAAGCGAAGTTTTTACCAAAAATACTAGTGTGTGCAGCCATTACGGCAAAATATATATCGAAACTTTCCATCCAGAATTCAAAAGCTATGGCTGTTAACTCGGCTGTTTAGCAAAATTGGAAAAATGCATCAAATATAGATACTCTAAAGACGACAGATTATTTTGGAAAGATCTAGGAAGCTGTCTGCCATAATTCTAAAAAGAAGTTAGAATGGCTTAATGCAAAAAACATACATTTTGTACCGAAATACGCAAATACTCAAAAAGTCCAATTGAGGACTTTTGGGGTCTTTTGGTCAAATTTACTGAAGAAGTAAAGACTAAAATTAGAGAGCCGTTGATGCTCCACAAAAAGTAAATTAATAAGACTGTGCTACAAATGTTAGGGGTCAGTGATCGGTGGGGGTTTTGCTTACCAGGAAAAGTTATATCCGTCCAACAAAAGATATACGTATTATGGCGTTTCTCTGGGTCAGGTCTTGGAATCAAGATATATCGATTTGAAGTTAGTAAGTATCGTATTGGGGAAATTGTAATTTTTTGTGCTTGTTTTATTTATTTTAACTATCTAACCGGCTGCAACATAGTCAATAAAGGAATGCGGGTTTTTTGGGTTGCCTTGATTTAAATTAAGTTTTGCTAGATAACTTACGAACAAAATTATGAATAACTGATTTTCCAGGGTATCACTCAAAGAAAACCAAACCTACTTCTTTACTTTGTTAGCTATGTTGTAGCAGAAGTTGAGCTTAAGAACTTTGCTAAACGGAACTTCGTGATATTCGAACATTTAGATGGTCAAAATGCATGAAAAACTTACTGACTTCAAATCGATATATCTCGATTCCTAGACCTAACACAGCGAAACGCCGAGACACGTATAACTTTTTTTGACCGATATAACTTTTCCCGGCAAGAAGAACCCCTCCCCCTCTTCTTCCAGAATCTAGACTGTGTTATAAATAAAAATCGTTATTCAAAATAAATAAATAGTTTTTTAACTACAAGCATTTTAAGATTGCCTACCTACTAAATTGGTATAGGTTAGTCATTATTCAATTAAGCACAAAACTTAGTATTAAATATTGTTTTTCACAATTTTTATCTCTAGTGTTATAAATATAAGAGATGTTTTAAAAACACACAGAAATATTTAAATAATTAGAGCATAAATGCTTTTATTCAAAAGGATATTTAAACAAATTATATAAAACGTATGCACATTAGACCACTCATATGTGCAATAGGGGTACAACCAAAATAAGGCCCTATCATCACGCTGTAGCCGATGTTATGATGAAACCGAAAAATGTTTCCTCAGGTCATTTCGGAACAAAAACATTCTGCGTCGAAGCCGATTTCTGAAAGTCCTTTAAGATTTTTTTTTTTACTTTTTCCAAATTTTTTATTTTTTCAATATTTTATATTTAAAGGGTCCGCCATTTAAGGTTTTTTTTTAAATTAGTGCTTATTTCGTAAATGGCAACACTTAGCTCATGTCTGATTTGACAGATAATTGGATTTATCCTTCCGCTGAACGAATATGGTACGTATGTTCCTTATTTTGTGAAAAAAGTGAAAGAAACTGCCATCATTATCGATAAAACAAAGCGTGAAAAGCCAAAAACAGTGCGTACACCCGAGAATATTGCTGCTGTGGCAGAAAGCGCCATCAACCATAAAAATCATCCATAAAAATCCAAAAAGCATGTTCTCTAAAATAAAAAATAAAATAATGTTTTATTTTGCTAACATTTTGAAAAAAAAAATGTGAATAAAAATATCACTTTTGCACAATTTTAAAATTATTTACATTTTTTTTAAAGTTTAGAATTTGATAGTCTTTTACTCCAAAACGGAGTAAAATAAAATTAATAAACAGACCTAGCACTACATTGCTAGGTCTGTCAAAAAACAGAGTAGTATTTGGAAGATGACAAAGCCAATTGTGACAATTTTTGTTGTTGTTTTTGTTTTTTCTTTGATATTTTAAATTTTGAATCTCGCTCCTAGACGAGGACAAGAAATTCTCATTGAGTTTGTGATTTAACATAGCAAATATCTCTAGAAATTCTAATAACAAAGTCCCCTGAAGATTTCCTTGGGCAGGAATGAAATCCGGATAGGGACACGCCTACATCAGATTGTTTTTCACAATTTGTTAAATAAGTTTTGGGACTTTAGCACATTTAATTACTATAAATGCAATTAATGTTTATCCCGATGAAAATAAATTTAAAAAACCAATATTATTTACATTTTTATTGGTAAACTTAAATATTTAAAAAAAAAATTTCCAGTTTTCAATAAAATATAATCGGTCAAAAGCAAAATAAAATAGTCAAAAAATTTAAATTGTAAAAATAAATTAGCTCTATAACTGTAATAGATAGAATGTAACTCTTTCCACATTTTTTCATTTGTCTTACCGAATGCATTATCATATACAATTATATCAGGGCAAAATTCGGATACAAACATATCTGGTTTTTATATAATTACATCTGTTTGTATCAGATTAGATAAAAACTGATACAATTGGTAACAAAACTGATACAATCTAATACAATTCTATCCGGCCATAATTCGATTAAATTGTACTTGACATTTATCTATTTGCATCTGATTAAATCAAAACCCATACAAATAGTAACAATTACATGGGCATACATTTCGGATGAAATTTAATAAGGTCACATATAGCGCCACATAGAATATAATATGACTACATAAACCCCCTTATCAATTTCTTTTAACCGGGATCACAATTTTTAAGAAATTGGGGTAATTTTTTTAAAAATATATGTTTGTGTGTCTGACATTCAAAATTATATTTAAAATTGGCTACCGTATTGCGTGAACTGAGTTTTTTACACACAGAGAAAAATTTATCTATTTGCCAACTGAAATTAGGTAACCACGACTCAAATTCGGTTAAAACGAATTTCAGTAGTTTTGAACCACTGAACGTTAGTTTTCACAACAAAGTTCGGTTAGTTCAACAGAACTAATGTAAATATTTTTGTACTAGCTGAAATTATAATTTGTTACCATTAAAATACATTTTTCAATTCAGTTGGCACTTAATTTCTCTGTGTGTAGTAAACAAAAACAAAAATTTTAAAAACATTTTGAAAAATTTGCTAAACGTTATTATTTAGGCATCTAAAGAGAATCTTCATGACTGACTAAATTGATAAAGTGCACACGAAAAGAAGTTATTCATTCCTACACTGAGAGAATTCACTACTTTTGCTAAATGTAATTATTTAGGCATCTAAAGAGAACCTTCATAATGGACACACAAAAAGAATTAATTCATTCCTACACTGCTTAATAAATTTTAGTACAGAAGCTGTGAAGTTGTACAGAAATTAGTCCATTGAAAATTTGCATGCAAAGTTTCAATGAAGCAGTTTCACTAAAAACAAGTTTCATAAAAAATATGAAAATTTTCAGTAATTTTAAGAAATTGTTAGTTCACTTTTTTAAAAAAAATTAAGATCATTTTACAGAAAACTTTCTTTATTTTTCGTCCACTAAAATTCTTTATATGCAGCGGCAGTTTTTTCCAAATACATTTTGAATTGCGACAACTAAAGCGCCGTATCGATTTTGCCAAAACGAACATCAAGTACAAGATGTTAATAAGCTTAATACTAAAATCGGAAAGGCATAAACAAGTTTTAAGGACATACAACTTTAACGAGCAACTAAACTTTGTATAAAGTCAAAAACCATTCCATGCAAAATTTTTATTTTTGTGAGTTTTAAAATATTTAATATGATTTTCTGTAAAAATTAGCCCCAATTAAATATCATAAAACCGGCAAAAATAATGTTTGTTTCCACAATTATCTCTCTCTAAAAATTTCACTGATTATTTAGCACACTCAGGAAACTTCTGCTGTACATATTTGTAGGTGTTTCAGATGCAATACAGTAATCTTTATTTTTGAGAAAAAAAACAGTAATTTGTAGAAGAAATTCAATTTTTGACTACATATGTAGTTCATTTAATAAAGCAAACCACATCAAATTACTGTATTATGATTTTACATTAATTTTATACAGTATTTTTTACTGTATATGTGGTTTATTTTTACTACAATTGTGGTTCATTTTGAACAGTAAAAAACAAGTAACAATGTTAGTTGAATTTTATGAAATGTAAGTCTTATATAAGTGAAATTTCATTTGTTTTTAACTACATTTGCAGTGGTCTTTACCTAAATAGTATGCTAAGTGTAGAAGTGTCTCCATACGGTAATACATTATTTTATTTTTAGGTGGGCTGGAAAGTGATAAAGGTACAAAAGAAATTAAAAACTAGAAAAGGGTTAAAACAGTAGTAATACAGATCTTTAAATACATTTAGATAAATTGTCATAAGACTTCAACCATTAAAATCGGCCCACTAGTTTTAAAAAAATGTCAATTTAAATATTGACATTTCAGAACAATTTTCTTGGTTTTGTTATTAATTTTTAAAAACAAATAACTCTTTTAGACTAGGTTCACACACGGTTTATAGAAGAGGGAGGGAAAGAGAATGATAGGGGGTACAGACTTGCCCGTACTCCAATTCCGTTTTGTTTTGTCATCCGCAATTTTCAACACTGCAGGTTGATATACGAAAATTGCTGAAACAAACTTTTCCTGTGTGAACACAAAAGCAATTTCAAAGGAGAATTGAAGAAAAATTGGGCAATTATAATTGCCGTGTGTGAACCAGGACTTAACATTTTCTTTTTATTTCTCCAAAAGTACATGTCAAATATTTTTCAAATAAGAATACGTCTGGTAAATTGCAGAGCAAACATTACTCGTGATTTAAAAAATCTTTCGATTTGACATTGAATGGCTCATATCCAAATACCGTCAGTTATAGACTACGGACATTTTTAAAATACACAACGTATAACTTAAAGTCATTATTGAATTCTAGATACAGACAGTAAAATGGAAAGTAACTATTTTACAACAATGAAAATAACAAAAGAAATAGGGTAATTGGTTTTTCTTCTCAACAAACATGCCATGTGGAAAATTGTATTAAAAAATGTAATCAACAAACATTGTTAAAGGTTGAATAAATTTGAAAAATTAGTTAAACAAACCAAACTATAAAAGAAACTCGATATTCACAAACAAATATAGTTCATTTTCCCAATAAACTAAACGATATCGCTACGGCATCACCTAGGTGATACTTATTATCATATATGATAATCATTTTTGATACGAAAACGATAATTGTTTTGTTCTAAAATGTACCTTTCATAACGTTATCGTTATTTTATAAAAATATAATACCGTTTTCGCTATCGAAATTCCCTAGAATAACTATATTAACATCGGCGTAGCCCAGTTTTGCATCAGTTTTGCATCGAAATACTATCGTTTTTCCAAGCGATAACGATATCGAAAATGACTTTGCAGTGATATATTATTAATAAAAATAATAACATTTCCTACAATTCAAAATAAGCCCTAAAATCACTGAATATTTTAGTATAATGTGATTTTATTTATTATTTAATATACAAAATAATGTGCGTAGCAATTTTATAAGTATTTTTTAAAATATCGTATAAAGTATAAACTTAGAACAAATAAGGAAAACTGCAAATTTTCGCAAACAAATTGCGTCTACAAAGCCAGCAATAACCCATATACTTCATTGAAGACGAATATGGGGTTTTTGGGCCTATATTCTCTTCCACCCTTAAATTAATAGTAATGCTTACAAGCGAATGAAAATATAAAAACTGAGAATTGTACTTCCCTGTTAAACATCTACATATATGGATCCATACATGAACACACATGCTTCATACACATGAGGAATGGTATATGTTCAGCTGTGTGAATTAACGAGGTAATGAGGTAATATTTACATATATAATACATATCTATACATTTCCATACATGGTCACAAGTGTACATTGACGAAAATTGAGGTAATATTTATGTATATGCAAGAAGACGTGGCGTCAATTTCTACACGGACGGATCGGGGCTCGGCGGGCGAGTCGGTCTCGGCATCTACTCCGAGGAGCTCGGTCTGGAACTAGCTCTGAGGCTGCCCGATAACTGCAGCGTTTTTCAGGCTGAGGTGATGGCGATAGGATAGGTTGCCGCCACAGTGTGGTGAAGTCATATAAGGAGTGGCCATAAATAGAAGGAGTCGCCGTAGAGCAATCAAATTTTGTTCAAAAAAAAAGTTGGACAAAAGAAGTTTTTTCACAAAGTATTGAAAAAATTGCGCAATGGCCACGCCCACCTCCCATATAACCGAAATACCAAAAACAGAATAAAATCCGCAAATTCGATTTCTGAGTCTCAAAAACTTGTAAGACTGCTTTGATTATTGGTATAAAATTATATTCCAATTTTTTTTTTCCAAATCGGATAAACGATACTATATAAATCGGCTATATCTATTTAAAAAAAAAAAAATAAAAAGTTTTATTGATATTTTGTCATTAACTTATGTTTATGTTATTATTGAAACTATATAATTTTTTATTAATAAATTATAGTTTATATTACTTGATTTTCATGCTTATGTTCCTTTATTTATGTACTTGCTTTTGTATAAATGCTTGTTAATTCTGAATTTTTGCATGGATTTTTGAGAAAAAGGTCTTATTTTTTTTATGCAGTTACACGCTATGAATAAATATTATTTATTTCCCCCAATTTTTACCAATTTTTTTTTTTTATTTTTTTTAATAAAATTTTTGGCGATTTTTTGTCTTAAATTTTTATAAAAATTAAAAAAAATTCAATGAAAAAAATTCAAATGGAAAGTAAAGTAAAGTAAATGTTACTTTTTAATGTTTATACTTGTTTATTATTATTTTTTTTTTTTTTTTTTTTATTTACAATCTATTTTTACAACAATAAGTAAATTTGATAATCTTAAAATAACTTAACATAATCTGGCCAATAAACCAGTAAAACTATTTACAAATTTGTATATAAGAGATCATTTTCTGTAAGGTAAATCTAAAACATGATGCCTTTTCAGTCTTTTAACTTCCTCGCTTTCGTCTAATAAGCATATAGCTAATGAGTTGTTGTGGTTACTAAGTCTTTCAAGGTATCTTGAGCTAAGTCTATTAATTTCATCCCTAACAGTGGACATATGTAAGTCCTTATGAATATTGTCATTAGTGACGAACCATGGAGCATTTGTGATTAACCTAAGAGTCTTTGATTGATATATCTGTAGGATTTCAATATTCGAATTACTAGCTGTTCCCCATAGCTGTATCCCGTAAGTCCAAACCGGTTTTAAAATTGTTTTATTTAGCAGAAGTTTATTTTCCATGCTTAATTCAGATTTTGGTCTAAGAAGCCAATACATTCGCCTTGTTTTAATTTTCAATTGTTCCCTTTTTGCTTTTATATGATCTTTCCAAGTAAGGCGGCGATCGAGGTGAAGACCAAGATATTTAACTTTTGTTTGTTTTGGAATTTGTGTGCCATTTAAAGTGACATTGGGACAATCTCCTTTTCTTAGTGTAAATGTAATATGGGTAGATTTCTGTGTGTTTACTTTTATATTCCATTTTATTAACCATGCTTCAATGTGATTAAGTTGATTCTGAATTATTGCTGATGCAATATCCGGTACATCATTAGTAGCTATTAGAGCTGTGTCATCGGCATAAGTTGCAACTGTTATATTTTCTCGTACTGGCATATCGGACGTAAATATTGTATAAAGGACAGGTCCTAGGACAATACCTTGTGGTATTCCCGCCTTAATTGGACATATATCATATACTTCATTATTAACCTTTACATAAAAGAATCTTCCGTCTAAATATGATTTAAAAATAAAATAGTATTGTGCTGGAAGCAATTTTTTTATTTTAAAGAGAAGCCCCTTGTGCCAGACTCGGTCAAAGGCTTGTTGAATATCTAAAAACACAGATGAACAGTATTTTTTACGTTCCAGTGAATCTCTTATAACGTTAACTATACGATGACATTGCTCCGGAGTACCATGATTTTGTCGAAATCCGAATTGGTATCCTGGAATTATATTCCTTTCTTCAAGTATCGGTGATAATCTACGTAATAATATTCGTTCAAATATCTTAGAAAAAGTTGTTAGCAAACTGATTGGTCGATACGAGGAAACTACGTTGTCTGGTTTATTTTGTTTTGGCACCATTATTACCTCAGCATATTTCCACTGACTCGGAAAATGGTATATATTCAAAATTGTATTAAAAATTAAAGTCAGGAAAGTAATACCTTTTTTTGGAAGGACTTTTACGACTTTTGCACATATTTGATCATATCCAGGCGCTTTATTATTATTTAGCATTGATATTTCTTGTTGTACCTCTTGAGGAGAAATGTGCTGAATTGGAAGATCCATTTGACAAGAACAATCTAAAAACTGTTCTATTTCAATAACATCTTCATAGTTGTTGAGATGAAAAAGTTGAAAAGTATTTTCTAAATACTTGGCGTAAGCATCCGCTTTATTTTTATCAGTTCTACACCATACATTGTCAGAGTCTTTAACTGGGATATTTCTTTTAATTGGCCTTTTTAAATATTTCGTGACATTCCATAGGCAATATTCATCGTTTTTGGAAGCATGAACGTTAATGCTTTTAAGAAATCGGCTAGTTTCTTCGTTTTTAAATTCTCTGATTCGGTTTTTAACCTCAATTGTGGCGCGGTTAAAGTTTCTTTTATCAATTGGACTTCTACTGGACTGCCATATTCTTCGCAATCTTCTTTTATTTCTTATTAGTGCTTGAATCTCTGCTGAGATCACAACTCTATTGCGTTGATTTCTAACATTTTCCTCAAATGGAGTGGATAGAACTGCCGCTTCATAGATTAAATTTGAAAAATTTTCAACAGCATTATCAAGTTCATCACCATCTTGTATAGATAATACTAGGTTTACATTTTTATCTATCCAATATCTAAACGAGTCTAAATTTGTTTTTGGAGACATAATTTTGAATGATTTTTGTATTGATTGTAAGACTGTACAGAAATTTAAAATAATTGGTGAATGATCTGAACTTAATTCGTCACTATCCATAATATCTAAACAACTTCTTGATATTCCATTATATACTATAAAATCTAGTAGGTCTGGAATTTTTCGTGGATCACTTGGCCAATAAGTTGGTCTCCCTGTTGAGAGAACGGAGTAATGATATTATTGAAGACATTTAAACAGTTCACGTCCTTTAGGATTTAACAGCCTTGAGCCCCACCATGTGTGTTTGGCGTTGAAATCACCGCCCACAATAAATCTCGTACCGAGGTTTTTAAAGAAGTCGTAGTACTCTTGACAACTAATGTTATGTCTAGGAGGAGAGTATAGAGCATATATAGAAATATCGGTATTATCACAGTTTATTTTTACACCAGCAGCTTGAATATATGGGCGTTTATATTGTTCTAATATTTCGTATCTAATATTACTTTTTATAAGAATAGCAGAACCAGCATGTGCACTATCACTAGGGTGGTTTGTAGTAATTAAATCGTACCCTCTAATTCGAAAGAAGCTTCTTGACGTAAAATGAGTTTCGGATATTAAAAATATATCTATGTAATTTGTATTAAGAAATAATTCAGTTTCCTGAGTATGATTTGAAAGCCCATTGGCATTCCATATTGCAACCCTCAAATTTAATTGCATAATTTAGCTATTAAAAGGCTCATCATTCCGATGAGTTTGTCCGTTTTATCCATTAAATTGGAGTTGTAATTATTGTTACTTACATTGTTTGAATTATTAGTTTGAGATACCTGAGCATTAGGGTGATAACTTTTTGCATTTTTTGCAAATATCAAATCTCCCCAGACAAAATCGTGTAGGGCATGGACAAATATTAAGAACTGCGTTTTTAGTTTTTCGCTATCGTTAAAAAAGGTTCCGCACCAAACGCGTTAAAGTTTTGAATCAAACAAAGTTAAAAAAAAAACTTTTTTAGATGCCTCAACGTCTGACCATCACATCTATATAATTAAGGCATGCTGATATCAATAGTAAAGTCCGTTTTCGAGTCAATGGAATAGTTTTCTTCCAAATTTGCTTACTTACATATGTATAAACCATATTTAAAAAAATTGTTATTAAAAAAAATTTAAAATAAATATATTAAAGGCATTTTAGAAATCGCTGTCGGTGCGCAAGGTTTTTTTACCAAATTGAACTGAAATAGTTTTTTTTTATCATTAATACAATATTTGCCATTAGAAAATCCCTGGGGAGAATGTTGTCCAAAAAAAGTTATCACCCTACTGAGCATACGATTGTTGATTTGCATTTGTTGTATAATTTTTGTTTTGTTGGTTTGGTAAGCTCGGATAATCCTGAGTACCAAATGAATAATTTTGATTTTGTTGTCGATACGAGTAATTATGATTTTTCTTTTCAATTAAATGTTTGTAAACTCTACATCCTCTGTAATTGGCTGTATGATTCTGTAAACAATGAACGCAGCGAGGTGGGGAATTTTCAGTTTTGGTACATTCGGCAGTAGGATGGTCAAGTCCACATTTAACACATCTGAATGGCCTTTTACAGTAAGCCTTTGTATGACCAAATAATTGGCATCTGTAGCACTGAACTAAATCTCGAGTTTTACGAGGAGGTTCAATCTTAACTATTGCATTACCAATTAGCTTATTGTTATAGATATCTTTATTGTTCGTGTTCGGTTCAAGGTCTACAAAAAACATTGACAAAGGCACCTTATCTACCCGACTTCTAACATTTATAATGCTTCTCACGTGATGACCTAATCTTAACAATTCGGATTTTATGTCCTCTAAGGGAGTTGAGTGGTGAATACCCTTTATAACAGTGATGTTCTTTACGCATACTATTGCATTTATACTTGTGTGTGTAGCAGCGAAAAAACGAAGTTTATTCTACGGTACACTGATAATAAATTTCAATTGCAGAAAAAAGATTTTTTTTGAAAAAAGTGAATTTCATAAAAATATATTTTTTAATATATGAACCCCTTTGAAACTAAAAAATATATATTTTTTTCTATTTGGGCTTAAGCGGACAAGGGCTCCTGGGAACCACCATGGCTCAGAAACAGTTTAGCGTTGTATCATATTAGTGTGTGTACTCAAGTGAAAAAAATTTTGTTACAATTTAAAAAAATAGATTTTTTGCATAGAAAGAAAGCTACACTCATAGAAATAAAGCTGTACAAATGCGCTCATAGAAATTTTACAAAATTCGGGCTAAAATTAGCAGGGCATTTTAACTAATTTTTAGTAACTTTTTTTGCTATTTCTACAGACTTATTTCTATGAGTATAGCTTTCATTTCTATGACTGTACAAGAATTAATTTCAAATATAATTTTGGTACACTCCTAGAAATAAGTCTGTAGAAATAGCAAAAAAAAGGTACTAAAAATTAGATAAAAGTGACTCTGCAGAAAAAACCAGTTGAATTAAGAGATTTTTTAACTAAATATTTGCAGACTTAAAATATCAAACAAAAACTGTTGTGTTAACATTTTTTTTTTTGCTAAATTTAGCCCGAATTTTGTAAAATGCAAATAACAGGTTAAATTGTTAAACCAACTGAAATTTTTGCTAAATAATTGTAAATTTCTGATTTAATAACGGAAAATTTTTAATTGCATTAAAAAAAACTTAAAATTTTCAAAATGTTTATGATTTTATTTGGGTACAGATATTTAGTAATTAGTTTTGCTAATGTTAGCAGGTGTTTTTGTTACTTTGTTACTATTCATCAGGTTTATTTTTGCTATTTTAAGTCTACAAATATTTAGTTTAAAAATCTGTTAATTCAACTGGTTTTTTTCTGCGGGGTCATTTTTAACTAGTTTTTAGTTACTTTTTATGCTTTTTCTACAGACTTATTTCTATAAATAAAGATATTGCTGGGTCAATTAATATTTTTATTTAAAATACGAATATTTCACTGGTGTTTGTTTAGGGTTTTTAAATAAAAAAATAAATAAATAAAAATTTTTCACTTATAATTTTATTACAAATTAAGCATTGTGCATCGTCATCCATATTCTCTATAAAAAAAAAAAGTATTTTCCCATTCATCATCAAACATATTTCTACGTGTATTTTTATTTGTGTTCCGCAGCGTGGTGTTGCTTCAACAATGGTTCAACTACAATTGATTTGTTTTCTTTTAACTCAGTGAGAACAAAGCAAAAGCCGAATATGCACATCGAAAGCCATACGAAGATGTTTATAGTGTACGTGTGTTGACGCAGCGTAAGCAGCATTTTCTTCTGTAACCCCGTGTGGTTGGAAATTGAGAGGAAGCACATCACTGCTTTATAACGACCCTAAAAGCACGTTTGTTTACTCTATTCATCCGAATCACTTTCTTCAAGCTGATTTATTAAATTTTCTTGATCATCCGCATAAATATTATTTTCCTCAATAATGAAATCATTTATTTCTTAACAACTCCTTTTACTTATTTTATCTTCTTTTCTATGTATAGATAACTTTGGTTTAGACTGCAAAACCATTCTTTCTATTAGGTCTTTATTAGTATTTGTACGACTATTTTTTCGAGTATGGTTTAAACGAGTTTTTCTAAAAACTTTATGAGTGGATTCTATAGCTTCCTCAGATAACATTCCTACTGGAAACTTGGAGTTTTATTTATAAATTATGCTCCATGAACTAGTATTTTGTGGACAGTAACAGGCATACAGTAGCAAGAATATTTTTGAACATATAAATTCCATGTTTCTCTAAGCAGCTGTTGAAAATTTATAATATTTATTGTTTTACTGCTTGAAATAGTTTTTAAAATCAAAGAAAAATTTTTAATTAGTGATGGGTCAACCTGCGTTATGCTAGATGAGACATCAATGTTGCTGAAAAACCTTCCACAACTTCTTCCACATCAAAAAATGAATTTAGCCAGAAAAAGTTTTTGCTTTCAAGCACAGATTTCTTTCTGTAGCATTTTTCCCAACTTTTTTTATTCTAGCTAGAATTGATTTAAGTCTTACAATACTTTTTTGTTGCAATTGTGTCTTAAATGTATCTTCCAAATAATTTTTAAGTTCCGTAAGGGCTGGGAAGTGTGTTGTATGTTTGTGCCAAATATTGAAAATTTGCCTATTTGCACTTGCCTTGACACTGAAAAAGCGAAAAAAATTAACTATTCTGCCAAGCTCTGCAAAAGAGACTCATTTTTTTTAATGTACATACTTGTATCAATATTATATTAAAGTATCAAAAATAAACTCTAATAAACTTTTTTTAAACCTTCTATAAACTTGTAAGTTGTAAAAAATTAAAAAATTTTCTTTCTGTTTACATTCAGAATAACGCTACAAAACACATGATGAATTAAATGAAAAAAAAAATATGTTATCATATTTTAGTAATGTCATACTTTAATATTTATAAAAAAATTAACTGCATTATCGACAATTTACTTTAAATTAACCCATTTGTATATACGCTATTTTTCACGTTTTTTGTGTGCATATTGCATACTTACCAAAAACTTTCAAATTTGATTGGCTCTATAAATTTGTCAAAAATATTTTTTTTTCAAAAATTCTATTTAATTATTGTAATTTGAAATCTAGTTTATCAAACTGTTTTAACAGATTTTTAAAATTCCAAAAGTCGTTTTTTTTATTTTTGGCCGCTGACACCACACAGTGCGTCCTGTCCACGACGAGCGTTAACATCTTTTCTGACAGTCAGGCCGCGGTAAGGTCCCTGGGGTCAACGTCTCTGACTACGGTAACTGCCCTTAACTGCCGCGCATCCTTGGATGAGATGGCCAAGCAGTTCGACATTCGACTCGTGTGGGTCCCGGGGCACAGGGACATACCAGGGAACTGTAGAGCTGATGAGCTTGCAAGGCTAGGAATAGGGTTGCCATATTTGAAAAGTGAAAAAAATTACATTGATGAAAAAACAGTACTTTTCAAAAAAACAGTACATTTTTGTATTTATTGTTAACATAGCTTTTACTTCAATACATCACATATTTATTTAAAATAACTTTTTTTTTTTTTTTTTTATTTCCCAATAAATATTACACCTGTCTACAATTGACAATAAGTAATTTTTCTTAGTTGTTGGGTTAATAAATTATCCTAAATCAGTATTTATGATAATTATGTTTTTTACAAATAGTATAGATCAATTAAGCGAAAAGTAAATAATAAATAACGATTATAATACATTTTCACATCAAATGAAGCGAGCTGATAGTCCCGTGGGGGTGAATCGTTTAAGTCTTCTGGGTAACGTAGCCTCCTTCATAGGCAGTTGTCTTAGTTCAGTGTTTGAGTGAGTAGTGAGGCGGTTTGAGTGTTTAAAGCTGTGGGTTTGAATAACTTCCTTAACGGTTTTAATGTTTAGATCGCGATGAAGGTCCTCATCTGAGATATACCATTCTGCATTTACAATAGTTCTTAGAATTTTGGACTGCATACGCTGAATAATTTTGATGTTTGAGTTGCTTGCAGTTCCCCATATTTCCACTCCGTACTTCCAAATGGGAGATATTATTGTTTTGTAAATAAGCAATTTGTTTTGAATTGATAGTTTTGACTCTCTACCTAGTAGCCAGTATAATTGCCTGAATTTGTTTTTTAATTCATTTCTCTTTTGGATGATGTGATCTTTCCAAATTAGTTTTGCGTCTAGCACCATGCCAAGATATTTCGCCTTATTGTCCAGTGGTATGGGAGAGTTATTAATTTGAATTGGTTGGTGAGCAGCGGCCTTTCTATTTGTGTAAATAACTAGAGTTGTTTTATCACTGTTGACCTGAATTCCCCAGGTTTGGAACCAGCTTAGTATGTTGTTTAGTAATACTTGAAGATTTGTTATAGCCGCACTGATATTTGGGTTGGCTGATAGAAGCACCGTGTCGTCGGCGAATGTTGCAATCATATCGTGGCTTGCGCGAGGAGTTGGAATATCGGCAGTGAACAAAAGATAGAGTAGAGGGCCTAGGACGCTTCCCTGGGGAACTCCAGCTTGCATTGGCATTATGTTGGAACACTGGTCTTTATATTTTACATAAAATTTTCTGTTTTCTAGGTAGCTCCGTAGGATAAGAAAAAACTTTGGTGGTAGTAGATTTTCTAGTTTATGTAAGAGTCCTGTTAGCCACACGCTGTCAAATGCCTTGGCCACGTCAAGGTAAGTACCCACACAGAAGTTCTTTTTATCGATGTCAGTTGAGATTTTATTTGTTACTCGGTGTATTTGCTGGATGGTAGAGTGCATACGTCTAAAACCAAATTGATGGTTTGGAATTAGATTTCTTTCTTTAAGTATGGGTTCAAGGCGGACAAAAATAAGTTTTTCGAAAAGTTTTGAGAGCAGTGGTAGCAGACTTATTGGTCTATATGAAGTTGCTTTTGTTGCATCTTTGTTGGGCTTAGGGATTGCTATTACTTCTGCAACTTTCCATACATTAGGAAAGTATTTGATGTTTATGAGTACGTTGAATATATTTCTTATATAGATCAATGCTTTTCTTGGCAGTTCTTTTAGGAGTTTTCCCGTAATTTGGTCATAACCCGGAGACTTCTTGTTGTTTATACTTGTTTTAATTGTCTTTTCGATCTCATTTATTGTAATTTTTTTAATTTGACAGTGTTGATTATATATTTGGCAGTAATATAGCATTTTCGTCCATTGGATTAGTGAAGGTTCTACAGAAATGTTCAGCGAGTACACTAGCTTTATCTGAATTGGTCAGTGCCCAAGAGAGATCCGCTTTTTGTATAGGTGGGTTATGAGTGATTGCATTATTAATTTTCTTTGTGGCTTTGAATAAAGAGTAGTTTGATGCGGATGAAGAATCTAAGTTTTTAAGATATCTTTCAAGTTTATCTTCCTTGTCTTTCTTGAGTAGGTCTTTAAGCTCCTTTGTTAATTTATTGAGAAGAGTTTTATCGTGTGGTGACCTATTTGTTTGCCATTTCTTTCTTAATTTTCTTTTTAAATTAATTTTATCTTTAATATGTGATGAAATGCTATATTTGTTCATACTTTGTTTAACTATTGGAGTAGAATTATCTGCCGCAAAGATAATTGTATTATTTAGATAAGCTAACGAAGTATCAACTTCATCTTTAGTTTTTAGCGATACGTTTGTGGAGAGTTTCGTTTCCAAGATTTCTCTGAAGCAATCCCAGTCTGTTTTCTTGTTATATATGTATTTTGTGTGTGATTGAAGCAAAACATTAGATTGGTAATTTAGTATAATCGGCGAGTGGTCAGAAGATAGTTCAAAACATGATTCTATTTTAAGATTTCCATGGTTTATGTTTTTAGTGATAAAAAAGTCTATAAGATCCGGTTTTTTACTTACATTAGTTGGCCAGTAGGTAGGTTCTCCAGAGCTTAGGAAGTTGCTTTTATATTCACGTATTGCTTCAAGAAGTTGTTTACCTTTTGGTAGGGTTAACCTAGAACCCCAGATAGTGTTTTTGGAGTTAAAGTCTCCGCCAGCAATAAACCTGTGGCCGAGAGATTTTAAGTATTCAAGGTATTCGAGACGAGTATTATTGTGTTTAGGTGGGCAGTAAGCGGCAGATATTACCAGGGGGCCATGAATATCTTCGATTTGTACAGAGGTTGCTTGGATACAGTCTTTTCTGCATTTTTGGATTTCGGTGCATTGTATGTTCTTTCGTATTATTATAGCGGTACCTCCATGAGCTGTATTATCGGGGTGATTTGTATAGAAAACTGAATAATTCGGTATGTTTAAGAAACTTTTTTGCGTAAAGTGGGTTTCAGAAACTAGTAGTATATCGACAGAGTGGCGGTTTAAGAATGAAGTTATTTCAAGTGAATGTTGCGAAAGGCCGTTTGAATTCCACAGGACTATTTTAAGCACACTTTGTTTATCCATTTAGCTTGGTAAGTAAAACGGTGATAATGTTCATCATGTTGGATACTTGCGATATGAGTTGCTTCATCATATCTTTTAGATCTTGCATATCATTATTAGGTTGTTGTATAACTTGTAAGTCGCTATTATTTTGTTGTTGTAAGTTTGGATTTGCTGAATTAGAAAGTGTATGTCCGTTAGAGGATTTGTTTGTTTTATGAGATGTTGTTGCTTGAGGGTGTGAGTTTGCTTGTTGAGATAAAGTAGCTTGAGCGTACGATAATGTAGGAATCACTTCACTGGGATTTATTATTTGTTCGTTTTGACTTCGAGTTGGAGGTTGGTGTGTTGACTCCGTATTATTGCCTTCATTCCTTTTATTCCTAAGGGGCGGAAACGTGCTAACTTTGAGTTCTTTATATACCATGCAACCTTTGTAGCTTGCTGTGTGTTTTCCACCGCAAAGGGCACATTTGATATTTTCAGTTTTTTGTTTTATTGGGCATTCAATAGTTTTATGCCCGCCGGCACATTTTACACAAACTGGATTTTTAGTACAGAAGTTTTTAGTATGTCCATATTTTTGGCAATTTGTACATTGTGGTATGGTTCTTTTTTGGCGCGGGGGCTCAAAATTTATTTTGCAGTGTAATAGTGTTTTTATGGAATATATTTCCTTGTTATTATCATTAGATTTTAGTTCAATAGAGAATAGTGATAAGGGGTTTTTTGTGCGTAATTGTAGCACATTTTGGATATGTGTAACTTCGTGACCAAGAGCACCAAGTTCATGTTTGATTTCGTCTGTGTCAGCAGAGTAGTGCATGTTTCGTAAAAATACTTTAAAACCTCTTTGTTCTTTTGGCTTGTATGTATAAAATTGAGTGTTTTTTTCTTTTAGCATTTTTATTATTTGCGTATAATGCATGGAGTCTACTGGTTGAATTTTATTTCATCATCCTTAAGAACTTTAAGTTCGTACTTACAGTTTGCCAGGTTAGATAATGCTTCATTCAGGGTGGTTATCGCCTGAACACCTTGAACGTATATAGGAGGTGGTTTACTTATGTGAACTTTTTTATTTTGGCTGTTGGTTGTATTTACACTATTTGTGTTACCTTGCGCTTCTTGGACATTTTCATCAGTGTTTTCATCATTTGCAAGTGCTGCAAATTTATTATTTTGGAGCCAGTAGCTTTGATTGTTTGTTGTTGTTGTTATTTTGGTTTTAGTTTTTTTGTTACTTGTATTAGAGTTTGAAGGCGAGTTTCGATTTCTTTTGGAATTTGAATTTGTATTTTGGATTTGGTTAATTTTGTTTAGTGGCGTTGTATTTAGTTGGGAAGACGTAGTATAGGAAAATTTAGTATGGTTGTTGTTGGAGCTTGACTGTATAACTTAATACACCGAACCAAATAGCGTAGGTAAAATCAACAAAGAAATTTTTGTAGATCTTTAACGAAATTTTGTCATTTTTTTTTTTTAAGATTTAACAAATTTTATTCAAATCAACAAAATTTCAAGTTTACATCCTCTAAAGAATTAAAATTGACTAAATTTCATCAAATTAACTAAATTTCGTCAAATTGGCTAAAATTATTAGTTTGGACGCCATTACTTTTTGCATTGGGCAGTGTCATGAAAAAAAAATTGTGTTTACAAACATCCATTGCTTGAAAAGTAAACAAACCAAACTTATATATGTACAAGGTGGCGCAAAAGTAATCCTCCTATCAGAAACAGCTATAAATTTTGCGATTGGCCCCTAATGTCAGTTCTGTTTTGACATTTGTGTAGTAAATACATGCGAAATACACGTTAATAAACAAAGTTACGCTACACTGCTCCAGAACGCGGAATATTGGTGACTATTTATTTGACCAATAATCGGTCGGTGACTTTGGCACAACGTGAATTTCGTCGCAGATTTCCTGGCCGTCCAACGCCTACTGGTGAAACACTGCGACGTTTAGCCGCTCGCCTCGAAGAGACAAATGGGTATCAGTCGACGGTCTTTACAGCGAATTTTGGTACAAGATTTAAAGATGTTTCCGTGCATCAGCTGTAAGCTGCTGACCGCCAATCGCGTGTAACATACTCTCAAGCCATCCTTAATCACCACCAAGAGGAAGATGATTTTTCATCAAAAGTAATCATGAGTGATGAGGCCCATTTCCATCTTAGCGGGTACGTAAATAAGCAAAATTTCCGCTTCTGGGGCACTGAAAATCCGCGTTTAACCCACGAAGAGCCATTACACCCGCTCAAAGTCATTGTATGGTGTGCTGTTTTCGCTGGAGGAGTCATCGGACCTATTTTCTTCGAAGATGTCGCGGGCCAAACGGTTACTGTGAATGGCGAGCGCTACAGAGCAATGATCAACGAGTTCTTTTTGCCGCAACTTGATGAATTGGGATTGGAAAACATGTGGTTCCAACAGGACGGTGCAACGGCACACACTGCACGTGTCACAACCGATATGCTGAAGGATGCATTTCCCGCGCGCCTAATCTCCCGTTTTGGCCATTTGCACTGGCCAGCAAGATCGCCTGATTTGACCGCTCCAGACTTCTTTTTGTGGGGCTTTTTGAAGTCGCGGGTTTATGTCAACAAGCCTCAGACTTTTGCAGCTCTTAAAGACAATATCCGTCAAGAATGTGAGGACCTATCGCCGGAAGTTTTGGCCAAAGTGATGGAAAATGCAATAAAAAGGGCCCAAATGACAATCAACTGTGGCGGCGGCCATTTACATGACATCATATTCTCGACTTGATGTAAAAAAATTAAAATACCAAATAAAAATAATCCACAAGAAGAATCAAAGTTTTTAATTTTTTTTTTTAAATTACAGCCAAAAAACATCGGAAGGTTATTTTTGCGCCACCTTGTACAAAGAAACGAAGTGGAATTAATACAGGGAGATTCAAAAAACTTATATAAAAAACTATTGTACACACGAAAAAAACATGGTTAAAAAAATATTTATTCTTTGTACACGCAAAAAAACTTGTTTATATAAAAATATGTAAAATATACAAAAAAAAAAAAACAGTACAAAAACAGTACAAATCCAAAAAAACAGTACCTTTGCGTACTGTTTTAGGTGTTGTGAATAAAACAGTACATTTTTCAAAAAACAGTACATGTACTGTTTAAAACAGTACGAATGGCAACCCTAGCTAGGAACCACCCTGCAAGTTCCTGCGGAATTTGCAGGAGTTGGTGTTCCCCTAGCAACCTGTAAGCTGAACAATCGGCTTTACTCCGAGAGGGCGCTTGACCTTAGGTGGGCTAATGGCGTGACTTGTGTGGTTACAAGGCACATCTGGCCGGCTCTGGATCTGGGGCGAACGAGAGTGCTCCTGTCGCTTTCCAGGGGGGAAATCTCTGACATGGTGGCGGTGATAACCGGCCACTGTCTTATTGGCAGGCACGCTCGTAGGTTGGGGGTGTTATCGCCTGACTTATCAAAGAGCTGCGGGGACGAGGAGGAGGAGTAGAGTATTGAACATTTTCTCTGTTCATGTCCTGCGCTGGCGCTAAGTAGGAGGGCCTCACTTGGATCGGCGTTCTTTCACGATCTTGGGGATCTTTCAGGTGTTGGTATTCCGCACCTCCTTAGCTTCGTAAGGAGCTCTAACTGATTCAACGGTGGAGTCTGATCGGTAATCCGTCAGTCTCGTGGCATCACAACGGACCTCAGAGTCTAAGTGTGCTGGTGCTCACGGAGACGGCTAACACTCCGACCTAACCTAACCTACATATGATCACATATGAACTCTTATGAACTTATATGGGCATATATGACCTCGAATGACTTCATTTATGAGCATGAATGGGTTCATATATGTTGATAAATGGATGCATATATGATGATTTTTAAACCGGTTACCATTTAAAAAATTTCTGTCACAAATCTCCGAAATACAAAAACGTAACAATTTCGCAATAACTATTTTAAAAAATATTGTATGAACTATATATTAACAAAAAATACGGAAAAAACTGGAAATTTTCAAAAAAATTTCGAAAACTTACTGCATCCACAAAGGCAGCAATAAACATTACATGCATAAAAAAAATATGGTTGCAATATTATTGCTGCCAAAAATTATGTTTACTACAGCAATAAATGGTTGTTTCAATTAAATTATTATTTGACCAATAATAATCATATTATAATAAAAATCTCTGTTTTTTCTGTTATAATATTATTCTGTTGTCTACAATCATATTATAATATTTATTGTCATATTCCTGTCTCTTACTATATCTATATTATAATTGCGCCAACTATAAGATGACCAGTCTGTTTTTTATGAGCATCTTCACACTTTTAGTGTCATTCTTGCTTCAGATTTTGTGAATAGAAATTGTGAGACAGACAAACAGACATAAAAATAGAAAAACAATGCAGTGGTGTTAATTGTATTGAGGAAGAAATAATTTGGTAGTCTCAACCCGGTCTACCATGGGAGCGAAGGCAAAAGTTGGACACGCACATAAAAGTGTTATAAATTAAATAAAAAGTGATTTATTCTGAAATTTGTTGTAGTCACGCAAAATAAATTGTAAACAAAAAAAAAAAAATTAAAGAAATATGAAATAATAATGATAATAATAATAATTTTTTTTTTTTATTTAACCAATACTCAGGGGATGCCCCCTACTCATGCAGTGCATTGTATTGATCAGGAAAATAGGGTATGGGAAGGAGGAAAGAGGGAGTAGTGGATATTTGATTTAAATTTTTCTAAATTGTAAGTAATAATATGATAACTAGGACAATAATATGGTTATAGTGCAAATATTGTGATTGCCAGAAATATGTTGATCATTATAAATGTATTGTCAAATTGTAATCTTAACTATTTTATTTTTCGTAGATAAATATGATTTATGCTAAAAAGAGAAAGCTTAGCTTTTCTTTTTGGATACTAAAATAAAATATTATGTAAACTTCGCATAGCGACAAAATAATGGCTTATATCACTCCTTAATAATACAAATCTTTAGAGTTGTATTTTAGTGCTAATTATTTTAGCAGAGTTGTATTTTTGTATTCTTTTTCTGTCTAAAATACAACTATGAAAACATCGAGAAGTTACTTTAAATTAACAAAAATACTCGGTACCCGCTTCTTATTGCTTTACCAGTACTATTTTGAATACATTTACTTTTAAAAGTAACTTTTTTTGCATTTTCAAAAATTGACTAAGTTAGAGGTTATGTAGTTTTTATAATCAATATCCTAAAAATATTTTAGTGAAAATTTACATGTCCACTTTTTGAAATCCGTGTTCATTTCAAATGGTATTTTCATTACGTTAAGCACAGGCACCTTAAATGTGTATGTAAGTTATTGTGTTAGAATATGGTACCTAAAATGTATTATGGGTTACAGGAAACTTAATTTAGGTCATAATTTTAAGGTTAATTTTTAAAAGATTTTGTTTTGTTTCGTTTTGTTTAGTATTTTCCTTTTGGTTTTTTATATTGTGAACGGGATTTTTAGAAGCTTTTTGTCTTGAACGATTTCTTTGTTTTTAGTAGTAAAGGTTCTTTGTTATGTAGTGGTTATTGTGGCATGTCGGTTTATTTAAAAAACTAAACAACCCAGCTAAACTTTCTATTACCCGGTAACAAGTTTAAGAATAAGAAATTATGGTTGATAACTGCTTACTTTTCTAATACAAAACCCATTTTTTTAACAAGGGCATGTGCATTCTGGTAACACCTTACAAATCACATATTACCTCCAGTTAAATGTATTCTTTTCTTTTTGTTTGAACACTTTGTTTTTCTTTCATAATGCTTGTTAGGAAAAGTACCTATCCACGTGTTCGATTACTAAGAAGATAAGAATGCAGCAAAATAGTTGATAAATAGGTTTTTTGTTAAGGCTCTGTCTATTCTGGAGGCTCTAGCTTTTCTTAAACTTCGGGTTCTAATGAGATCTTTAGCCAAATCGAAATACTACTATCAACCTTGCGTTTGGTTTATTTTTGTAAATATACGGAGGGTGACAGCTCATTATAAATTAAAAATTTTTTTTTTTATGTTTTGTATTAAATTAAAATTTAATAAATTTTAACAAAAAATTTTATAAACTAAATTGTTTATAAGTTTGGGTCGTAAAATAAACGTTTTGTGATAAAACCCTACTATTTTAACAGGGGCAAATCCATCAAGGCAATAGATCCATGCTTAATATAGACGAAAACTTTGGTGTATTGTACGAAATATTTCGTCATTTCGCACCCCGAAAATCTTTCGTAAAAAATATATGAAAACTACAAAATTTATGTGTGCACGAATTTCGTTTTGCATTTTACGAAAGAATTTCGTTGTTTCGCACTATGAAGTTCTTTAGCACAATATACGAAATTTCGAAATTTAGTGTCCATTTTACGAAGTATTTTTTATATATTACGAAAAAGTTTTGTTGTTTCGCACGACGAAAATATTTCGTAAAATACATGAAATTACGAAATTTGTTTTCGATGTTTCCTTTGCGTTATTATGAAACAATTTTGTAAAAGGAAATTAAGTTTTTTATATTTAACAAAATATTCTTAGCTTTTCAAAACATTCCAGAAAACAGTCTCAGTTGTGGCCACCGAATTTGTTGCCAATCGAATTCTGGCGGTTACTAGAACTATCGTAATGTTGAATCATATTTTTTTTCGTGGAAGCTAATATTCAGTTGCCTAACCCAATATTACATTCCAAATAAATATTATTACGTTCCACAAATTTTTATTGAAATTCAATTTTTTTTTGATTTGTCTGGTGTTGAACCGCGGCGTTCAGATTAGTAGTCCTCTGTCCTACTGATTGCATCACTATCGCTTTTAATTTTCATTGCCTTATGTGCTATTTTAACATTTGAATATTTTATTTTAATTGAAAAAACTTTTTGTGTTTGTCTTTTTCTAGATTTGAACTCAGAAGTTCGGAGTACAAGGTAAACTATCTACCCACTACACCACAAACACTTATAAATGTTGAGAGTTAAATTTGAATTTAAATATTTTGTTAGGAAAACAAACATTGTCTCAAATTCGTTTACCAATGCCAATCATTAGTTGCTTCTATAAACTATGCAATCCACAATTATGTTGGTACTACTCAAGCTCTAATTTAGTGGCATATTTGATTGCAAATACTGTATTTGCATACGCACAGAAAAAACATGGTTGGGTAAACTATATTCGAAGAACATCATACATTTTTGGATTTATGATTACGACAACCATGTCACTAAGGTTTTGACAACCTTATATATTATGTCCTGTGGTTCCTATTGGGAACAAAGGGCCACAAACAACCATAACCTTATCTTAATCATAATATGATAATAAAATTACCACATTACGGTTCCCAACTGATCTTAATATTATCATATTATGGTTATGGAATTTTTTTTTAACTATCATAGCATGCTTCCTATATGATTCTCCCAGCATTGTGTTGCAGCTGCATTAAAAAGTTAAACATGTTTTTTTAATAGTACGTATTTGTTTAATAATTTACACATTTAAAAAAACTGATCTGAATTTAGTTTTAGTAATCAAATTATCTTTGCGCTGACTAATAAGATTTGTGTTACATAAATCTATATTTTGTCCCTATGCGATGTCTACATACATTTTTTATTTTAGTATCAAACAAAAGCAAAACTAAATATTTTCTTTTCAGCAAAAATCTCAATTTCACAGGAAAAATAAAATAATGGAAATTGTGATAACATCATTAGTACACATTAAACTTTGTAAAGAATGTAATTTCACAATATATTTATAATGATCATAATATGTTTGTGGCAATCATAATATTTGCACTATAACCATATTATAGTCTAGTTATTACATTATGATCACGAAAATGAATTTCGTCATCATATATTACCATATTATGATTATATCGTACTACAGACTTAGAAGCACGTGTTTGCTGTTTAGATTTTTCTTTCATATTTCTATAATTTTTTTTAAATGATTATACTATATTATGATTACATCGTACTACAGACTTAAAAGCACATGTACGTTGTTTAGATTTTTCTTTCATATTTGTTTAAACTTTTTCGTTTAAAATTTATTTTTGTGTGAGTAAATTAGTTACTAATTTTTGCTCAAACTTTTTCTATAAACTTCTATAGGCGTCCCTTCTTAGTTTCTCAAGTATGTTCAAATTATTTAACATTGTCGTTATATAAAAGAGAAAGAACTTCACAACCATATTAAAAGGGGATTATTTAACATAAATTTTAGTAAATTAGTAAATTTACAAAATGTTTTTTTTACATGTGTGTATATTAGGGTTTCCCGATGAATGCATTTCTTGTCAAGAAAAACACCTATTTTTTCAACTTTATGTATTTATTGAATCTATCCCGCAGGGAATTTACAATAAGTAATCAAATCTTAAATCGAAATGTGTTTTTGGATTATTGCCAGTGCAATAAAACCATGTTTGTGAGTAGGGATTTAGTATTTATCGTTGGGCGAGGTCAAGGGTGTTTAACTTTGTATAGGAAAGCAAATCTTGGGCTAGAGGATTAGGATGATTAGCTAACTTGGATACGTATTTAGTGCAGATATTTTTGATCTCTTCTTTAATTTTTGGAACATTGAGGTCTTTGTGTATATTATCATTACGGAGATACCATGGAGGAGCTCCAGTGATAAACCTTAAAAGTTTGGACTGTCTTCTTTGTAATTTTTCTATATTTGGGGACGACGCTGTTCCCCAAAGCTGTATACCATACATCCATATTGGTTTAAGAACAGCTTTATACAAAAGCACTTTATAGTCCAAGCTAAGAGTAGAATGCTTATTTAAGAGCCAGTTTAAGCGAGCAGATTTTATTTTGATTTGCGTACATTTTGAATCTACACTCATAATAATCTATGCCTAAGAATACGAAATTATTGTCAAAACTACAAAAACTTTCGTAAAATGTACAAATTTTCGTTTATTTTACGAATAATTTTTTTATTTTGACATTTTTTTGTAATTTTACGCATGGATTATTATCAGTGTATATGTTAAGTCCATGTGAGACGGCGGTCGAGGGGAATTCCCAGATATTTAACGTGAGTTTGATATGGGAAAGCAATGTTATTGATTTTCAGTTTGGGACAAGTTTATTTTCTTAGGGTAAATGAAACATGAACGCACTTTTTTTTCGTTTGTCCTTATCTTCCTTATCTTCCATAGATTATATGTTATGAATGTGGGACTGCAGTATATTGGTAGCCACAGACGGATTTTTGTTCATGCACATAAACGTCGTATCATCAGCGAAAGTAGAGGTATGAGTAAGTGGATGTGTTGGCATGGGCCCAATATGATAACTAATAACTGTTAAAGGTTAATTTTAGTTTAACAAAAAATCACTTAACAATTATTGTGTTAATATCATGTTACAGTGTTACTACAAAATAACTATTATTTTATATATCTCCTTTAAAAACTGCCTTAAAACTTAATGAATGAAATATTAGCACTGGCCATAAGTAAAGAATATTAACATAAACTTAAAATTTTAAAGCATTATAACAGTTCTAAAAGCAACGTTGATAGTCATCAGCTCTCCCCCTTCCGGTTTACATGGAAATTGGTGTATGTAATCTTCTAATTAGTATGACAAAGCAGTTTGTTTATTTTTTAAAATTCGTTGTCGTTTGCGTTTTGTTGCGACTAAAATTTGGTATTTTTTTTTTTTTTTTAATTTATAATTTTTTAAATGGTTTTAAAAACTAACATCTCAATTCAAAGCTTATTTTGTCTGCTTTGAGATATGTGCAGTTTTGATTTATACGCTTTTGAAAACGGACAAAAACTTAAAAACTAGTCCTTGTTTAGCAAAAATTTTAAAAAGCATATCTTTTTTTCTTAAATTTTGTTTGATCAATATTTAATTCAGAATAGGGTTTTAATATGGTTTTTAGAAAAGCGATTGTTTTTCGATATTACTTCAATTATATTCAATACAAAACAGCGTAACCAAGGCTGTCCTTCAAGTAGTGACATGTGGTATTTCAAGTTTTATATTTGTTGTTCCATTATTGTACTGGCTTTGTGATATTTTAATGCGATATCGTAATTCACATATATATAAAAAAAAACTAAAACTTTGATCAACAAAAAGTGCCATATACAAAAAAAAACTAAACATTTTTTCTATGAACAGAGCGTGTTGTATGTAGAAACTGTTCTGTGTACACTTTCAAAAGGTGTTATGTGCAGTTTTTTTTTTTTTTAAACCACACACCGCTCTGTAACAAAAACTAAATCAGGATTTCTTTTATTGTAGTGTTTTCGCCTATGATGTCTGTAAAATATCTCAAAGGATAATATTTTTTCGCTCTCCTGAATACCTGTTGCAAAGCACATAGCACTACATGCAGGCAAGCCGACAATAAATATTCAAAACTTTGAAAAATACTAAATTAAAAAAAAAAAAATCATAAAATACATTTAAAAATACATTGATTTATGAACTCATTAAAAAAATCGATAATATTTATATTTTTTTTTTCTATAAAGTAGTAATAATATCGAAAAAAATAATTTTTCCAAAGACATATTAAAACTTTATTCAGATTTTTGTATGTGTTTTAGAGGATATATTTATCAATCTGCAAACAAAAGTTTAAGAAAAAAGAGGTGCATTTTCAGATATGCCCGAATCATAGGCATTTCTAAATTCTTCTTATCCTTTCCTAAAAGTCTATATATTAACGCTTCATACTTCTCATAGTAAAATAAGATTTGAAAATAATTACGACCATTTGAACAGTATGTATTTTTATAAATTTTCAAAAAAAATCCAATATAAGCAGCGATAAAAAGCGAACAAAAACGAGTTTAAAAAAAAAATAAACAAATTGTTTTGTCCCACTAATTAGTTAGGAGATTATATATACCAAGTTTCATGCAAATCGGAAGGAGTAGAGTTGAAAAAGTCATATTTTTGTCAAAATGCCTTCTGTAAAGACTCATTAAAAGTATATTTTTCATACATAAATTTAAAAATTAATCATGTATCCGTTAATAAACAATAAATCTGATCTAAGTATTGATAACAAGCTTTTAACATTAAAAACTATTTTCCATGTTATTATGTTCTATGCTGCACCTGTTTGGTATGTCTCATCTGACTCTATGCACTCTATGTCTAACATTAAATTGGTACACAGAGAGAATAAATTTATTGGAATTCCATTGTAACCAACAAAATATAGTCATTATTCAATAATTTTAATTGTAAGTACTTAAAATTCATCATCAGAATAATTAAACTATACTGTAATAAGAAAATATATAAAATTAACCAAAACACAGTCACATCATTCAACCTATTGGTTTTCTTTATCAAAATTGAACAAGTATTTTCTTCTACATTACATTTAATACCAACAACCAACCACTTTTCGGAGATTTTAGTGGTTGGTTGTTGGTATTATATTTTCAACATGTAAATTTTAAACATATAAATTAAAGCTAAGATATGTATGTTTTTGGGTAAAAAGGGTTTTTCCAAAAAAAATTCATGATTGAGGAGCGACAACGCTTTGAAAACAAGTACTGAATGCTTACCGGCTGACCTACTTGTGTTTACACACTCTTTCTATATTTGGCTGACTTTGAGTCTTATTACCTTAAATTTTTTTTATCTGGTCACCCTAGTGCACATTAAATCGTTTCTTATAATAAGAAATTTTGCCATAAGTAGAAATATACATATGAGTAAAATATTGTGGTTTGTTGGAGAAAAGTAAATTAGTTATGCTTGAGGAAAACATAAACCTATGTTGACATTCTTAAAACAAAAGGAAAAAGGCATAAAATTAGATATTTATTTTAATAGGATATTTTTTGGAAGAAAATTAAATAGGTTTTGAAGCCTTTACTTTTATAATTGAATTAAAAATTAAAGCTTTAATAAGACCAACAATACATTTTGTTTATTACATACAGACAAAATATTTAACTTTAATTATATTTTGATATAACTATCATAAAAGTATAAGGGCTCTTCTCAAAAATATTTAAAAGTGGTGTTAAAATGTTACTATTTTTTTCTTAAATTTTGTAGCACATTAACACAAGTATGGCCTGCATTTTTGTATACCCAACTACTCTGCCTAAAACCAGTCAAAATGAATGGTGTTTTTTTTGTAAAAATTCGTTAAAAATGAGTCAAAAACTGTTCACCCGATCATAACGGTGTAAGCAGCAATGTAGTCTAGACGTCTATCACTTCAAATCTGCATTCAAACAAATTTATTTTAGTCTTATTGTTTTACAAATTACACAATTGAAAACACTATATAAATTCACTTAATATCGTTTGATTTTTCACTTTTTTATATCATCCATGCTTGTGTTTGCTCTGCTTCCTGTTTTCTCTATTAATGACATGTAGAATTGTGGGAAAATATTAATGCGCTGGAAAAAGTAAAAAACAATATTCCCAATATGCAACGAAAAAGTGAAAAATTAAAGTGTTTTAAATTGTGCTTGAATAATGCTTTAATTCAAGCAGTTTTTTTAAGTCAAAATCAAGTTAAAACAAATTATTTTTTTTTATGTCAATATTGAAAAATAAATTTATAAAATATTCAAAATAAAATTCTCCTTGCAGAGATTTGAATAATATCTAATTATCACCCACGGATTATACTCAAAACATATGTAGCATTCAATTGGATCTAAACTATTGTAAAAAGTACAGTATTTTTCAGAATTTTTTTTTGGTTTAATTGTGATTTCTGAAAAAATTTTAATTGTACTTATTCAGCACTTAACAGTTCTGAACTAATATTTTACTAATATTTTACTAATGTTTTACTAATTTATGTTGCTAAAAAACTGTGCTAAAGAGCATATTAATAATGTGAAGGAAAACCAGATTGAAGGAGTTACGCAGAATGAAGGTGATGCATTTTCATGTCAAGATGAACTAGAAGCGACGAAAATTATTCTAAAAAGTATAACTCTTGTAAGACATATAAAAATCAACCATAGAAGTTTTTTTTATATCTTTTTCATACAAAAGGACGCCAACAATGTGTATTCATAAAAAGTGTTGATCCGCTATACTCAAATACTGTGTTGATTCCGGCTTGTCAAAGAAATTGATTATTAATTAAATTAAAGACATAATAAAATATTTAAAAAGAGCAAGCATTCTAGTTGAAAAATAAATTGTTCATAGGCAGTAGTTAACTCTTCTGACTAAAACAATACATTGTGAATGCTGTGATTGACAAAACTCCACTTAGCAACACTCATCATTGTGTCGATCGTGGCTCAAGGCACTATGAGGTGAAGTTACGAGTCATAGCCTGTTGTATGGCTGCGGGTTTGAAACTCACTACGATACAAAGTAAAAAGTTTTTCATATAGAATAATTTAACAATTTAAATTACTTTGTTTTATTGACACATAAATTAACCACTGACAAGTGCTTGAAGGGGACGAAATTGCGGCAGTCTGGCATATCCACTGCGTCCATTAAATTTTTCAATAAAAATGTTTTCTTCTTCTTCTTCTTCCTGTTAAATGCTAACTAAAAAAATCTTCAGTAAGTAATTGTTAGGAAATTACTTACGATTGTCATTATATGACGGCTACAAACACTTTACACCAAATATATATATATTTAATAAAAATAAAATGCGTATATGTAAACTAAATTTTTATAGTGATTAATTTGTGGAATGTGGCAAATTGCAACCAAATATACCTTTAGGTAGACAGACTAAAACAAAAGAGAAGGGCGTACATCTAAGGTAATTTTTTATATTTCCTTTCTCTATTTGTAAAAAATCGCTATTTATATGTATGTTGGTATTATTTTGTTTTGTTTCTAGAATTATCCAAATTGTCATGATTTAGACAACCATTGATGAAAATATTTGAAATATATTTTTGTTTTTGTTATAAACGTGGGCGGCTCAATAAGTCGGTGACTTTTTGAATTAAACAGTTTTTTTTTTGCAAAAAAAAAAAAATATTTTTCAACATAATCTCCTTTAAGCTCAATACACTTAGTCCAACGTTTCTCCAACTTCTGAACCCCTTCCAAAAAATAGGATTTTTCGACGTCCATAAAATAGGAATTTCTTGGCCTATGTGGTCGTTTTTTTCTTAAATCATCGTTAAATCGGTTTATAATATTCGCCGTTTATTGTCCTTCCCTTTTGAAGGTAATCGATGTGGATTATCCCGCGTGCATCCCAAAAAACGATACGTTTATGGTCAATTGAGAGCAAACGCGGCACCCATCTTGCAGACAGCTTTCTTAAACCCAACTGATCATTTAAAATCGAAACCATACTGCCATATGAAATGCCTATGGCATCAACAGTCTCACGCACTTTTACTCTTCGATCGGCCAACACCATATCGTGAATTTTTTCGACATTTTCGGGTGTATTTACCTCAATTGGCCGTCCAGAACGTTCACTTTTTTGCCATTGAAATCGATTGTGCAGAAACCCCATAGTATTTATCAAGTTTTTCCTTGGTTTGATTGACGGTTTTTTTCGCAAAAGTAATGTTTAATGAGCACTCGAAATTAACTTTTTTCCATTTTTAAAAAATCCACGTGGTTGTATGTTTTGAACAGCTGTTAAACGCAAAGTAAATGACGGAACTTACTTAAAATTTGACAGTTGTCTATTAGCAGGTGGTACTTGATGGGAGCATTTCATATAACTTTGCATTTCATATAACTACGAGGGAAGTTCGAAAACCAAACACATATGTAGGAAAAATTAACTGCAAATGTAGTTTAAAATTTACAATCGTTTATTTGTTTTATTTTTGTGAATAAAAACAAAAAAACTGAAAAAATTAATGTAAATTCACGGTACAGTAATTTGATGCGTTTTATTTTTTTAAATAAACTGCAAGTGTAGGCAAAACCGAAATTTCTTTTACAAATGACTGTTTTTTCACTTAAAAATAAAGATACTGTATTACTACTCAAACACCTGCACATATTTACAGCAGAATTTCCCAGAGAGTAGCCTATTTGAAACCAAACAGCGAATTTATCATGCGAAAATCAGCTTTTTACCTTAATTCACGATTATTTTTATAACTTTATATGACTGTCAAACACTTGATCTGTTTAGGGCATAAAACCAAAACATGCTGTGCATAACTAAAACATTTACAAACCACTGTTTTAACATTTTTGTTCCATGAACGGGCGTCAGTGCCCGATCATTTTGGTAGTTGCCCTGTATCACATCGGTTTTCTCTAGACTGAACAACTGGGTCGCACGGCACACTACAGAGAAAATTTGTTTTTTCGTAGGATCATACGTATGTATAATAGGCTTCCTCCACGTATTTTTTCGAAACTTGCGATATAAACAAATTCAAATCAAACATCCATAAACACTTATCCCTTTTCCCTCCTTCTATGTTACCTTTATTTCTTAATGTCAACAGAATACATTGCATACATAGGGGGCATTCCCTAAGTGTTGGTCTATAAAAAGAAAAAAAAAAAAAACACTAAAAATGTTAAAACTAAACAACACTGGGTTTAATTTTTCAACTACCATGTATTTATTTGTTAGATGATGGCCCTCTTAAGAACGCGTTGAATTTACCTCTCAAGTGTTTAAATATTGTGTACTATCAAATATAAACCAAAAGTTGAAAGCCGCAGACAAATAAATAAAATTAAAAAAAAAAAGATTTTTTTTTTTAATTTTACAACTTCTTACAATTAGAAATATGGACCTATGGTCCTAAACGAGTCAAAGTATTGTTAACCAAAACATATAACCCGTTTTTCTAAAATATAAAAATTTGGCAAAGTTATTGAAAAATAATATCAGGTTTAAAGGATTTCAGAATATAAGCTAAAGTCAATTATCTTTTTTAATGTGGTTAAAAAATCTAACTAAATATGGTCTTAAATTAAAATGTTTCTTTAGTTAGTCTCTTTACATGAAGAAGAAGAAGAAAACATTTTTATTGAAAATTTTACGGACACAAGGGATACACCAGACTGCCGCAGTTTCGTCCCCCTCCTGGTTAATTTATGTGTCAATTGAACAAAGTATTTTTATATTGTTAATTTGCTCTATATGAAAAACTTTTTTTATTTTTTGGTGTCGTACTGGTATTTGAACTCACTGCCTTAGCATCAAGCTATGCATCGCAATCTCACCTCTTAACGAGTTGAGCCACGGTCGACACAGCGATGACTGTGGCTAAAGTGGAGTTTGGTTACACTACGTACACACAAGTATTGTTTCGATCAGAGGAGACAGAATTAACAAATACCAATGCACAATTCATTTCTCAACTAGAATGCTTTTTCTTCTTAATCCTATCTCTTTTTCACAAGTAATTATCACGTTTTATGATGCGCTTTATTCACATACAATAGTTGGATACCAAGTGTAGGTTAGAGATTGAGCCGCCGTTAAGCAAGTTTCTTCAAATTTCATGTTAGAAAGTGTTTTGCAACCGTCAGATAATGGCAATCATAATTAATTTTTATATTAATTACTGTAGAATATTACTTTAGTTAGTCTCTTTACAGGAAGAAGAAGAAGAAAACATTTTTAATGAAAAATTTTACGGACACAAGGGATACACCAGACTGCCTTTTGCAAGAAAGGCTCTAGAATGAAAAAGGTTTCCTAGAGTGCCTTTTTTTAACAATCGTATTAAATGGTTAAGTACATTGATTGTTTCATCTTTAATGTATTATTTCCTTTTCCTTTATTTAATTTTCAATATCCATTAATTTAGTATTTTTTTCCTATAGTTTTTCTATTAAAAATCACATTATATATAATTGTATTTTCGCCCAGTTTTGTTGTTCTTTCTACTGTTTTTGTTGTTTTGTAATTACGTTGGCCTAAAAGTATCCGATTAATTTTATCACCTAAAATCAAGCATGATTAATGACCACCATTAATATTGTTTTTATAACATAACGCTTGTCTAGCAATTTATATGAAAATTATATTTTAGCACCCTACACCGCAAACAGTGAATGGATGAAAGGCGTCTATATTTGATAGTGTAAGAAAATAGATAAAAAAAAGTTTTTGGTCTAAAGAAACTAAGAGAAGTTTTGCAAAGAAAACCAGTTAACAATAAATTTCAAATAGCTTAAATTTACCTTGCAGTTTTAATTATTTTTTTTTTAGTTTTTTTCCTTTACTGTTTGCACTGCAAAAAAAAAGCGAAAATGTTTCTTATTGACACTCTGTTATACGTTGCGTATGATTAATTTGATATCACTCATACGCACAGTGGTCCGTTCCCATATAACGAATGGTGAAAGATAGAAGCAGTTAGCGTAGACAAATGGAATTTGGTATATCTAGTTCATTATTTAGGCTAAACATTAATATATACGAAATAAAAAATAATGATGTAAGCCTACTTCGCATATATCCTTAAATTATAAAATTTAACTCAATCTACAAAACTCATCAAAACATAATAAATTTGTGAAAACTATTTCCATAATAAGTTTGCCAATTTTAATTTCAAGCGAACACTGACTCGTGTGCCTAGCGCATACAGTAGGAGGTTCATTCAAACACGATTTGTCGATTTTTGTGGAAAACGTTAACCCGCGCTGAAGTTCAGCTGAAAATTACCCATTTTTTAAAATACAGTATTTTTATTAAAAGTTCCCAAAATTCGAAATTTTGAAAAATTTATTTTTTATTGTCATTTATTCCTTTGTTATACCCAAAATAATTCAGATATGAAACTCTGACTTCATCAGATATTATTAACCCACTTTAGCCTGAAATTAAAAATAAGTAGAGTTTGCTAAAAACCGACAAATTTAAAAACCGCGGTTTCTCTTTTTGAAAATTAGAACAACCGAAGTTTTGGTTATTTTTGTTTATTTTTGTAATATTGAAACAAAATTCTAGAAATAATTAAATATGCATAAAAATAAACAAATTTTTCGCAGATATTTAATGGCATAAAATAATTTTTATATACAGGGTGGGCCAAAAGTCACGCCTGCGTCTTATATGTAATAACTTTTTTGTTTATTATTATTATTTTTATTTTTTTGTAACATTTTATTCATCGAACCATGTTACACCAACATGAAAAATTACCCGAACAGCAAAAGACCAAAGTGGTAGAATTTTAGTTTTCCAATGCGCATTCAATTTTACTGACGCGAAATTCGGGAGTGACGAAAAATTCAGGAATTCAGATTAACCAGCGCCTGATTATTTCCTTTGCGGTTATCTTAAACAACGAACAATGTGAACAATAATAAAACGATAAAGCAGCTAAAGCACAATATTGAAACTGAGATTAGGCCAATAGAGCCTGATATTGTGTGCTGATACACACAATTCTCATTTAAGAGCCCAATTGTGCATTGATGGTATTCATTTATCTGAAATTACTTTTCGTAATTAAAATTTAAATCATGCAAAGTTGATATTATGTTTTAATAAAAAAAAAATAACAATAAAAAATAGCAGTAAACAAAAAAGTTATTCAAATTTAACACGCAGGCGTGACTTTTGGCCCACCCTTTATAACCTAATACAATCACTTTAGATAGTGTAAAGTTAAGCATACTTTTAGACAAATTAGCCGACCAAAAAAAATATACTACATAGAGTGACTATTGTTTCTCTCATGAAATCAGTACAAATTTTAAAAATTTTAAACTTTGAGATAAATTCTAAAAAGTACCGCGATATTAAGAGGAATGTATTCAACAAAAATATCCAGAGATTATAAAGGGCGTCCCAAGAAGAACGCAATTTTTAAATCTGGCAACATTCGAAATGTCATTGTTTGACATTTGAACAATTGTTATTGTTTACTAGTAGAAGGTACGAGGTTAGTAAAAATGGAGCGCTACACGAATGAACAACGCATTCTCATAGTGAAATTGTTTTACCAAAATGGTGAAAGTTTTGCGGCTACAGTTCGCAAATTGCGATCAATTTGGGGTCACAATAATGCTCCAAAAGAGTCAACTGTAAAGAGATTAATGGATAAATTTGCCGAAACTGGGTCCGTTAGTGATATAAAGACAACAACGCGCCATCGACCAGGTCGATCGACCGAAAATGTCGCAGCTGTACGTGATGATGTCGCTCAAAATCCATCCACCTCAATTCGACACCGAGCTCAGCAAATTGGTGTCTCCAAATCCACTTTGCAGCGAATTTTGACGAAAGATTTGCATCTTCATGCATACAAAGTTCAATTGACTCAGGAACTGAAGCCAGCTGACCATGGACAGCGAAGGGAGTTCGTTAATTGGGTATTGGAGAGACAACATGAAAATGCTGATTTTGCCGATAAAATCATCTTCAGTCACGAGGCCCATTTTCATCTTGATGGCTTCGTCAATAGGCAGAATTGTCGCATTTGGGGTGAGGAAAATCATCGAGTGATTCACGAGAAGCAAATGCATCCTCAACGTGTCACTGTGTGGTGTGGTTTTTGTGCTGGAGGAATCATTGGACCTTTTTTTATGAAAACGAGGCAGGTCAAGCGCAAACAGTCAATGGTGTTCGGTATCGTGAAATGATAACCAGTTTTTTCTTGCCTAGAATTGAAGAAATGAATGTGGAGGGCATGTGGTTCCAACAAGACGGCGCCACATGTCATACAGATAGAAAAACAATTCAATTGCTGCATCAGTCATTTCCCGGTCGTGTTATTTCGCGTTTTGGAGATCAGAATTGGCCGCCTAGATCGTGCGATTTAACACCATTCGATTTTTTTCTTTGGGGTTTTTGAAGTCGATGGTTTACGCGAATAAGCCGACGACGACTCAAGCCTTAAAAGAGGAAATTGGACGCTGCATTAATGAAATACCGCAGCATTCACGCAAAACGGTCATTGAAAATTTCATTAAAAGATCGCGTGCATGCCAGCAAAGCCGCGGCGGCCATCTGCACGATATATTGTTCCATACATAACCTCATTCTGTCTACTTTACGAGATAATAAAGTTTCACGATTTTTTTTTTAATATCTGTGTTCTATTTAAAATTTAAAAATTGCGCTCTTCTTGGGACACCCTTTAATACAAAAGAAACATATCTCAAATAAAATAATATTCTCAACCCAGCAAAAAATAGTACTTATCCAGAAGTTCTTCCGGAAGGCTTAATTACGAAGCGCTTCCAAAGCAAATCCAGAAGAAGGTAGTTCGCGATATCCCACTTTTTATGTCTCTTTTCAGCAAGTGAAAATAGCTTCTTTCATGTGCTCTTAGAAGCAATAAATTCATGTGTTGTTAGGCAATAAGAAGCGTTTTTTTTGTATATTGACAACATTAGCGCTTCAGGGTACGTATTCTTTATTGCTTCATTGTAAGCATTATTCACTGCTTCAAAGAAGGCATTTTTGGAAGCACTACATAATGCCTTTCTTAATTGCTTTGTAGTATGCAAGGCGGTGAAGAGCTATTTTGGAAGCATAAAAATGTAGTTACTGCCTACCAAATCCAGGTTCTACCGTTTGTTGAATACGCTGTCACAATTATATTTTGTTTATAATAATCAAACAAAATTACAAATATTCACTTTTTGATTTCACTACAGCATCTTTACTATCTCACCAAAATCATTGAGAAGGTAAATTTGATTTTAAAAACCAATATTCTGCTCCACAAATAAAAGTCATTACAAAAATCTTATTTTTTGTAAAATACCTAACATTTGTAATATTTCTTTTTACTAATTTACTCATGTTTTTTAGATAAAAAAGTTAACAAATTTTTAAATAAAATTATGTAACAGCAACTTGAATTGTATTTCTTGAATATTGTGAAAATGCATGTCGGTGAAGTAGTGTATCCACAGTCGTTTACATAAAAGACCAACAGTATTGGTATTTTTTTCATTAGCACGCGCGTTAGCGCGTTGGACTATTACACAGATGGTCCCGGGTTCGATTCCCGGTGTCGACAACATCAATTTAGAAAAACAATATGTATGAGTTTTCTATCACTTATATGTATCGCTGCGCCCACCTTCGGTGTTCCCATAGCACTTAACCCCACCGAAGTAAAATAATGAATCAGGGCTATGAAACAAAAAGCTTCAATAAATTCGCCAACTCTACACCAGGTGGCGAGCAACAACTGTACTAAGACTTATCTACTCGCGCAATTACAGTGTTGCCATGTTTGAAGCCCTTCATATTTCACCATCTTTCATCTCTCCACTATCCCCTTTTCAAAGAAAGCAACACATTAATTAATAGGAAGAATTTCCTGAGTGTTGCTTCTCTTAAAAAAAAAAAAAAAAAAAAAAAAAAACAGTATTGGTAAATTTTTAGAGAAGTTGAATAAAAAATTAAAAAGGCTCTATTTCCAACTAAAATTGTTTATACAAAACAAAATAAAAAAAGAGACAGCGGATTTGACAACGATTATTAACATAGAATAAATTTACCTTAAATTTGAGATGCATTTCTTTTAAATCCCACAATTTTAAAATTTTTTATAACAGAAAACCCAAACAAATGGTAATTTAGCTGACTTTGGAGATTTTTTAAGGATATAAACTAAGTGAATTTTAAAAATCGGCCATGAAGATTCGATCTGAAATTTAGTTAGTTATTCCAAAATTTTAATTTTCAAATTCATTTAAAACAGTGGGTTGTATTAAAATTTCCTCAAAAAAGACCAATTTTTCCACTGGGACGTGGCGAGGTGTTTACTTCATGATATCTTACCGGTAAGGCAAAGAAGTTGACAATTTTATCCTTATAAATTTTACGTTTGCCAAAAAAATATTTAATTTGATCACTCTGATTTAACTAAACATTTTTGTAATAGAATGTCACATCCATTGATATCCTGAAATATTTAGAAAAGAAGAACACTTTTATATAAGAAAATCAAATTACAAATAAAAAAAAAAATAATAATTCGGTGGAGTCTCAGGATACGTTGTCTCGGGTCTTAATGAATTTTTGGTATGTGATAAAGACAAAAAATAAGGGACAATCTTATATTTATGTATTAGCGGCCCTATGTCATATTTTTGTGTTAAAAAATTGGGTCAAAAATTACCCCATTTTTCGCTTTTTCCATTTATTTCGAATTGTTTCAGAGAAATTTTAGACAAAAGGGGTACAAAATGAAAGAGGTTTTGGAGACGCATTAACTGGTATAAGAAACATGTCCGATAACTTTCAAACAATGTTGTTCTTCAAAAAAATTTGTTTTAAGTTATAATAAAACTATATATTTGTTAAAGAGTTATAGTTGGATAAGCTTAAGAAATATGTATATTAATGCCTATAAAAGTTAATCCAGGGAGTGATTGAGCTGCTTTCGACATTGGTAATAGTCACAACTTTTTGCGAAGAGCCATTATATCTATATATGAAATATTATAAATAATTGGCAACCCTAACAGATTGGTATCAAATTTCTTTTTTTTCTAAACTAGATTAAAGCTGAGTTTAGAAAAATTAATTTCATTTGTTTGAGATATGTGTTAATTAAAAAATATTATTAACTATGGTCCCACCCTTTAAACCTTACATGTGGGATTGGGCCACTAAAAAAAAATACGTGTCCTTTATATTTCTTTATCTCTATCAGATATCCAAATTTCATTATTATAAAATATGTAGTACAAAGACTGATTTTGCTGAAAATTTAACATTCTTCAGTAGTAACGTAAATAATATATTTTTAAATTAAGAACATTTTTTTTTTTACTTTGGTATTTGAAGCATGTGCAAAAATAGGTTAAAATTTGAAGATGTTTTCCAAATATTTCGGGACATTTTAAATGGATTTCCAATTTTAAGATAATAATTTGTTCATTGGAATGTCTAGTTTATGCACAATGATAAAAATGTAATATTTATTAACATGCATCAAATTCATGGTTATAAAAAATCAACATTTTCAATTTTCTTGCTATACCACTGCGATAACCTGATAAAACACCGACATGATTATACTTAAATTAAAGATATTTTTGTGTATATTTATATTCATAAAAATAATTTAGCTACTTTGCGATAAAATTTCAAAGCAATTTGCTAATACTTCAATCAATTTATGACAGAGACCCTAGCAGTTATGAATTTAATTTTACAAAATCACAAAATAAATTTATTTTTTATAGTAATTAAATGTGCTAAAGTCCCAAAACTTATTTAACAAATTGTGAAATGTAATCTGATGTAGGCGTGTCCCTATCCGGATTTCATTCCTGCCTAAGGAAATCTTCAGGGGACTTTGTTATTAGAATTTCTAGAGATATTTGTTATGTTAAATCACAAACTCAATTAGAATTTCTTGTCCTCGTCTAGGAGCGAGATTCAAAATTTAAAATATCAAAGAAAAAACAAAAACAACAACAAAAAATTGTCACAATTGGCTTTGTCATCTTCCAAATACTACTCTGTTTTTATTTTCTACAGTTGTATTAAGGTACGTTCACATTAATCAAATATTTGAACAAAATATTTGTGTACATATTTTCTTCCAATTGTGTCAAATAAAAAATTATTTCATTTTATGATCAAATATTTGATGGTTTTTGTTTGTTCAAACAGCTCTTAAATAGTGTCAAATAAAATAAACGAAAAAATATTTGTCGAGCTTTCAGATTGAAACAAATATTTGTATTAAATATTAATTTAATCAAAGTGTAAAAAAACATAGATTTATTTAGTCGAAAAACTAACTGTTTTTTTTTAAAAATTGATCACTCGGGATCTCTCTCGAACCTAGGCTATTTATGTAATTAATACACCTTTGGAGCAAAAACTTTGTCCGTTTTGGTCTATCTCGCTTAGTTTTGGAGATACTGGACATTTTAAAATATAAAATTTTTATTTCCACGTACGACAACACAATTGTGTACAGTGCTCCGATTCCAATCGTTCCCCATTTGGACCAATGTTCCAATCCATTTACATTTCAGTTTTGTTATAAAGCCTTTTATTAATAAATTTATTAAAAAAAATTATAATTGACGATTTTACCACCTGTTATTTTTTTTTTTTTTTTTTTATTTGCTCAAATCAGAAAAAAATATTTGATTTGGTGTAATGGTTAGCGCGTTGGATTGTTACACAGATGGTCACGGGTTCGATTCCCGGTGACGACAACATCAATTTAGAAAAAATAATATGTATGAGTTTTCTATCACTTATATGTATCGCTGCGCTCACCTTCGGTATTCCCATATCACTTAACCCCACCGAAGTAAAATAATAATCCAGGGCTATGAAACAAAAAGCTTCAATAAATTCGTCCACTCTACATCAGGTGGCGAGCAACAACTGCTTTAAAACTTATCATCTCGCGCAATTACAGTGTTGCCATGTTTGAAGCCCTTCATCTTTCACCACCTTTTATCTCTTCAATATCCCCTTTCCAAAGAAAGCAACACAGTAATTAATAGGAATGATTTCCTGAGTGTTGCTTCTATTAAAAAAACAAAAAAAAAGTGTTCACACTATGGTTAAGATTGTCAAATATTTATTTGAATGCAAGTAATTTTGTTTGACCAAAATCAGCTGATTTGCTGTTTGACACACAAAAATATTTTGTGTTCAGATTACGGCAAAGAAATATTTCATGTTTTTTTGTCAAATATTTGACTAATCTGAACGTACCTTTAGTTTTTTGTTTGGAATTGGAATTTTTTGAAAAATTATAAAAATAAGTTCAATGGTAGTAATTATTGAGCGAGAGGCCCGATTTAAAAATGTAATATCCCACATTAAAGCCTTCTCTAAGATGTGTGAAGCTTTAATATATACGCTTTTAAAAAAGGGCAACAAATTAAGAATTGCCTATGATTCCGGCATATCTGAAAATGCACCTCTTTTTTTATTTTTTTTTTAGATTGATAAATATGTCCTCTAAAACTTTTAAAAAAAAATCAGAATTGAGTTTTAATATGTTCTTTGGAAAAAGGATTTTTTTCCGATATTTTTACTATTTTATAGAACAACAGATAAAAATATCAAGGATTTTTTATTAATGAGTTTATAAATCAATGTATTTTTCAATTTATTTTATGATTATTTTTTTCAAATTTAATTTTTTTCAAAGTTTTGAATATTTACCGTCGGCTTGCCTGCAAGTAGTGCTGTGTGTTTCTCAACAGGGTTTCAGGAGAGCGAAAAAAACTGATTCATATTATTCTTTAAGTTATTTTACTGACATCATCATATGCCTTAATGATTTTCGACCTCATTTACTAAAATACTGCCTTAAAAGAAATCTTGACTTAATATCTGTTAAAAAAAAAAAAAAATACACCTTTTGAAAGTGTACACATTGAAAAACGGTTTAGTTTTTTTTTTATGAGTTACATGCGACACTTTTTGTTGATCGAAAAACAGGTTTAGTTTTTTTTATATATAACTTACCATATCGCATTAAGATATCGCAAAACCAGCACAACAATGGAACAGTAAATATAAAATTCAAAACAACACATGTCACTACTTGCAGGTCATACAAGGTTATGTTGTTTTATATTGAATATAATCGTAGTAATACCGGCAAAATCGCTTTTCGAACAACATATTAAAACTCCATTCTGAATTTCATATTGATCAAACAAAATTTAAGAAAAAAAATGTGATGCTTTTTGAAATATTTGAGAAGCAAGGAAAACTTTTAAAGTTTTTCTAGCCTTTTTTAAAATTGTACACAGAAAAAACTATCAACCTGAAATATATAATAAATGATTTGATTTGATTTGAATTAAATTTGTTTCTAATCAAATATTTAATTGAATCAATTAATATTTTAATTGACTTGTAGATCTATAAATACTTATTTTATTTTAAAAATAATTCTCAAATTATTTTTTCATACACTGTAGCTTAAATAGAAAATTTTTAGTATAAAATACCAAAATGCATTTGAAGTTTACAAACAAAACAAGCACACACACAAACAAACAAACAGACTCAACATTAACAAAAACACACACATACCAATGTATCGCTCACACAATTTTTTTTTTGAGTATCATAATTTTTTTTGTAGATAGTTATTTATAGCTTTTTTCTTTTTAATTTTCAATAAAAGTTTTAATTAATATTATCATTGCCATGATAAGTGCAAAATCAATTAAAATGTTAATTGATTCAATAAATTTTTTAATATTTAGTTTTTTCTGTGTATAAATCCAACATTGCTCAGAGAAGACAAAATAAGCTTTAAAATGAGATATTAGTTTTGAAAAACGAACTACGAGTTCAATATTTACGCGCATTTGAAAAGTTTGTATTTTTATAAATAAAAAAAAAAATACCAACTTTAACCCATTAAAGTCCATTGACCCCATATGAGACACATCGGTTTTTGCGGTTTTTTATTCAACTATTTGTCCAATAATTCAAGTAAAGTTTCTTTCTAAAAGCCAACTGGAAATAAAGGTTTTTCAATAAATTTACATCATTTGACTGCAAATGAAAAAAAATTAAAATTTTTGCAGAGACATAAGATGAAAAGATATATTTTGTTAATATCTATTATTCGTTCAGGGACTAGTTAACCCTCATGAATCAAGTTTTAAAATAACGAGTTTTGAAACGGTTCGATTCAGGGAGCTGTTTTTCACTTTTTGTTCCTTGGCAATTTACAAGAATATCTTTCAGCTTTTCTCAATTTTGATTTCACTTTATCCTATTTGGCGCCTTTGCCTATCGTATAAATACATGTTCACTGAAATCTTTTCAGCATATTTCATTTGGGCGTTAATGGGTTAGCAGCAACCAAACGAGAACGACATTGAATTTAAAAAAAAATAAACAAATTGTTTTGTCATACTAATTAGAAGATTACAAGTTTTTACAAGAGATTACACCAAATTTCATACAAACCGAAAGGGACCAGCTGATGACTGTCCGCATTCCTTTTGAAACAACCCTAAAGCTTTAAAACTGAAAGTTTATGGTGATATTCTTTACGTATTTCATTCATTAATAAGGAATTTTTAAAGCAGTTTTTAAAGGGTAGTCATATAAAATCGTTATACGACTATAATTATTAACTGATTTTTTTTTTAAACTAAAATTGCCATTTAATAGTTATTAAGTGTCACTGATTTACAAGAAATCCATTTATCGGGAAACCCTAATATACACACATGTAAAGCAAACCTTTTGTAAATTTCCTTATTTGCTACATACGAGTATTATGTTAAATAACCCCCTTTTAATATGATTGTGAAATAATTTGAAACTACTTGAAAAACTAAGAAGTAGCGACTATATGAAAATTAATAAAACAAGTTTGAAGAAAAATTAGTAACTAATTTATAGTTTTCTATGTTTAAAATGTTATGATCGTGTAAATGAACTAATTACAATCTGTTATACGTTGCGTATGATTAATTTGATATCACTCATACGCACAGTGGAGCGTTCAACAGTGGCTGAAAATTTGATTTCACTGACCAAAGTCCAATTTTCTTTTGTCACCGCTTTTTAAAATTTTACCATCATTTTGTAGCTAAGGTAGGCTAAAAATTAAGTCAAACTATTGCTAATTGTGGGCATGGCATGCTGTCAAACTTAACTGTTTTTTTAATATCAGAAAAATGTGATTTTTTTTGTTTTTTTTTATCGAAAATAAATGCTGACCACTAGCAAGTTATCATCGATAATGACCTGCGGTCTTTTTTATAAGGTTGGTAGGACTGTAGTCTTTAGTTGTTGTAAGTGGTCACAGCACTACCGTTTATTATTAGAGTGTTCTGAAATATTTAAAAATTTTCAGTTGATTTTACTATTTGTTTTTTGAGTGTAAACATTAGAAACTCCCATTATCGCAAAAAATGTTTATAATTATTATTAAAATCCAAATATGACATTTTTTAATAAATAAAAAAATTAAAAAACTTATATTTCACGCTAAATGTTAAAAAAAATCAAAAGTTCAACTTTGACCTTGAATTCCTTAAGGAGTGCTCAATCAATGTTAATGAAATTAAAACTGAGCCAAGCTCAACTAATTACCTGTAATTTAAAAAAAAAATACTAATATATTTTGATCGGTTCAAAAGTTACATAATTTTGGCCAATGAAAAATGATTTTCAGCCACTGTGCGTTCACACATAACGAATGGACAAAATAGAACTAGTTAGCGTAGACAAATGGAATTTGGTATATCTAGTATTTTATTTATTTTATGAAATAAAAAATAATGAAGTAGGCCTTCTTTCCATATATCTTGAAATTATAAAATTTAACTAAAGCTACAAAACTCTTCAAAACATAATCAACTTGTTGTTGGTAAGTAAACAATTTCCATAATAAGTTGCCAATTTTAATTTCAAGCGAGCACTGACTCGTGTGCCTAGCGGATACAGAAGGATGTCCTTTGTAAAAAGATTTGTCGAATTTCTTGGAAAACATGTCAAACTTTAACCCTTGTCAAGTAATGCCGAAAATTACACATTTTTGAAAAATGGTATTTTTATTAAAAGTTCCCAAAAATCGAAGTTTTTAAAAATTTATTTTTCCATGTCATTATTTCTTTATTATACTCAAAATAATTCAGATATGGAATTCTGACTTCATCGGGTATCATTTACCCACTTTAGCCTGTAATCAAAAATGATTAGATTTTACTAAAAACCGACAGATTTTAGTAAAAACCGACTTGAAAACCGCGGTTTCTATTTTTTGAAAAGTAGAAAAACCGAAATTTTGTTTATTTTTCGCTTTCTTGTAATATTAAAACAAAATTCAAAAAATTATTAAATATCCATAAAAATTAACTAATTTTTCGCAGATATTTTTTTAAATTCCACTAAATCATTTTTATAACCTAATAATGGATGTCCCAAGAAGAACGCAATTTTTAAATCTGGCAACATTCGAAGTGTCATTGTTTGACATTTGAACAATTGTTATTGTTTGCTAGTAGAAGGTACGAGGTTAGTAAAAATGGAGCGCTACACGAATGGAGTATGGATGGAATGGAATAATTGGGTATTGGAGAGACAACAGGAAAATACTGATTTTGCCGATAAAATCATCTTCAGTGACGAGGCCCATTTTCATCTTGATGGCTTCGTCAATAGGCAGAATTGTCGCATTTGGGGTGAGGAAAATCCTCGAGTGATTCACGAGAAGCAAATGCATCCTCAACGTGTCACTGTGTGGTGTGGTTTTTGGGCTGGAGGAATCATTGGACCTTTTTTTATGAAAATGAGGCAGGTCAAGCGGAAACAGTCAATGGTGTTCGGTATCGTGAAATGATAACCAGTTTTTTCTTGCCTAGAATTGAAGAAATGAATGTGGAGGGCATGTGGTTCCAACAAGACGGCGTCAGTCATTTCCCGGTCGTGTTATTTCGCGTTTTGGAGATCAGAATTGGCCGCCTAGATCGTGCGATTTAACACCATTAGATTTTTTTCTTTGGGGTTTTTTGAAGTCGATGGTTTACGCGAATAAGCCGACGACGACTCAAGCCTTAAAAGAGGAAATTGGATGCTGCATTAATGAAATACCGCAGCATTCATGCAAAACGGTTATTGAAAATTTCATTAAAAGATCGCGTGCATGCCAGCAAAGCCGCGGCGGCCATCTGCACGATATATTGTTCCATACATAACCTCATTCTGTCTACTTTACGATATAATAAAGTTCCACGATTTTTTTTTAAATATCTGTGTTTTATTTAAAATTTAAAAATTGCGCTCTTCTTGGGACACCCTTTACAATAACTTTAGAAAGTGTAGAGTTAAGCTTACTTTTAGACAATTTAGCCGACAAAAAAAAAAAAATATATAGTACATCGTAAGTACTATTTTTCGCTTGGTTATGCCATGATTCACACAACAGTTTTAAAAAAATAAGAGCTGAGCCCTCATCGAAATTCATGATTCAATAACATGAAATTTCAATTAAATTTTTGGGGTTTCCGATATAATGAATTTTAAAATAATACAAAAAAACATTATAATTTGGAAACAAATTTAGGTTGATTCACACGTTATCCACCTATATCTACTATTGCCCAATATTAATGATACTAAATGTCACTTTTAAAAGAAAATTTATAATAATTTTACAATTCTTATTAGTCAATATGGGTGGACAAGAGAGGATGACCTGTGAATCAACCTTGATATTTAATAATTTAGGTCCGAGCAGTTTAATTTTTGTTTGTCTTTATTATAAGGTTTTTGATATTATATTCAAATTCATTTTACCGAAAACCCCAAAAATATGCATGAAATTGCATGTTATTGACTCATGAATATCAAAGAATGTTGAGATCCAACTTTTTTAAAACACGTGTGAATTTCCCATTAGTTATTTTTTTAATTTGTTAAAGTATTTGTTTAAAACCGACTTAATTGTGTCGGTTTTAGGTTTCGGTTTTAAGGCTTGAAACTCCGATATTTCGGTTGAAACCGAACAATAAAACTCTTAAAATGATGCCCAAATTTGATAAAAATGTAAAAACGTGCTTTTTGTTAAATTAATTTTGTACATAACGTTTTTATGTGGATTGGGCCCGTAGTATATAGGTTCTATAATTATAAACACTTTTTTTTGAAAACACAACACTGTGGGTTGTCTCATGCAAGCACAAGTTCGAAAAACTCAATACACTCACACTTTTTGACTAATACAATTACACTTGTGTCAATTGCGACGCAAGCTACAACAAATTTTTTAATGCAGTTGGTTGTATTACGTGTTGCCATGTATTACGTTTTCTACTAATTTACTGGTATTTAGCAATTTTTAGTGAGAGGATTATGTGTATATTTATAAAAAAAAATTAATCGGTGTGCCCGACAAATCTTAATGAGAATTTCGAGTTTGAATTTTAACGTCTTTTTCAGACAATTGCAATTAATACTATAATTAATATGCAATTTTATTTAATTTAATTGTGAAAGTCGTGGTAGAGAAGAATAAGTGTATTTTCTAAAAATCATAACTACATTGTAAATTTTCAATTTTTCTGAATCAGACTTCGCAGTTTCTGGTATTGAACCTTCGTCAGTGACCCTATTTTTTTGAATAATGTAATATTTGTTATGTTTTTATTTGTTCGATTGCGTCTATATGAAATTTTTCTGTGCAATCACTGACCGTGGTATAGATAAACTGATTTCTAATGCCACATGCACTCGCACTACACGTTAGACAGAGCGCTTTAGCGTACTATGCTATCGTCAGGTCGAGTTTTGTTGTGAATAAAACTAGTCTTATTCAATACACGGTGTTTTTGTTCTTGCATACATAATCTCAGAAGTACAACTCCAACAACACAACAGTTATATTTTTAGAAACTTACCTCACTCTAATGTCTAATATTAATTTTATGAGTTTTTTAAATAAAAAAATTTTACTACAAAATATACTACTATAGCATAGTGTAGTGAAAATTTTGCATGTTTTTTCGATAATATCAATGATAATACATATGTATTCTCAAGCGACGTTTTATTTACATGTGACAACGGATGGTAAGCATGCCATCTTTAAATAACAATATTTTACTACTTAAAAGTAAAATATTTGTCAGGTGAGGTGACAAAGTTTGAAATTTTATAAAAAATTAACTATATTTGATGCTCTAGTTTTGTTTAATTAAATTTATCACCATAAACTTGATTTAAGTTTATAAGAGTAACTGCCCAGCCAGAAAAATATGAACGGCAAAGCATAGGCCCAGTGCTTTCAACGGTGGTATGAGCGTTGGCAGCGCGTTGGATATCTGAAGATTTAAGTGATTTGCCAACCCCAAAATGATAACACCGGGCAGGGCCTGGCCGTTCCTTTTGGCAAAGCACTCATTACCAGTGCTTTGCCAACCCCAAAATGATAACACCGGGCAGGGCTTGGCCGTTTCTTTTTTAAAACGTTGACAAAGCACTGGCAATAAGAGCTTTGACAGTACCAAAAACTACCAATAAAGTCCTACTTTTCACTTCAGTAAAGAGTTGTATTATTTCTTATTGAATGATTTTGGTAATTTGAACAGAAATAACAATGGGCTTGCTTCAGCTAAGTTAATTACAAAATAACTGAATATTTTTTTTATCTAATTATTTTTGTGATAAGTTAGCACGATTTTTTACTACAATTTTACTAAAGAAAGAAATTTGAAAATAAATTCCTTAAGTAAAATTTTAGTAGAAAGACTATACTTTGTGCTGACTATAATAGGGGACCTTAATATTCTTAACTTCAAAGCATAAATTGCAATTTAGTTTTGAATTTTTCCACTCTTGTTGTGAACAAGGGATGTGCCGCTGTTTTTACTAAGTTAACGGTTGTAAATATTGTAAATATTGTAAATAAGTCTGGCAATGCACTTTTTGCCAATGATGGAAAAGCGTTCTAAGTCAGTACTGTGCCAGTGCTTTTTATTTTTACGGTTGTAGATTTTGTAAATCAAGTACAAAGCACTTTTTACGAACGTTGGCAGAGCGTTCTAAGCCAGAGCTGTGAACGTTTTATTATCATGGCAACTACCAAGGGGTGTCTCCCGATGGGTTCTCTCCGATCTTAATGAAATTTGGATATGTGATAAAGAAAATAAACAATTTCATGTTTAGGTGTTAAAAAGTGGTGTCGTTTTTTCGACATATTTTGATTTGTTTCAGAGAAATTTTATACAAATGCGGTACCAAATGAAAAAGATTTTGAAGACGCATTAACTGGTCCACGAAACATGTATGAAAACTTTAAAGTATGTTTGCCATTCAAAGGAATGTGTTGTAAGTGATATTAAAACTGTCGTTTTGTTAAAAAATTTGAGTTGGAAATTAATATATTCAGATAGAAAACTAAATTTGCTAAATATTTTGCGAAGAAATTTTTCGTGTGTCGTCCACGGTTTGGAGAAAGCTTCAAAGTTTCGTACAATTTCAAAAATTAATTATTTAAAAAAAAATAGATTTAAAAAATCCAAAAAAATCAATTCACGTTGAAAAAAACTCTTTATAATAAAATATAAGTAATATTGAAACTTTTCTTAAATAATAAGTCCTTATTTTAGTCTAAGGACTCCTCTAAAGAACATCGTATTAACTTATAAACTAAAACACGGATTTTTATGAAATTTTGCAGAAGGATGACATTAGGTATTAATAGCAAACCGTTAAAATTTGAACAATATAAATTTAAGTTTCGAAGCTTTTTCACCTAATTTCTCTTTTTCCAAAAAGCGAAAATCGTGTGTGGTTATATCTTGGTAAGATATATAATTTTTGTCCAAAACTACTCTTTTATATGCTTTAGTTTCAAGAATGCGCCTTAAAATATGTTGGCTCATATCGCCTAAATTATTCAACGATAGACTATTTTGTTGAAGAACTTATTATTTGTTTTTCGAGTGGAGCACATGGTATGAATTTCGTTGCAAATAATCGTTTGCCAGTTAGAGGGTTAAACACAAAAAACGCACTTACTGGTCATGTGGAATAAATGACAAAAATACTTTTTACATAAAAATGTATATAACAAAAAAGTGCTATGCATTGCCTCAGCATTTTTTTTTTTTTTTGTAAATACAAAATGAAATCATATACTTTTTTAATATCTAAAAAACTAAACCCAACTATAACTAACTAACTAACTTAATAAGTGTGGAAAATGTTCCAACTTTAAACCTTTAAAAAAAAAATTGTTAAAAATATTCACTCACAATTTTTATAAACAAAAAAGTATTGAAAATAAAAATTATTCAAATCCGAGGCCATACTCTATATTTCTTTATTAGGATACATAGAGAAATATAGAGTATAGCCTCGAACTTAAATAATTTTCATTTTCATTGAAAAAAACATAAGCTTTATTTTATTATTTTTAGTTTAAACGAGCTTAAGATCATTTATTTATTAATTATCTATTTCCAATATTTCGTCTCCACATTGGGTGACTTCTTCAGGAAACAAATATTACAATTTGAAAAACTGGCTTTAATAATTAAAAACTTATATACATATCATTACATGTATATAAGTTTTAAATCATCATTTTATGTATTTAAGTTTTTAATTATTAAAACTAGTTTTTCAAATTTTTATATTTGTTCCCTGAAGAAGTCACCCAATGTGGAGACGAAATATTGGAAATAAATAATAAATAAATAAATAAATAAATGATCTTAAGCTCGTTTAAAATAAAAAGAATAAAATAAAAGAAGATCAAAGAAAACTTAACATTCATAATTATATCAAACTTGTAAAAAACTTTTACTAAAATGCCTGAAGTTAACGGTTCCATTCTAAACGTATTACTTTTGAAAGATTTAATAGAAAAAATAAGCATTTGATTAGTGTAGAATTTCAAGTTTTCCACTTTTCGCAAAAACAGCAACTAATTTGCTAACTTTGACAGCTCATTCCAAAAAAAGTAAACAACTTAGTTGACTGAATTTATGTTATGTCGAATTTTATCTACTTTTACCCAATACCAAATTTAATTACACAAACTTGATTTCTAAACTTCAATTACATGCCACTGTGGAACCATTTGAACCCACAGTGCTTGGTATAAATGTCATTGCAAAAAGGCTTATGCCGGTTTGAGGGCTAATGTTTTTTCACTATAAGTTTTTACGCATAAACGCACAATTGTGTAGTATTAAATAGCGTTACTTTACTGCAAAAAAAGCGTATAAAACAAACATATAAAAAATTATTACTGATTGTAAAGAAATGATAAATTATCTTTAATGCAACAGTACATTTTCTATGACATATAAACAAATTATTCAATATATATATATATTTTTTTTTTGTATAGGAGTGTGTGTTTGTGTTTATATTAGAGGGTTGGGAACTTATATAATGTGTTTGTGATAGTAAGTAATTAATAAAATTATGATATAAAACCAATCGTTGGTATGTTGTATGTGTCTAATAGTCTTTGGTTGTAGTGGTGTAGTGTGTATTTTATGTATGGCGGTTTTGAATAGCTTCACAAGTCTTAACAAAAATAAATAGTTTTTGCTTTCATGTCCTTTTTGTGTTGTGAGAAATTTCTCTTTCGTTTCTTTATCAATTTTTATAATTAAATTGCCAGTATCGTTTACCATAACTAATAAAACCATATACGTGGTACGTATTAGGGCGTCCCAAAAAAAAAAAAATGTTTACTCAATTTGAATGCTTATGGGGTAAATTACACTCACAAAAGGATTCGGTTAGAATGAGTTTGTCTCAACCGGAAATTCGGTTGTGGCAAACGATTTCGGTCAATATAACCGAATTATATGGTTGTCGCCACCGAATTAAATATCAATTCGGTTGTGTAAACATAATAATTATATAATTATCAAGTTTTGTGGTCGCAACCGAATTCTACTGTTAAAGCAACCGAATTACATTTTAATTCAGTGTAATCAACCCAATTTATTATGGACGTGCGCCCCGGTAGGCTAGTTGGTAGCGTGCTGGCTTATCTGTGCGGGGATCGTGGGTTCGATTCCCACCAGAGGCACTGGTATGTTTTCGCTACAACGCGCCGAAGGCCATAGTAGCTAGTGCTCGGTTAGGGTAATAGTATATAATTTGTAATTATATGATTATTAATTAATAAAATAAAATAAAAAAATAAAAATATTTTTGATTTAACAACAAACAAGGCAAAATAATGAATTCAGGTAAATTTTTGATTTATAATCATTTAAGGCACAGATAAATAAATAATGTGTGGTTTTGTATATTGTATGTAGTATATACAAGATGGCGCAAAAATAACCTTCCGATGTTTTTTGGCTGTAATTAAAAAAAAAAAAAAATGAAAAACTTTGATTCTTCTTGTGGATTATTTTTATTTGGTATTTTAATTTTTTTTACATCAAGTAGAGAATATGATGTCATGTAAATGGCCGCCGCCACAGTTGATTGTCATTTGAGCACTTTTTATGGCACTTTCCATCACTTTGGCCAAAACTTCCGGCGATAGGTCCTCACATTCTTGACGGATATTGTCTTTAAGAGCTGCAAGAGTCTGAGGCTTGTTGACATAAACCCGCGACTTCAAAAAGCCCCACAAAAAGAAGTCTGGAGCGGTCAAATCAGGCGATCTTGCTGGCCAGTGCAAATCGCCAAAACGGGAGAATAGGCGCCCGGGAAATGCATCCTTCAGCATATCGGTTGTGGCACGTGTAGTGTGTGCCGTTGCACCGTCCTGTTGGAACCACATGTTTTCCAATCCCAATTCATCAAGTTGCGGCAAAAAGAACTCGTTGATCATTGCTCTGTAGCGCTCACCATTCACAGTAACCGTTTGGACCGCGACGTCTTCCAAGAAAAAACGTCCGATGACTCCTCCAGCGAAAACAGCACACCATACATTGACTTTGAGCAGGTGTAGTGGCTCTTCGTGGGTTACACGCGGATTTTCAGTGCCCCAGAAGCGTAAATTTTGCTTATTTACGTACCCGCTAAGATGGAAATGGGCCTCATCACTCATGATTATTTTTGATGAAAAATCATATTCCTCTTGGTGGTGATTAAGGATGGCTTGAGCGTATGTTACACGCGATTGGCGGTCAGCAGCTAACAGCTGATGCACCGTCTGGACTTTGTACGGAATTAAGATATAAATTGAAATTTTTCAACTATTTCTTTTTACTGCATCTTTAATATTTTTATCAAGGCGATATATCCAATCTAAATTTTCGTTTAAATTTTTATCAAATTCGTGGGCATCTCTGATTCCAGACAAAAGAGTGTTAATGATAACTATGGCTGGAAAGCGCATGTTAATCTTTGTTGTCGTTAGCTGGAGGACTGAGTTAAACAAATACCATTACGAATCATCAAATATGCAACAAAATTGCATCAATATGTTAATGCATATTTTGGGAAGTTTTGCTTTAAAAACATATTTTGTAATAAATGCATAGTTTTTAAAGCATATATTGACATTTTTCTTGCATATGTTACTATAAATGCATATTTTGCATTAAAATAAATGGTTTTAATACATTTTTTTTTTTTAATATTTTACTCAAAACTGCATTTTTAATAAATTTGTGTATTTTATACATTTAATTTTTGTTCAACACTTTAAATGGTTTTTAAATATATTTTTTTCATCACAAAGTCAAAAATAACAGATTAGTACGGTTACTAACTTTTTGATGAGGATTAATGCGTATATTTTAAAAGTTTAATTAAATTTTAAAGATAAAAAGTACTACAGCTGTATTAAAAAGGTCGAAATAGTAGAAAAATTCAATTATTAATTTTAAGTGCATATTTTTCGATTTTTATTGCATACGTGGGCGGATTAATAAGTCGGTGACTTTGTGAACTTCCCTCGTAGTTATATGAAATGCAACATTGCTCCCATCAAGTACCACCGTTGCCAATAAGGTGATATCAACAGTTTTTTGGAATGCACGCGGGATAATCCACATCGATTACCTTTAAAAGGGAAAAACAAAAATATTATGCCAACTTATTGAAACGATTTTTCGAGGATTTAAAAAAAACGACCCTATATGGCAAAGAAATGCCTATTTTATGGACCACGAAAAATCCTGTTTTTTGGAAGGGATACAAAAATTGAAGAAACGTTGGACTAAGTATATTAAGCTAAAAGGAGGTTATGTTGAAAAAATATTTTTGTTTTGCAGAAAAAACTGTTTTTCATTCAAGAAGTCACGTACTTATGGATTCGCCCTCGTATTTTATGTATATAAAACACGCTTATAAACGCATTAATTTTCGAGCCTTAACGATGAAGCCAGAAAACCACATCTCAATAATATTGAAAATATTAAATTAAATAAATAAATGAAATGAAAAATGAAATTAAATTTTTCAAAATTAAAATTTTTGTGAATTTTTAATAAAAATACACTATTTTTGGACTTCTTCCATTTGGAACCATTTGCATTAAAACTTAGGGGTGTAATGACATATCTTATTTTTAAGGGATACCCTAATGTATATACATAAGATGTGGATAGGGAATTACTTTACATTAAATATATTTATGTCATTAGAATTTATGGGGTGTGTAATATTTATTTCCTAAGTGAGTGATGTTGCTTTAGCATAATGAATAGGGTGTGGTAGTTCTGTTCTAACAAAAGATTGTGCGTATCGCAGCTTAAAGTTTAGAAATGTTGTTTTGCTAGCCAACTGCCCAGATAAACAAAATCATATCGTTTCAATGTAACACTAACAGCATTACTTTTTTTGTTATTGAAGAAAGTAAACAAAAATGCAAGTCTAGTCAAACACGACTATTTATAAGGTACAAAGTGGTATTTGTAAGCTATTTCGGATGCCTAGACACATTCAGATTGTATTGATATGTTCACAACAGTTGTTCAGATTCACAATGGCTACAAATTTTTCATATATTATTAGTGAAAAATTATGAGTCCCTGTAAGTTATGCTGAAAAAAGCAAAGAAATAATAATTTTCTCCTATATTTTTTCAAAAAAGTCCAGGTAAAAAATAATTTTATGCACATAAAATGCGTATAAAATTAGTTCAGTAGACTCTTCACTACATTATTGTCAAATATAGTTAAGCAATATCATCAAGTCTGAATTAGCTGTTGGCCAAAAGCTGAGGACGCATTTTTTTGAGTGGTGCACTGATTTAAAAAAATTGGTTGTTAAACTGGCCAAACCGAGTACAGGGTTTTAATAACCTTTGGTAGTCCAATCGAACCTATACTGTCGAGTCCGTGCATTTTTTTCACTGTTGCACTGTGTAATTTTATTAAATTTGTAAAATACTATACATTTTTTAGTTTTTTTGTCGAAAATTTAAAAAACATACAGTAAGAGAATTCTCTATATGATATCAATGAATTTTTTTATTAGATTTATGAAATGTTACTGGAACTCATCCATTTTCAATTTTTCTTAAATTAATGCAGTTTTTCATAAAACTAAATAAAAAATTTTATATTTTTTATTAATAATTTCATACGACTAATGAAAAGGTTCCATTAAAAAAAATTTCATTAATACTGTGAAGCTTTTTCATAAAGTTTAAGAAATTTTTCATTTACATTACGAAGAAAACTTCTGCAGTTTAGTGAAATAATTTAATTAAAACGCTTTAAAACTCATCATACCGACATAAAAACTTACAAATCCTACCAACATGTGTCTTTAAGACACATACATACAAATTAAAAGAAAAAAGCATAAGACAATTACAAATTAGTTTATGTTAAGTAATTTTTTATTGAATACATTCTTTACAATTTATAACTTTTGTAGCATGCTCATTGCAGACATTCTTTTTACATATTTGGCAGCATTGCTTTATTATACGACTTATATGTTTATTTGTTGTAGAAGTGGTTGTACTTGGTGTATTTCCTTCTTGAAGAACTTTTTCCATGCATTGAACTGTAGGACGTTGTAATTTATTTCTTGACCTTTGATGTATTTGGGGGGCAATAAGTCCTTCGGCAACTTCTCGTAAAAAGAGTTTTCGAGCTTTTTTTGCTTGTGTTGCTTTCCATGATGGATGTAAATTTTTCCAAATAATATATGCTGCAATTGCACAAACATCAATTAAATTGGAAAAGAACGTAAATGGCCACCTGTTTGATTTTCTCCGGCAAGTAAAACTATGTGCAAGTTGGTCCAAAGTGTCAACTGCTCCTTTAGTTCGATTGTAATGTAAATTTACCTCCGATTTGTTCTTATTTTGTGAGTCGCAGTGGGTGTCATAGTGCATTGTAGAGAGTAATAGAACTGCTCTATTCGGTTTAGGGACATAAGATACCAAAGTTTTATTATTGGTAAAACCAAACAAATTTGTTTCAACTTGCCTTTTTCTGTTTGGCAAAAATGATGAGGGAACACAGCGCTTATTTTTCTTTAGAGTGCCCGTTATTGTCAAACCTTTAGCCAATAAGTTATTCGCAAGTTCCAAACTCGTAAAATAATTATCACATGTTATATTTCGGCCTGTGTTTTCATAGGGTTGAACTAACTCCTCCACAACTCTTTGGCCCAAACCAAAACCCCTCTGGTTGTTTATTTAGCCTAAGTAAGGTATTGCGTTGAGTGGGTAGGCTGTTTTGCTGTCACATACCCACCAAATTTTTAGTCCATACTTATCTGGTTTACTAGGCATATATTGGCGGAAAGAACACCTTCCACGAAACGGAACAAGCTGCTCATCGACAGTAAGGTTGTCACCAGGAGTGTAAAATTTTTTTTAGATTTTTATTGACAATTTCAAATAAATCCCTTACAGGTGCCAGTTTATCCTTTTGCTGTCGAATGCTTCTAGTGCTTTTGTCGTCAAACCGCAAATTTTTGGAAATTTCCATAAAACGATTTCGACTCATAGTAGCCCGAAAAATTGGGCAACCATATCGCGAACTCCAAAACTCAGCAATCTCTGTGTTTGCTTCTTTTTTTGTCCCCGCTGTAATCAAAAGTCCAACATAGGCTCTTATTTCTGTTACATTTGTTGGACGCCAGGCATTCTGATTTGTAGTCACTGCATACAAATTGGTAAATTTTACAATTGAATCAAAAATTTCGTCATTCAAATATAGCTCGATTGCCTCTAAAGGGTCTTCAATTTGTTTTCCTGGTGGCAAGTTAACTTTGTTCAATGGGCACCGAATTATATTTCGAGCAGGAATACGCCTTTGAGGTTTTGGAATAGAATACCACTGAGTTCCGTCCTTACCAACAAATATTTCACCATATTCCTCACCTGCATCTTCCTCAATATCCGAAATAGTATCAGCCATCTCGGAAGCATCATCTTCAATATTTTCATTATTTTGACTATCTTCGATATCAGATTGCAAAAACATATCCTCGTCTTCTATATCATCAACCGTATCTTCATCAATTTCTTCCGCGGCTAGTCGGATTTCCTCTTCTGTAAGTCGCTTTGGCATATTTTTTTATAAAATGAACTTGCACATCAATACTCTACAAAATCTAACCGCAACTAATTTGTTGTTTTTCAACATTCAGTATCAGGTGATTATTGATTTCAATAAAAGGGAATTCCCCAAATTTAATATAGTGATATGAAAATATGCAATTTGTATAAATATATATGAAAGATAGTTGCTGCTAAACAAATATAAATTCTGTAACATATATGACAGATAGTTGCTTTTGTTCTAAATTTGCGCATTCTACTAAATTCTTTGTATGTGTCTCTGAGACACATGTTGGTAGTTTATGTTACATTTTTTTATTTTGGCTTATAAAAAATAGAGGAATTTAATATTTATCAACTTTGTTTTGTGAAATTATACTAAACAGATGTAAAATAAAAGTCATAAAATTTGGTGTCAATATGTAACAAAGTTTCGTTGTTTTATTGAATCAAACATCAAAATGTGTCTCACAGACACATGTTGGTAAGATTAGGGTTAAAGAAATTCTATACATAACAAAAATTCTAAATTTATTCTAAATTTTTAGTGCATTCTAAATTTAAATTAATTTAAAAATAGACAAAAAACAATAAAAAACTCAAATGATTTTCTATCGATCCTCAAAGTTTTGTCATGTTACTGGTAGTTAAATATTATAAATCCTAAATAATTTGCTTGTTAGAAACACACAGAGTAAAATATTTATTATTAGTATATTTTATAAATTGTAAGGTCCGCTTCATATTTATAACCCATATATGAAGTTATACTTTGCAGCTCTATAAAATACAAATCAAGCTATTTTAATTTTTACAGCTGATAATAATTATTTGTTTTGCTGGTTACATATTCTATTCACAAAATCTCCAAACTATAAAAACTATGTCGCGAAAAAGGATTTTTTCAAAATCCTATTATTCGCTGAGTTTCATATTAAAAATTAGGTGAAGATTTTTTTGAAGAAAATTGACAGTTTTTACTTTCAAATAATCAATTTAACCACTAGTGAGTCTTATTACCTGAAGATTTTCATTTTTATTCATAGAACTGATTAAGTTTTGTAATAAGTTTAAGTCCAAACTTGAACAGTCTTTTAGAATGGCGGATAATAGCTCTTTACCAGTGTTGAATTGCCTTTCATTGGCGTAAACCCTACGCACCCAAGATACGCCATTGATTTTCTATTTGGTTCAGATCTGGTGAACATGCCGGGCAGTCAAGAAGTGAAATGTTTCTTTCGCGAAACCACCAACTTTTTTTTCAAGAAAAGCAGCTAAATTTGACTCAAAAATAGCTAGAAATTGCTTATTTTTTTTTAGCTGGTAAAGTGAAAAAAACAGCTATATTAAAAAAAAAAAAAACGCTAGAACTTGAAAAATACACGCAGAGAAAAGATTAGTTGGAATTTGATGAATCCCACTAAGAGTCTTTCCTTTTGTTTCTTATTCGATAGCAAGTACGTACTATATATAATTAAAGAAAATTAACTATTCTTATCATAAAATGACAACAATGGTAACAAAAAACGGTAACTTTGCCCAAATAATTTTTTATCCAAACTAAATTAAAAAACAAAATAATATTTTCTCAATAATCCGTCTTAAAAATATATTTCGGCCAATTAAACCTATTTGTTGATTGTGAATATAAAAATATTATTCAACTTCACAAAAAATTATACTTGCAACCAAAGTATTTGCTTTTTTTTTTTAAATGTCAAAAACTAAAACAAATACTTTTTATTTCATAAACCAAACAAAATGTTCAAGAAATTGTTTTTACAAAAATATATTAAAACAAATCAATGTTTGATTTTCGTTTATAATTTATAAATATTGGCATGCAAAATAGAAAAACATAATACATAAATTATATTTTACAGGAATTTTCTGCAGTTTGTTGGGAACTTAATTTGATGATTTTGAAAATATATCAAAGTTGCCTCTATTTTCTGATTGAGAGTATTTCTTTGTTGGTGATGATTTTCCTAAAACTACAGAAGAATTTTTATTTTTTTTTTATAAAGAAAAGCAACACTCAGGAAATTCTTCATATGAATTAGTGTGTTGCTTTCTTTGGAAAGAGGATAATGGAGAGAGGTGGGGAAAGATGAGCAACTCTTTAATTACGCGAGATGATAAGTCTTAGAACAGTTGTTGCTTGCCACCTGATGGAGATTTGACGAACTTATTGATGCTTTTTGGTTCATAGCCCTGATTCATTATATTACTTCGGTGGGGTTAAGTGCTATGGGAACACACAAGGTGGGAGCTGCGATCTATATGAGGTATAGAAAACTCATACATAATATTTTTTTTGTTTGTTTTTTTTTAAATTGATGTTGTTGTCACCGGGAATCGAACCCGGGACCATCTGTGTAACAGTCCAACACGATAACCATTTCACCACAGAGAAATGTTGCAATATCTGTAAGTTTTACAAAGATAAAAATAGTATTTAAACACAAAATCTGAAAAAATAAGTGTCTTTAAATTAAGGACTTTAATAAGGCGTTTGTTTCAAAATATTTTTCATATTTCCATATAGGCAATCACTTTCAAGTTCGATATAATTTTTATTAAAAATAAAAATTATGTTTTTTCGACCTTTAATTGTGCAATGAAAATGAAGATTATTCAAGTACGATGCCATACTCTATATTTCTTTATTAGGATGTTGTCCTAACAAATAATCTACAGAGTATTAGTTTTCAAATTTATTAATTTACCACTTTCATGAATATCTTGATAGATCTATTTCGGGAGTTTTCTTTGTTCCCGTCATCAGAACACGTTTTGCAAGAAATGACAATCCATCAAAAATAAATTGAAAACTTGTTTGTTATATGCAAGCTCTAAATTTGGTAGATATACAAAACACGCTTTTTGTTTTTATTCTCCTTTTTTATTTTGCACTTGTTTTGTTTTATTTTTTTAAAAAGCAAGTTGTAAACGGGAAGTAAACTAAGACCGTACTTTGTCTTTTTTACAAGATTGATATAATTTTTATTAAAAATAAAAAGAAATTTTTATTAAAAATAAGAAGAAATATGGAGTTAGACCTCGAACTTGAATAATTTATATTTTCATTGGACAATCACTTTCGCTTAAAAATATACAGAAATGTTAAAGAACAATTGTTCATAATCTATTCCATGAAAAACTATAATTTTCAATTTTATTTCAGTTTAGGCATAATTTTAATGTGATGACAGATTTGGACCTTTTTTTAGGAGTACACACAGATTTAAATGTATCTTTTTATAGGCGCATTACAAGCATTTTTCTTTATCGAAACTTAAAATGAATCCCAAAAACTTTTATCTCTCACCAATAATAGTTTTTCCCAGAAAAAAGTCTTCAAATCTGAACGGGTTTCCTTCAAAAAAGTTATGCATTTGTGGGCTACTGAAGAGAAACACTTTAGGCACATTTTTCGTAGAAAAATACTTTAATCAGACTTGGGAGACGTCAATTACATTTTAAAATCGTTTACTTGCGAAATTATTTTATATCATTAACAAATGCAGGCCTACGTTCACAATTGTGGACTTAAACGCTCACTTGCAAAATTTTTAATTTTGTCAACACCAGACATGGGACATAATACTAATATTTCTTTATTTAATGACAGAAAAATTACACTTAGAATACTATGTAGGTAAAGACCACTGCAATTGCAGTTGAAAACAAACGAAATTTCACATAAAGAAAGGACGACTTACATTACAGTAAATTCAACTAACATTGTCATTTGTTTTTTAATGTTCAAAAAATGACTAACAATTGTAGTAAAAATGAACCACATGGTAGTAAAAAATAAATAAATATTTTTTTTTTTTTTTAATTTTTTAAATAACAAAAAACAACTGTCATTTGATGTGTTTTGTTTTTTTAAATGAACTACAAGGTTAGTAAATATTTTAATTTGTTCGACAAATGACTGACATCTACATTAAAAATAAAGAAACTGTATTAAAACCCAAACAACTAAATATTTTTAAAGCATAGTTCCTTGAGTGTACTTTTTTTTGTCTAACTAGATATAACTAGGTGTAATTCCTTCCTTCCAAGGAGACGTTTAAACTCACAAATGTGAGCGTAGGTCTAAAATTGTTAATGATATAGAAAAAGTTTAAAAATTAATGATTGTGAAATGTAATTGACGTCGCCCAAGAGAGACTTAATGTTATAGCGTTTTCTACTAGAAAGTATTTAATTTCATTGCAATACATAAAGTTTTAAAGTTTTATTTGTATAAAATTTAAACTCATATATATTTTTTTTAATTAATAAAACTACAGAAATATATATTCTAAATAGGAAATATTGTGTTCATCTAAATAAATCCATTTGGATTCATTTGGGAAAATTGAAAATGCCTATATGTTCAACAAAACTTTTTAATCATTCTAGTAGAAACTTGCCCAGCCAGAAATTGCCGATTGTCAGAAAAATCAAGCACTGTTAAAGCACTTTATAATCAGTACCATCGGCAGAAATTCAAATTAAAGCACTGATAAAGCCCTTACTACCAACGCTTGACAAAATGTGCTTTGCCAGTACTTTATATATAAAATTTACAACAGTAAAAAAATTAAGCACTGGCAAAGTCGTGATTAAGAACGTTTTACCAACGTTAGTAAAAAGTGCTTGAAAAGCATTAGTTTTAAAAAAATTAACATTTTTTTTTTATATTTGTGAAAAATCTTTGTTTAGAATAATTTTTTTTGATTTGCCAGCGTTGGCAAGTTACTTCCAACAAACATTATGCAAGTGCTGGCTAACTATCACAACCAATGGTTAGCCAGCTGTTATCACTTATTTACGTTTTAAGCTATCAAGTATTACGTGCCTCGTTAGCTTAGTGGGTTGGCTATAGCTCTCGGCTGGCAATCTGGAGGCCAGGACCAAACAAATTTTAAATGAACTTTTTTAAATTTTGTTTTGGAAAATCAATTTCAGGCCACATATTATTTGGTTTTGCCAGTGTTTCGCCAACGTTGGCAATTTCGTTTACCTAGTGCTTGCCAACGCTGTAAAATAAGGAACGGCCAAACTCTGTCCGGTGTTATAATTTTGGGGTTGGCAAAGCACTTATATCTTTAGAAATCCAATGATCTGCCAACTAGTAACACCGTTGAAATCATTGGTCCAACGCTTTGCCGTTCAAAATTTTCTGGCTGGGTGTCGAATCAACTATAGATATTTAAGATATTACATGTGACTATAAAATTCGTTTGGTAACCGTTACTTTTATTAAAACATTGTGGACAAGTTTAAGATTTTAAGTTGTTTTAAACATGAACTCGAAGAAAAAAATTCAAAATACTTAAAACGTTCAAATAGTATGAATTTTGAACTGTAAGTTTACATTTTCATTTAAAATTTCTAAGTAGAATATTTGTTTCTAAATATGACAGACAAATTTTACAAAATTAACATAATTTTTGAACAAACAGTTCAAATTTAAAATGTTATTTCTCAAATGCAAGACAAGATTAAAAACATCAAATGTCAAAGTACATTCGAATATTTTGTTCTTAACCCGTTTTATGCAAAATTCAAAGTTTTTTAATTATAATACTATATTTTTATTACAACAAAAAACTAGTTGTTTTTAAAAACTTTTTACATTAATTGTCAAATTACATATAAATTTTAAATCATAAAGTAAAAGTTATTAAAAAGTATTATTTTTTGGATGTAGTATGAATGTGGTATAAGAGCATAACTAAAAGTTTTGAGTAGTTCGCATTTTTTTTTTTGGTGATGTAATGTTTAAAAAACTTATAAGATTTAATAGTGTTCACAATGTTTAAATTTAATGTGGTCGTGTTATACTTTATTGTAAAGTTGTTTAAACTGTATTAATATCGGTAAATGTTTCGTTATATTGCGAATATAAACAGAATGTTTTGCGCTGCATTAATTAACATAACATGACACAGGTTTCTAAAATAATTTTTTTATTATATTTTCATAAAAACTGCAGTCTTTTTATACACAAAAATTTCCAAAAAAAGAAATTAAGAAAAATATGTAATGTATGAATGTATATGGATGAATATATAATATATGAACATTTTGGCGGGTCGATTTGTAGGGAGGCAAAAAAAAATTGCTCAAGTGACAAGGAAAATCGTATTCTAGGGATCAAAATAAGAAACTTTGCCGGAGGAACCATACCTCTAAAACGAATTCTGATGTCCCGAATTTTGACCCATAAGGTCAAATTTTGAAAAATACCACTTTGACCCATTTAGCGTGCCCCAATCGAGTCCAACCTAATCGAATATAATTTAAGCACTCATCTGCTAGAGTGTCTTCCGGAGAAGCAATAGAGACCCTAATCTTGGAAAGACTACTCTTACTTTCTGAAATATCTCAATCCCGAGATTTGTCCATTTTGCTATAAAAACACGGCTAAAAAGGCCCTCTTTCAACTTCAATTTTAACCCCTTAACGGGCACCTATAATGATGATTTATGCAATAATCTGCTAGCGCCTGTCCCGGTGAAGAAATAGCTCCCATTATCTTGGAGAAATTCTTACTGCTTTCTGCAATATCAAAGTGGGAGTTTTCAAAATTTGACCCTACGGGTTAAAAGTTGGGACATCAGAATTCGTTTTAGTGGTATGGTTCCTCCGGCAAAGTTTCTTATTTCGATCCCTAGAATACGATTTTCCTTGTCATTTGGGCGATTTTTAAATCGACCAGCCCTAATGAACATATAAGTCCACATTTGTCCATATATATAAATATAGGTTTACATTTGTAGTATGTGGGAATATGGGCGACCATATATGATCATATAAAAAATATATATGAACCTTTTTAACCGGGAATATTTTCTATGTTGCACCACCACACAGGGGTATATATCACAAAATTTTGGGAAATAATTCGGCCATTTCTTACTTAGTGGTCCAATTGCAATGAAATTTTGAATGAGCATAAGTGACCTAATATCAAGCTTAAGTTTTGATTTTGAACCTTTCAAAACCCGCATGATTACCCAATATAATGAAATTCTTGCATATGAAATTTTGAGTGCTTGATATTATTTTGTTTCTCATCCGATTTTTAAAAATAACATATTTTTAATCTGCTTGTAGAGAGACTAACACGAAAAATATTTTTACATGAGTGGGCTATCTCTTATAGTTTCCGAGATATTCTTATTTGAAAATGTAAAATTCCAAATTTGGTCTAACTCAGGTCCAGTTCTTTGCGAATAGCGGTACGAAATAGTGGCCAATTTACTTTTTTTTAAAATATTTTTGATTAAAAAAAATAATTAACGCAATATCTGGTTTGACTCTAAAACCTCATTCGTTTAAAATATAAATTTAAAAAATAATCAAATTTTTGCGACTTTTTCCCAAAAAAGCACCAACAGTCTTTTACCTCCAGATCAATATTTTCTTTCTGAACATATCAAGTGTGCATACTATCCTGCGAGATTTTGTATTCTGTATACTTTTCCCCTCAACCCAAATATAAAATTTAGCCCACTGTTAAAAACTGAGCACGACTCGAACTAGGTAGCTGAAGCGGCTGTATATATTCCAACATATACCTACCCAGCCAGAAATTGCCAATGGTCTGAAAAATCAAGCACTGGCAGAGCACTATTTGCCAATGATCCAACAAATAAAGTGCTGGCAAAGCACTGATTTACAACGCTCTGCCGACGTTAGTAGAAAGTGATTTGCCAGTGCTTAATTAACAAAATTTACAACAGTAAAACATTGTCAAAAAGTGCATTGCCAGTACTTATTTACAAAATTTAGAACCGTTAACTTAATAAAAACAGTGGCACATCCCTTGGTCACAACAAGAGTGGAAAAATTCAAAACTAAATTGTAATTTATGATTTGAAGTTAAGAAAATTAAGGTCTCCTATCATAGTCAGCACAAAGTTTAGTTTTTGTACTAAAATTTTACTTAAGGAATTTATTTTCAAATTTCTTTCTTTAGTAAAATTGTAGTAAAAAATCGTGCCAACTTATCACAAAAATAGTTTGATAAGAGAAATATTCAGTTATTTTGTAGTTAACTTAGCTGAAGCAAGCCTATTGTTATTTCTGTTCAAATTACCAAAATCATTCAATAAGAAATAATACAACTCTTTACTGAAGTGAATTACTAAGTAGGACTTTATTGGTCGTTTTTGGTTTTGGTCTGGCAAAGCGCTTATTGCCAGTGCTTTACCAACGTTTTAAAAAAGAAACGGCCAAGCCCTGCTCGGTGTTATCATTTTGGGGGTTGGCAAAGCACTTAAATCTTCAGATATCCAATGCTCTGCCAACGCTCATACCACCGTTGAAAACACTGGACCAATGTTTTGCCGTTCGTATTTTTCTGGCTGGGTAATTTATCCAATTCACGCTTTAAATGTATATGTGGCAGCAATAAATGTAAAAATCCCATTTTTGGTATATTTTTGGGAATTGTGGGATTGATAACTGCAAATCAATTATTCAGGCAAAAATTTCTCATTGTCGACTGAAAAGTCTATATTAGTGCATACAAATCTTTAGGTTATGTCTATTAATAAATATTTTATTGAATAGTGAAAATGTACATTTCAACAAAAACTAAAATTTTTACATTAATATTAGGATTAACCAGTTTTTGTTCTACCAAGAGTGCTAAATGTTATACCAAGCGTGCTAAATGCGTAACTAAATGATAACAGCTGGTTAAACGTTGTTTGTGCTAGTTTGCAACACTGGTAAAGCGCTCGTTGCAAGTAACTTGCCAATGCTGGAAAATAAAAAAAAGTTGGTCTAAAGAAGACTTTTCACATCATTTTACAGTTCTTATAACAGTGTCGAAAATTTTTTAAAATCAGTTCTTTAAAGCATTTTCTACTACCATTGGCAAAGCATTATAAATCAGGGATTGGCCAGTGCTTTAGTTTTTTGTTACGCTTGTAAGTTTTATATAAAAGAGTACTAAAAAAAAACATTTCGTCAACGTTTTGAAATCGTTATAAATCAGGACTTTGCCAAAGCTATTATGTGAATTTCTATCAATGGTACTAGAAATAAAATTGTAAGCCAGTGCTTGGTTTTTCTGACCATCGGTAATTTCTGGCTTACTCCTATTTAGTAAAATATATTAAACTGATGCTTATTAATTTAGTTTCTTTTCTTTTTAGGTAATTTTGTTTGTTCATCAGGTATAAAAAACGAGGCTTTATCAGCAACATACTATACTGTTCGTCTTTTGTTTTCAACATAACTCAAAATTCTTCACAACAAACATAGAAAATGGTAAATTCAGTGGAAGATATATTTATTTGAAGTTTATTGTTTTTGTCGAAAGGAAGGACTTACGTAATCATTTCTTCTGGCAAATTGTGGACATTGCGGTTTAACAAAAAAAAAAAAAAAATAATATATAAAGAAATAATAACGTGGTATCTATAAGGGATATTTAAATTAATACTTTTCCAAAAGATATCGCATTTTTGGCTTTATTGCAAATTTTATAAAAAAAAAAAACATTGTCATCAGCAGCTGACTGCTATCAATCTTTTAATAAAACAATGAAAAATAATCAACTATAATATTTTCACTCCTTTTTATAAGATCATAAAAAACAAAATGAACCTTTGCCAACCACTGTAACAGATGGAAAAAAACTTTACTACATATGTTGTAACTTTTCACTACTTATGAGACAAAAAAAAATTGAAATTAATATTAACTTTCGCTTTTTCCCAAAAGTTAATCCGCCCCTCCAAACCACAATATTAAGTGTTTTTATGTGTATCATCAATAATACTTTAGCTAAATGATATAAAGAACACTCAACAAAAACATCGTCTGAAAACAAAAACTTTTACTTTATACACAAAATGTTTGCTTTAGTATTAATAATGACGTTGATGATGATGACAATGGTGACAACAACTGCATATGACAGCTGCGTGTTTTGAACTTTAGTAAATAAATACACATATCACTCGATTTACACTACACTCATAATAATCCATGCTAAAAATGCGAAAAAAATGTCAAAACAACGAAATCTTTTGTAAAATGAACAAATTTTCGTTTATTTTACAAAATTTTTGGTTATTTTGACATTTATTTGTTGTTTTACGCATGGATTATTATCAGTGTATAATACATACATGAAAAAGTCTTGTAAATCGAATTAAATTTTTTTTTTAAGAAAAATCGTATAAATCGTAAAATAAAAATCGTAAAATTTATAGATTTGCAATACATTAAAATATGCTCTAAGAAATAATGTCAAATAAAAGATGTCCAACTGTACAATGAAAGCCATTTTAGTGATAAACCTACCAAATTAATTATTTTGCACATCAAATTAATGTAGACAAAGAGATTATGAAAACTTTTCCGATACGAACAGATCTGGCACCAAATATTATCCAATATGACTAGATCTGCTCATATCAAATTATCCAATTTCTCAGTTCATTTCAGATATGAACAGATATGGTACTAGATTTGATGAGATCCGGTCATAAAGTGTGTCACAAATGTCAGTTATTATCATATATGATCAGATATTGCACTAGATGTAGTTATATTCCATCATGTCTAATTAGATTCAATCATATCTGATCTTATCTTTATTAAACGGGTATTCATAATTATTAAAGTTCAATAATTATTTTATTATTTAGAGTGTAATAGTTACCCAGTCAGAAACTGATAGTCGTACAAGCACTTGTTTACCACTGGCTAACAGAGAAATTGGCAATAAACTACTTACGGAACACTTGTTTAAGACGCTTAACCAGCGATTTATCGGCATTTTTTTTTTACAATAATTTATTATCAAAGTTATTATCCAAGAATTGGCTACGACCACTATTCCAACGTTGGGAAAAAGTGTTTTATCAGTGCTATACAGTTAGAAATTACCAACGGCTCAAAAAGTTTGTTGTGGGAAGGTTCCGTGTTCAAGCTTGGCTTCAGGCAACATTTTTTTTTTGTGATTTTTTATAATTTTTAATATTTTTTTTTTTTTTTTCTTATAAACTTAATTTTTTTTCTTGGGGATTTTTGAATTTTATTCATCGTCTTCTTAGAGAGTGTGCAATTAATACTATAATTAATATGCACATATTTTTCAATTGTTTGAGATAGGCGTGGTAGAGAAGTTTAAGCATACTTTTCTAAAAATCATAACTACATTGTAAATTTTCTATTGAATTAGACTGCGCAGTTTCTGGTAACACAACCTTCATCAGTAATCCTTTTTGACAATACTGTAATTATTTGTTATGGTTTTTATTGTTTGATTGCATCTATATGAAATGTTTATTTATTAAATGCAATCCTGGCCGTGGCTTGAACCTGCTTTCTTTTCCACATGCACTTCGCACTACTCTTTAGACAGAGGCTCTAACCACTTGATCTAAAGTAAGGTCGATTTTTGCTGTGGCTTAAAACCAGTTTCAATTGCACGGGATCGATTTTACATTTAATTGTAAGTGCAGAAGATAGCTAAGGAAACACCACAACAATTCACAATTGTTAGAAAATCATATGTAATCTAATTTCCACTATTTCCCACATTTTGTGAGTTGGCGCAACTATGATGTATTTTTTGTTCACGTAGTTAGGGAAGAGTTGCCAGGGAGCAAATTTTTGATATATTTTATTGGGGATTTTTGAATTTTATTCATCGTCTTCTTAGACAGTGTGCAATTAATACTATAATTAATAATAATTTCGTTTCTGGAAAAGCTCTTTTAAAAGCAACTTCTTTTCCCGAATGTTGGCAAGTTATTTCCATCAAACCTTATGTAAGTTCTAATCTATCAAGGATTAAGTGGTTAGAGCAGCCGGCTGCTAATGTGGCGGCCAGGCTTAAAATCCTTATGGGTCTACAAAAATTATACCTAAAATTTTTCTAAATTTTATTTTGGAAAGCAAAGGTTTAGACCACCTATTTCGAGGTTTTACCAACATTTTGCCAGCGTTAGAAATTTTGGTTCCACAGTGCTTGTGCGACACTTTTTAAACAGACGAACAAACCTTTTATCAAATGATGTTGTTATTTTGGCATTAAGAAACCACTTGTTGCCAGCACGTTGGTCCGTTTGCATTTTCCCTTAATTCTGAGAACATGGAAAACAAAATATTAAAAAATTCGCTTCAAAATGGCACCGATTTGTTTGTGCATATTTTTGCATATTTTGCTATAAATTCATATTTTTGCATATTTTGCTTTAAATTTATATTTCTATTGCATATTTTTTTACTTATTTTGCTTTTCATGCATATTTTTATTGCATTTTTTATAGTTTTTCGTCAAAATCGTATTCAATTTTATTTTATATTAATTTTATTTTATATTTATATTTTATATTTTATAAATGGCAAAATATTTCTCACATCCCTCTATTTAAACGATAAATGAAAAAAACCGTTTAAAAAAAGTATCGAGTATCGTAAATCGAGAAAAAGGTGTACTTGAATACATACATATCAAATTAAGATATCAAAGAAATATCAAAGTTTGTTAACATACAGGATGTGAAAAGAATTTTGTGGTAAAATTAGCGAGAGTTGTAAAAAATTAATGAAAACATAAAATAACGGGTTTTTAATTTTTCATAGCTCTTGTTATAATTTTTATAAGTATATCAAAGCAATAGAATTTTGGGTATCGCGTTATTTAGCTTAGTTTCTGAGACTTTGAAATGGATTTAAAATTTTCCATATTTAAAATGTTGATATGAAATATTTTTTTTTGAGGTGGTTAACTTTTACTCTCCACTGGGTACCCTATGTAATAAGAGGGTGACTGAAAATAAAAATTTTTAAGAACTGTAGTCCATCTCTGTATTATATAATTTACAGAATATGTATTCGCATTCATTTCAGTAGTATCAAAGCATAAAATCAGAGACATGAGAGATCGGAAAAACGTGGTTTCGCTTGTAGCACATTTGGCGGGGATGTCTTGGATATCTCCATTATTTGCGGTAGCCATCAAGGCCGTCCAAATTAAATTTTTCTTATCATATTTAGTATTTAGTGATGAGAAAAATTTTAACTTGGACGGCCCTGATGGCCACAGCAAATATTGGAGATATCCAAGACATCCTCGGCAAATGTGCTGCAAGCAAAACAACGGTGTCAGATGTGGCCTACATTTGGATCACGAGAAAAGTCTTGAATACGATTCGTGATTTGTCCCTACTAAAATGAATTCGAATACAGATTCTGGCTTGTTGGAGAACAATAAAATAAACTTTGTTGCCGAACTATATGTATATAATTAGATGTTACAACGGCAACGTTTGGATCCATGTAGCTCGTTTCACAAAAAAAAATTTATGAGCACAACGTACCTGTGTTGGAATGGCCAGGCATTAGTCTTGAACTAGGACCCACCTCTTTGGGATCCTTTCCGCCATGTCCTTTTAATAGTAGAAGCTATACACTACGCTTAAAAATTTAAATTAGCAATATTGATATAAAATATTGATACTGGCATTTTGAGAAACTGGGTAAGTTATATACCCGTAGACTACAATAAGTTTTACTATACAAGGCCAACCCAGTATCTTACTAATTACCATTTATGGTGTTAATCAAAACAAATAAATATGAATTTTCTTTTATACACATATAATTATTTTCTATTTAAGTTTTTATTTTTTTCTGCATTAAAAAATAAAAATGAAAATGTATTTTTTTTTTCATAATTTTGAAGTCCACATTAAAATATAGGAAAATAAAAAAAAATATTTAAAAAACTATTTGTTTTTCTAATCTGCAACTCAATATAATACATTGCACATGTACTCCTAATTATATGACAGAGGTATTTAAAATCACCACTTTTATCTCGTTTGAAACCACATGGCGTATGATTTATATAAACTATATTTCGAAAACACTCATACGCTCCATAGTTAACGCATTATGGACCAAATGTAGTACATTTAAATGGCTATATTATTTTACTGGTTATAGATAACCAAGTGGTTTAAAAACTACGAAATAATAAACCTTTCCAAATTTTTTACAAATTGTTTGTAATTGTATTGTAATAGTATGGTTATTTAAACGCATTTTATTAAATAATAAATTAGATTTTTTTCATCCAAGCCTTAAAGCTTTATAAGACGAAAATCTTAAAAAACTACCGATTCTTCTATTATTTTCAATGCAGATATTCTATAAGTTACGCTTAGTTCTACTTTGCGTTCGACACTTTACTGAATACCGTATCTTGTATTGTATCTAATTCCATTATTAACTAATTTTTTTTCAAATCATCTCATTCCACACTCGAAATAAATTGTTCATATAAAATTTCCTATTGTTTGTGCGTGTTAATATTTTCAGAACTTTCTATAGCCACCAGTAAGTCGGCATAATTATTGTACTAAGCACCAGAAAGAATCAAAAGTTTCTAATGCGGTGTAATTTATTCCGTAGCTGTCCCTTTAGAAATCTTAGGCCTTTAGAAATCTGTGTGTTTACTCGTTTTGTGTTTAATTAAGCTAATTAGACCAATCTTCTTTTAGTGTAATTAAAAATGCATTTAAATTACAATTTTCTCCGACGTTTCGTAGATTTTTTGTCTACTTTTTCAAGGAGTTGTCTATTTAATAAAATAAAACATTAATTATTACAATATTCCTACATCAAAACAATTTTTAACTTACAATGTTTACGTTTTTCACATTAAACTAAAATATTTTTACATTTAACATAAAAACAAAAACACAGATTTTACATTTAAACACATCTTAGCTTAGTATCACAGTCTATTATAATGCAACCCTATAGCTAGCATTTATATTATCGGTGTCCTGCTTTAAGTTCATCGTTTTGTGTATTTGTTGCTGTATGCGTAAGCTTTCGATAGTATATCTCTTCTTTTCTATGCTCTCCTTGTCTATTATTTTTACATTGTTAAAATCAGCTGAGTGACCTGTTTCCAATATATGTTGTGATAATGCCGTTGTCTCTTTTCCTCTATTTATATCCATTTTGTGTTCTGTCATTCTTGTTTCCAAAGTTCTTCTTGTTGTGCCTATGTATATTAGCTCGCAATTATGATTGTCATTTCCCTTACATTTAATTTCGTAAACAACATTATTTTGTTGTTGTTTGTCTATAGGCGCCTTAATCTTAGAAAATATTGCACTTGTTGTTTTGTTGGCTTTGTAAGCAAAACATACGTTTTCTGACTCTATGGTTGCCCTCATATGTTTGCTGTCAGTTAACCCGGGAATGTATTTTACACCGTAAAATTTTCTCTCAACATTATCAAGGTTATTACCTTGTTGATAATTAGTATTGTGTTTCATTTGTTTGATTGTGTTTTCTATTAAATTATGAATAAGTTTATAAGGAAAACTATTGTTTTTAAGTATTGTCGTTATTAATTCTTTGTTTTTGATGTGAAATTGTTCATCACTAATTTTAAATACTCTATGTATAAAATTTTTTGCTGTATTTATGATTTGATTTTTAGGTTGTGTTGAATGAAAATTCATAAGTCTCCCAGATGAAGATTCTTTTGCATACCAATCAAAAAATATGCTATTATCATTGCGGAATACTTTGGTATCTAAGTACGCAATTTGTTGGTCTTTCTCCATCTCAATCGTAAGCTGGATCTTTGGGTGGTAATTGTTCAGTGTTAACAGAATTTCATTCTTGTCGTTAATGTTAATAATTGCTAAGATGTCATCTACGTATTTTACTATGAACTTAATATGGATTTTTTTGTAGCTTAGTTCCGTTATTGCATTGTCAAGTAGGCTGTCAAGTATTATATCTGCTATTGTTGGGGAAAGAGGGTTGCCCATTGGCATACCAAATATTTGGTTGTATAATTTGTCTTTATACATAAAATAGTTGTTATCATTTAGGCAAAATTTTAAAATCTGTAGAAACTTAGAGCTAGAAATCTTCGTGTGTGTTTATTTGTCATTAGAAACTTTCTGAAGCTCTCTGATGACTTATTATCCCAAATATGTAAGAGAACCTAATTAAGTCGACTTTTTAGTTTTTGTTCTGTGGGTGTTTCAAAAAGAGTTCAGACATTATACTTTATTGTAAAGGTTCCAATTGGTGTTTTAGCTTTTAAAGAACTGCTGTATTAAACCACGATACGGTATTAAAACTAAATACATTTATAGCTCCAATTAAGGGTAATATATTAGCTCATTATTGATATAAAGTGAGTGGGCTGAGAGGCGAGGAAAAATAGGTTTGCGACGGTAAATAACTTTTAAAATATTTAAGATACAGCTTTACACTCAGGGAACTTCTGCTTTAAAAATATGTAGTTGGTTAGGTTGTAATACAGTTTCTTTAGTTTTAATGTAGATGTCAGTCATTTGTAGAACAAATTAAATTTTTGACCAACCTTGTAGTTCATTTAAAAAAACAACTTACATCAAATGACTGTTTTATGATTTTACATTTATTTTTTGCAGTTGTTTTTTGTTATTTAAAAAAATAAATAAAAATAAATGTTTGTTTATTTTTTATTAACATGTGGCTCATTTTTACTACAATTGTTAGTCATTTGTTGAACATTAAAAAACAAATGACAATGTTAGTTGAACTTACTGTAATGTAAGTCGTCCTTTCTTTAAGTAAAATTTAATTTGTTTTTAACTACATTTGCAGTGGTCTTTACCTACATAGTTTCCTAAGTGTATGATTGATGAAAATATAATAAGGGTACCCATTAATAAACCTGGTATTGGAATACGAATTATTTAATAGAAATAATTTGAATGATCGCGGTTTTTATTTTTATTTAATTCACTCCACTTTCGTTACGTTTTGCTTAATTTTTCAAAATTATACGATGTAACTCTTTTAAAGAATATAAATCTACACAAAATTATTTTTAATTTGATTATAATTATGTCGGTGTTTATATCAAGATATCGTACTCGTTTTGCAAAAGAGTTGAAAATTTTACTTTTTTAGTTTTAACCTTATGCTTAAATTTGGCAGATTTGGATTAAGCGTACCTATGTCTTTTAAAAAATATGTATTTCAAATACAAGTTCTGCAGAAAGTTAAATTTTTACTATGACTAACAATTTTTTTTTTTTTAATATTTTTAATTCTATAGAAACGAAAAAAGGACTGTCAGATAATATGTCATAGGATATATCAACATTTTTAGCTTCTGAATTCTAATCAGCAATCCAACTGTTTGCAGTACCTACTTATTTCAAATTATAAGCAATGGAAATTTTAAAATCCTAATTATGAGAAATTTTTGTTATTTAACTTCTTCCCATCATGATATTTTGTGAACCATGAAAAACTATCAGTTTAAAACGTAATGGTCCAAGGAGTTCTTTTTCCAATGTCGAAATCAAAACTTTTAATGACCCATTGTTAGTTTTATGGATTATGGAGTGGACCAGTAAAATTACCAAAATCTTATTTTCACTCATGTCAATGGTTTCAGATATAAAGGTTTTTGTAAAAACTCACCTTTAAAGAATTGTTCGAAAAAATCTGTTGCCAAATATAGATTACACTTTTTATCCCTTTCGGACCCAGCATTGTGCGATGTGGATTGAAAAAATTCTAGGAAGCAAATTTTTTATTTTTTGAATAAACTTCCAAAAGCTGTAGTTGTGTTAGGTTCTTTTTCAGTTATAAAAAAAGAGAACAAGTGCAAACTTTTTGGGAAAAAAAAATTAAAAACTAGTTTCCTCAGTGCACTCGAAGTGAAAAAAAGTATGTCGCGTGGTAAGTAAAAAACAAGAGAGAGTAAAAGTGTTTTGTTTCTGATGAGAGTGATTTTTAATAGCCAGTAGTTTATAAAATAGTGTTCGAAAGTGATATAATTAAAATATAAAGTTTTATCAATAGTTAAATGGAGCTAAAACTCAGATAACACAATCGTGTATCACGGTCACAAATTGACATTTCTTTGCAAACTCGCAATTGTGTTATCTAAATTTTATAGGTAAGAAATTCAACTTATCCACGGATGCAGACCTGCAAAGAGTCCTGAATATTCTCGAAAATTCAGAAGATGATTTTTCCTCTGATGATGAGTACCGCGATGCTGCTTGGAAACCTAGTTATTCTCTTCTTAACAGTGCACATAGCGATGATAGCTCATCCGAGGACGAAGTTGAAGATGGTAACCGCTTATTACTTGTAATATTTCGTGTCTGATATTATTTATTATTGCTCTTAGGAAATCTTGCTAATATTGCTGATGATGTACCAGAGTTAAGCATTCCATCTACGTCAAAAACATTTATAGGCGGATCTGAAGGAGGTAAACGCTTCTTATGCAACTCTGCTTACGTGTATTTGAACATCAATTTACATTTTTTTAGAACCAGTTGCTGTTTCAAATATAAATACTACTTTAAATAAGGCACGAGCATACATATGGAAACAAAAGGAGCTGCCAAAATGTTGTTCAACTACGATAGCCTTACGAGTATTTTTCAAGATATTTTGCGGAAAGCCACTATGAAGAAACTGTACAATATACAAAAATACATGCTCTAGCAACTACCACAGGTACTATTACTGGTCAAAGGACTTTAGAAATGAGCTTATATCGAGCGCAATGTCGAGAAACAAATTCTTTAGGCTGAGAAATATGATTCACTTTGTTGATAATCAAATGTCCAATGCAACGAACAAGCTTTGGAGAGTTCAACCAGTAATTGATTTAGTAAGGGATCGTTGAAATCAATTAGCTACCTATGTAACATCCTATTCAATTGATGAGCAAATGGTCCCATTTAAGGCAGATGTCCAGCAAGGCAAGTCATAACCAAAGCCACGACTGGTGGGCTTGAAAAATCTTGTTTGTGCTACTTCCGAAGGATTAGTCGTTGACTTCGATGTGTTTAAAGGAGCTGGTACATTTCCTGATAGTGGACTGGCTCATGGACCATCAATTGTGTTGATATTAACCAAGTTCCTACACAAATTCAGTTTTCTTTATTTTGATCGATTTTTCACAACAATACCTCTAATGGTAAAACTTGAAGAGAATGGTTTTAAAGCAACTGGTACGGCTAGGAAAAAGAGTTAACTTTCCGTCAGACAAGCAAATGGAACTTGGTAGTATGACTCAATTCGTTAAAGACGACAAAGTTTCTGTTGTAAAGTGGTGTGACACAAAGTGTGTATTATTGCTTCAACTGCCTGTGGAAAAGACCCAAATTAGAAATAGGAGAAGTGCTAGCTAAGTACAAAGAAGCTCCTCCAGAAATAGCTGAACCTTTTGAGTTACCTCATGAGTTTCACGGAACAAAATTCCATCCTCACAATGCTCCAGATAACATCAGATACGATCGTTATGACCATTGGCCCCAATTTGTAGATGGAACCGCAAAAAGATGTCGGAACACTTTCTGTGAAAGCAGAACAAGGGCAATATCTCAAATGTGCAAAGTAAGTTTGTGTGTTGCGAAAGGCAAGGACTGTTTTAAGGAATATCATACCAAACGTTAATTCCAGTTTTGAATGAATCAGAAAGTTCCTTTATTTTAGTCTTAAGTTTATAAAACATGTCTCTTTAAATAATTATATTTTTCAAGTTTTATTGAATTTCTTTTTCTTTTATAAAAATTTATACGATGCATTTTTTAGTGTATAATTTATTAAGTAATATAAAATTAAAATACAATGAATCCTGTTTATGAAAATATGAAATTTATTTTACCACTAAACGACCAAAGTACACAATTGTGCTTGGTCCTTTTCGAAAAATAATAATTATTTTACATATAAATGGCCAAAATACACAAACGTGTCAGGTCCTTTTTTCAAAAATTCATGATTGTGAAAAAATTTTAAAAATTAAGTTTTAAACGTCTGTAAAAAGAAAAATTTAAAATCTTTACTTTTGTGAAAATGAGAGCATATTTTCGTGATGGGTCTGAAAGGGTTATGGGACATAGGTTTAGTATGACCGGATTTATAGCATAAGACAGAAAGAATTTGCCATATTTTAAGTAAAATTTTTCCAGAAAATACCCTCTATTATTGGATGCTGCCTTTTGAAATTGTATGTTTTTTAAAGCATTATACCTGATAACTCAAGTTGTGAATTTTAAGTTGTGATATTTCAATAGAAAACACAATTTGTTCTATTTACACAATTATTTTATGGTTTAGTGTGCGGCTCAGAAACAAGAAATAGTCAAAGTCGAAATTTCTTAAAATTCTTAATTGCTTATGATGTGAGCAAGATTATTCAAGATTATTCTTAATTGGTGTTAAAAATGTGTTTGATTGTTAGAATTTCAATTTATGCCTGTCATGGCAGGCTTTCTAACTAGTTTTATATAAAATTGCAAATGTCAGACACAAAAAACCTTCGTTTAAAAAAAATGTACGCTAATTCTTAAAAAGTTTGTGATTTTTAAATACTGTTCTCTAAACTAAATTCGAAGCAAAAAATATCGCAATATTTTGGTTTCACATGTGAGAGAATTATCTGGATGCTATCGGTGAATTTTCGCATGCTATTTGCATGCATTGCAGCATTTTGCTAAAGAATTATAGATAACAGATTTTCGAAGCACAAATTTTTATCCGCATTAAAAAAAATAAATCTAAAAAAAACCTTAAAATTTTCACATTTTTTATAATTTTTTTTTGTGTACTAATATTTAGCAATTTTTTGCTGATTTTACCAGATTTATTTGTTACTTTCGGTTTAATAAAATTTAGCTCAAATAAATTTAAATATTTGTAGATTAAACAGGTTTATTTTTGCTATTCTTATCTTACTAATATAAAGAAAAATATTCTGCTAATTTTAGCCGTTCAATTTGTTACTTTTAGTTTAATAAAAATTTGCTTAAATGTAACTAATATTTGTAGACTTAACAGATTTATGTTTGCTATTCTTATCTTACTAATATTAAGCAAATTTTTTGCTCATTTTACCAAATTTATTTGCTACTTTCAGTTTAATAAAATTTAGCTCAAATATAATAAATATTTGTAGATTTAACAGGTTTATTTTCGCTATTCTTATCTTACTAATATTTAGAAAAAAATTCTGCTAATTTTAGCCGTTCAATTTGTTACTTTCAGTTAAATAAAAATTAGCTCAAATATAACTAAATATTTGTACAATGAACAGATTTATTTTTGCTATTCTTATCTTACTAATATTTAGCAAATTTTATGCTTATATTACCAGATTTATTTGTTACTTTCAGTTTAATAAAGTTTAGCTCAAATATAACTAAATATTTGTAGATTAAAGAGATTTATTTTTGCAATTTTTATCTCACTAATATTGAGCAAAAAATTCTTTTAATTTCAGCTGATTTTTCTGCAACGTTATTTTTAACTAATTTTAGGTAGTTTTAATAAATCTGAACTTGCCATAAGGCGTCTGAAATGTGTCAATTGACGACCTTCTATATGCACTACATGTCAAATTGATATATAAAGTCCGAGCATGGACCAGTACCTGTCACCTTGGAACCTGTTGTGCGTGTCACCTGCCAGAGGTCCATTTCGCCATAGTGTGTTTATTTTATGTTGCAGCTCATTTGTGAATGTTGTGAATGAAAAAGATGATAAAAAACCAAATATATAAAAATTAGTAAGAAGACAAACAATTCGTAATTTTTTGTCATCAAAAAGAAATATGAACAACCGTTACACGATACAAGTGTATAAGTAAATGTCATATAGAAAATGTCTGGTGCTTTGTTTCATTCACATTTCTTTAATGATCACCCATTATTTTCGCTTTTCCCAAAGGATTTTTTTTCTTTTTTTGTTTTTTTTTTAACATTATGTACTACGACTGTGTACCATTTGTTTTATATACTAACAAACATCTTTGTATGGTAACAAACATCTTTGTATGGTAGCCCAGTGTTAAAAATCATAACCATATAAGTGGTTATATAAGTAAATATTTCGTAATGGCAAGTACATACAATTGTTATAAGAAATCTCATTACTTTTATATGGGGATTTTTTTAATAAAATGTGTCACATATTATTTGAACCGGAGCCTCCACGCTGTCAGTCAACCGCCTTACAATCTGAGCTATTTCGCCATGTTATACTTGATAGATACAAACATAAATGACATGCTTGCACAAAATGTCATTACTTTAAAGCTTACAAAAAATAAAAAAATAAGTAGGTGTCTAAAGGGTGTTTTTTAAAGAAGTATAAAACTTTGAAATGGAATAAAACAAAGATGAATTTTTTAAATTGACATGAAATTTACTTTATTCGAAAGATAATCTTCTGGAATTTTAATCGAAATATGACTTTTGGCATATGGCCGCTACTGCTGGCTCTGACGTTATACAATTTTTGATGACTTTTCCCAACATTTGTGGCCGTATAACGTTGTGAATGTTGTCCTCCAAGCGGTCAATCGTTTCGGGCTTATCGGCGTAGTCTAGCGACTTCACATATCCCCACATAAAATAATCCAGCGGTATTAAATCGCACGATCTTGGAACCAATTTACGGGTCCGTAACATGACACTATGCGGTTACCAAGTGTTTCCTTCAATATATCAATTGTGGCACGAACTGTGTTACATGGTGCGACGTCTTGTTAAAACCACAGCTTTTTGTAAGCAAGCAAACCAATATCTTTCCGCAAAATCTTCCATAAAGTGGATGGACACATATCAAATTCCTGTACACGACGGCGGATAGACTGATTGGGGTCTTCCCCTTTTGAATACTGGATGTAAAGTTGAGATATATCTTTTGCCGAAATGCTGGCCACACTAGTACTTCGATTTAGATGAATGCGGGAGTTTTTTTCGTCAGAGAAAAATCCAGAATAAATACTTCCGTTGTTCCCAGCAAAACAATGGTATTTTTCATTATCCAAAATTATTTGAACATTTTTTTCAAGAAGTTTTTGCTCAGTTGTCTGCATCTTGTTTGTATTTCTGCCAATTGTTTTTTGCTATATTTGGGTTTTGCTACATTTGGAGTAGGTTTTCACGAAACCCGAAATTGTCTGGCTGCCTAACAATTTGGTGACATAATTTCATTAACCACCGATTTTTTCAATTTAACAAGCTCAGCTGCTGTTTATTTTTTTGGATTTCCTTTCTTTTTATCCAGGTTGGGGCCACTCCATTTCCAAACCGTTTGAATTTGGAATATATTGTGCTATGTGGTTTTTTCACTTTTGAATATTTTCAATAATGCTAATAATATAAGATTTTATTGACATACATTTTGAAAAAAACATGCCTACTTAGGATCCATTTATATATGAATTTCATCCATGTACTTAGTTGGCATAGTTTTCTAGAGCTCAAAAGGCATAAAAAGAGATTTTCAAAAAAATTTGAGGTCTTTACGTTATATTAAAAATAATGATAAAAATAAGTACTTTTAGGTAACTCATTATTTTTTGCATTAAATTGATGGGAAAACTAACTAGTTATTTTTAAGTCATTATTATTTGTATTGATGTAATGCAGAGAGTAAGTTGGTGTCATTTACTGTTATTAGGAAAAATAATAACATGCCATTACCGTTTCTACACTGGGAACTTTCTTATATTTGTCAACTTTCGTTTTCATTAATTATTTCTTTGTATAAAAATAACCAAAAATATATATAGGTCTCTTTGTGCAAGTGTAGGAGTATGTCAAGTTCACATAATGAACGTAAAGTATGTTGTGATATTCTTAATAGTAGCTCATTTTGAATTGTGACACTTTTGTGCTTGTGTTAATTGCACGTGGAGTGGGTTTAATTAAGGCCCGGTTATATGTATCAAATATGGTAGCTTTAAGTTTAGCTACAGTCATTATTAACAAACTTATAAGGGAATACTTAAAATCATTTTCTTTTGTTAATTTATGTTTATAGCTCTAAGAATGAGCTAACAAAAAATTTGACTCTTAACTTGAGGTTAAGATTACAAACTAAATTATATATATTACATTTTTTTTTTTATATAAAACTATAAAAATATATACATATCATGAAAATTAATTATTTTAGGCAGATTAAAAATAGCTCAAATAAGTTTTGAGGGGTTTACATGCTTTAGATTTAGATTTAGATAGCAGAAATAAAAAAGTTACAGCTCCTTACTCCTTTTCGCATATTTTATATGAGCAATATTGACTTTAAATGAATTTTTCTCAAAACAAGATATTGAAAAAATAGGTGGATGGACCGATTTTCAATCGGTTTTTCGTATTTTGTAGAGTACTAAAGAATGAAGTCCTTAACGTAGAGACATTTTTATACTTTTACCTAGTTTTTTTTTTATCATTGAAAAAAACAACGATTTTGGGGTGTTTTTTTTTTAATTTTTGAGTTTACCCTCATACCATTTTAATGCAAATCAAAAATTGTAAAACCCATCTACGTTAGGGGCTATACAATTTATTCATATGTGAAACAAAATTAATTTTTTTTTCTCAGATAAGTACCCAAGGCTATACGATGTCACTTGATTTTTGCCCTAAAAATCGGTATATAAAGAAATGGTTACCAGGGTTGCGTGGTAGTTTGAATTTTAAATAATTTTTTTTAGAAAAATATTTGATATTGTGTTTTTTCTATCGCAGAAATTATATTTGAAATAAACCATTCATTTATTTTTTCACAATTGCTAAATATTGTCGTTTTTATTGATTTCTAAAGTTAGGAAACTCCTTAATGACAATCACTGAAAACATATAAAATCAAAAACACGATATCGTCCACTCCTTCTGATTTCAACCGAACTTGGTATGGAGGATGTACATGATATTGTTATAACCTTGTACAAATATGGGACACCTAATCCAGCGCTTGTTGAAATATCGCGTTCCAAAACATGAAAATTATTCGAAATTTTTAAAATAAGTAGTCATACTTTATATTCCACATCATTTTTGCCCATTTTAAAGCTACTTAAATTGTGGTTTTACTAGAGCACAAAAATTTTTCACTTCTGCACGGCAAAATGCATTGTTTTCAAAACCGCTGTTGCAAAGGCTGTATTTCAAAAAACTGTGTTTTTTTTAATTTTTAAAAAAATATATGTTATATATTCCCTATGCCGTATCCAAATACCTGTATGGAGCTCTTACGGTATACTGAGTTATGAACAAACATTTGAAAAAATTTAACTCAAAAGCCGATAACTCAAAAATATGCAGGATTAACATATAGGGTTTTGGTGACTGTAAAGAAGAATAATTTATAATTAACACATCACATTTTCGAGAACCAGTTTTTATAAATACAGCGGTTTGAACCACGGCTTTTAACAAGTGAATTTTTTTGTGTAAACCAGGAAAACCATGAATTAAGTACACACACAGAGAATAAATTGGTTGGAATTGCATTGTAACCAACAAAAGTTAATCATAACTCAATAATTTTAATTGTAAGTACTTAAAAGTCCTCATCAGAATAACTAAACTATATTGTAAACAGAAAATATTTAAAATTAACCAAAACACAGTCACATCATTCAAACTATTGGTATTCCTTGTCAATATTGCAAAAATATTATCTTCTACATTGCCTTTAATACCAACAACCAAACACTTTGCGGATATTTTATTCGCTCTTAAAATGAGGTATCAATGCCTTTTGTAACTTAAACCGTTCAAAAGAAAGGCGTAATTAAGCAAAGCTTTTATTTTTATGTTTTTCAAAAAGATATTGACGATTAAGTACGACTACTTTTGTAAAATGTTATATTGTTTTCATATTTTACAACTCGATATATCCACAACCGTTACAGCGAACAACACAAAACTTGTACAATGGCTTACCTATATGCCACTTACCTTTCATACCGAATTTGGTTAAAATTGAAGGGAGTAAAGGTCGAAAGTTGGGCATTTTTTGATGGATTTATATGGAATGAGTACAACATGAAAATGTCTTCAAGAAAAATCGTCATAAACATACACTCCAAAAAAAACAAAAAAATGTATCTTCATTGAAAAACGACCTAACTGACGTTTTACTTAATCTCACAAGTGTGTTTACATGTCATAAATGTGTTGTATAAAGCAAATGTATATGAACACAATTCACTACACAATTATCAAAATACCGACACACATTAAAAAATATCGACACACATATTTTGACAAGCTTTATTTGTTGAAGTATTTCATAAAGTTACCACATGTCTTAGCACAAGTGTTGTGTTATACACAAATGAAAGTAAGCAAAGACTAAAATCAGCAAATGGTGAAAAAAAATAAATAATTAGAAGAAAATATTTCTGTTTAAATGCATTTTTTTTGTTTGTGTGTTGATAACAGTCTGAACAGTCACACGATTTTTCTTTTATACTTTTTTGACATACCCAGAATTTTATCACACTTTTCATTATACGTGTTTAAAGGAGAGTATAAACACATGTGTGTTAATGGAAACGGGGCTTAACTAACAAGAATTTTGTTTAAAATCCACACGAAATTTTACACGAAGTTTTAAACGAAAATTTTTTAGTATTTTTTTAAAACTGAGGGTAAAATTGTCTGAATAACCAGTTTGTTAATCTAATTATAGCTTCAAAACTCAAAGATTTCAATTAAAAAATTTTCTTTAAAAAAGTTTCTTATACGTATGTATATGAAATATCAAATGTTTTCGACACTTGAGGTGGAATATTTTTAAAAATTTTTCTGTATGACATGAATAAGTTAATGTATATCACAAAATCTTTTTTAAATTTCAACTCAGTGAAACTGAAATAAATGTTTAAAAAAACCGGCAGTTTTTGGAATTTAGAAAAACTGTAAATGCAGTTGTGTAAACAAGACCTTGAACCATCACTGAGCAATGTTTAAGGATTACCACACTTTATCCGTAAAAGTTACAGAAGGTTAAAGTTGAAAAATCGATAAAAATGGCATGAAATAATCCTTAGTTTTTACCTTCTTTCGCTTTTTTTTTAAGTTCTCCTTATATTTCAATTTTTTCCGGCATAACACAAAGTCAGTACATATAAGAGATTATTTTAATGTTGGTTTGATAGATGCTTCATCGCTTGGTAAGAAGTTATAAGACGGTTAAGTTTTGAAACCAAAAATTAAGAGTCTTTAAATTTTCGAAATTTTTATTATTAGCGAAATTGGATCATTACTTAGTTTACAAATGGAAGCTGAACAAAAAGTGAGTAAAGGAGTTTTTTTTTGCCATTTTTAGTGCCCTAATTGATAGGAGCAGACCATTTCCAAAAAAAAGTGACAGTATTGGGAACTTGCCTTGTAGCCTTCATCAATAATTTAAAAAGAATATTAATATAATTTAATTTTTCTGAGTTCAGAACAATTAAGCATATTTTTTTCTACGAAATTTAAATTTTTTTTTTTTTGTGAAAATGCTACTTTTTGTTCAGCTTCCATTTGTAAACAAAGTAATGATCCGATTTCGCTTATAATTTATACACATTATCTGGCGACTTTTTAAAAGATAACTTCATTCAAAAAAGGTTCACTTTTAAACATAAAAAAAGTTTTAAGTGATAATCTGTGTTAGGATTTATTTGATCTCAATCCTTATTGAAAATCCGCGTGTAAGTTATTCCCCAAATTTTATATTAAAAACCGAAAAATATTTGTATGGCGCTTTTAATTGCAAGGAATTTGTTAAAAACTATAAACTAACAACTGTGTTAGGTCCAAAAGAATACATATACCAAATTTAAGGAAAATCGCGAAAGATGAATCCGAAAAAGCCAATTTTTGTATCTACAATTTTAATTTTCAACCAATGATAAAAAAGTACCTATGGATACCGCATTATTTTATTTTGGTTGAGTTGGCAACCCTTTAAGTGTAAACGTCACATAATTTTTCTCCACAACAATATTTTTTTTAATTTGGAAAAAAAAAATAGTTACATCTGTTATTATAAATTTTTATTCTGATCTGTTTATAAACAAAAGTGTAGAGAATAAAAATCATTTGAAGTATGTCGAACAAACCCCGCCGTAGCAATAATAAAACAAGGAATTTGTGTGGTCAATGTAGAATGGAGGTTAAAGAAGAAGACGATTATATACAGTGTGATAAGTGCGCGAAAACATTACATGCAATATGTACAAACTTTAACAAACGTCAATATGAAAATTTATTAGCAAATGAGAGTGAGGAGTTTCTTTGTAATCTCTGTAATGAAAGTGGTGGCACAGTAAAGGATGAACTGAATGACATAAAAAAACAACTGAACAAACTCGATCAGCTGTCTAACTTACAAGAGACAATGAATTTTATGTCAAAACAATTTGATGACATTCTACGAGGGGTGGCAGAAAATAAAAAGAAAATTGAAATTGTGCAAAAAGCGAATCGTTTTTTAAAAAGTGAAGTGAAAAGTCTAAAAGATTCTATAAAATATCTGAATGATGAGCGTGTTAAGAAAGATTGCCTTATTAGTGGGGTCGTGGTGAAAGATGATGCAACAGCAGTTGATACCCTTATGGCTATTTCTAAAGAAGTCGGCGTAGAGTTAAATGAAAGTGAGATTGGTGCTGCATATTTTATTAAGAAAAGAGATGTTTCAACCAAGAAATCTTCTACTGCTGGTAAAAAACGTACTATGGTAGTAAAATTTGAGTCCAAAAAAACAAAAGACAAATTAATGTCAGCCAAGCCAAAACTTAAGGAAAGTCAGGAAACAAAATCTGTTTATATTAATGATGTTCTTAGCAGCGAAACTCTTAATGTTTTTAAATATGCGAAAACTTTAAAAACAGTTGGTTATGAGACAGTTTATACATTCAATGGTAGAGTTTACGTGAAGCGAAGTGAAGTGAAATTTCTAGACCGAAACTAATAAGAAATGAAGACGAAGTTGATGATATGCTAATGGATGCTGCAACAAATAAACTGTCACGACGTAGATCGAACTTGCAACCTCCAGTTACAGCAGAAAATTCTGAAGATGAAGATAACCATAATTATATGTCACCTGCTTAGAAATATAAGTATACATTATATAATTTTTGAAATATTTTTTTTTTCTTATTTACTTTTTTATGATTAATAATCAACATTTTGAAAATTTTCATGAATTTAATTATTATTTTAATACAATTAAATTTCAATTTTTTAATATTGTTTCTGTAAACATGAGAAGCATTTCGGCAATTGAAAAATTTAATAAATTTAAAATGATATTTTCCAATTTTCCAAAACTACCCAACATCATTGCTGTGCAGGAAACTTGGTTTTGCGCAGACCTTGTTCAAATTTATAACATTCCTGGGTATAATGTGGTACATTGTTGTAGAAGCGATAATTATGGAGGAACTTCAGTTTATATCCAAAAGAATTTACAGTACAAGGTTGAAGAGTGTCGAAGTAATGATTATGTTGAATCGATAACAATATCGTTAGAAAATTATAAGATTAATGGAAAGCCATTAAAATTTACATCGTTCTACAGGTCACAAAAGTGTAATCTTGTTAAGTTTTTAGATTTTGTTGAAATTTTGTGTAGCAGTAATGGTCGATTACCGAATATTGTTGTTGGTGATTCCAATGTCGACGTTTTACAAGAAGCATCGTCTGAAAATCTTATAAATGCGTTGTCCAGCTACAACTTTTCAAATTGTCATAATCTAATAACACGACCAGCTTCTGGGACATCCATTGATAACGTGTATACTAATACTATGGAAACTATTGTTATTGATACCATTTCATGCTCCTTGACAGACCATAATTTGATATCCTGTAAGCTTAAAAACAATGCTTTTAGTTATGAATTTACTGAAAATGTCAGAAAAGTTTGTAATTATGCACTTGCTAGAGAAAGTCTTCGTAATTATTTACTTAATTTTGAGTTAACTGGTAATCCTTCTATAGATACTTCCAAAATAATAAAGTATATTTCAAATGCAGCTAACAGTTCTACTGTAGAAAAATGTGATAAAAGGCTTATTAGAAATGAAATAACACCTTGGATAAGTAAAAATCTACATGCTTTGATTTTATTTAAAAAAAATATATTAAAACAAAGAAAAAAACGTAAATGTGATGACGTGGAAGTTAGGCTAAAACGAATAAGTAATTTAATTCGAAAAGCTTGTAAAGTTTCTATGAATAATTACTACTATAACAGCTTAAATACTATTCAGCAAGATCCAAAAAAATGCTGGAAATTTCTAAACGAATATATAGGTAGGAAATCAAAAAGTCAAATTAATGTTAAAAGCTTAAATGGAGATTTCCTAACAGACAATAAAGACAAATGTGATTTGTTTAATAAATACTTTCTGGAAATTCCAAGGACTCTAAGGCAGCAAATTGAACATTTATCAGGTGATTCTTGCAATAGGCTAAGAACGTTAAGTACACGTCAGCAATCATTTGATTTCTTTTATACAACCGATTCGGAAATTTCTGAAATAATTTCTAAACTGGATTTAACGAAAAGCTGTGGCTATGACGGAATTTCGCCGAAAATGCTTTTTGAATGTAAAGATGATGTTTCTCCCTGTTTGTCCAAGATTTTTAACAATATGATTGATTCTTCGGTTTATCCAGATGATTTGAAAATTGCCAAAATCATACCAATACCAAAGCAAAGTCATGTCACTGAAGTTGATAAGTATCGACCAATTGCGTTACTTCCATTGATTGACAAAATTTTTGAAAAAATATTGTAAGGGGTGTGGTACGGAGGAAGCTGTAGTATTTAAAAAGGGGTGTGGTACGGAGGAAGCTGTAGTAAATGTTGTAAATAATATTTGCCAAGGATTAGACAATGGTTTTAAAGGTGTGGCTGGTATTTTTTATGATTTTTCGAAGGCTTTTGACCTTGTAGATCACAAGATTTTAATAGATAAACTTCGTTATTATGGATTAAACACACGAGCAGTGAAGTTGCTGAAAAATTATTTAACTTTTCGAAGACAATATGTGGAAATTAATAACTGCAAAAGCTTTATTGGTGTTGTTGAGAATGGTGTCCCACAGGGCAGTGTGTTAGGCCCACTACTTTTTAAGATTTATATTAATGATTTAATGAATCTGGGATTATTTGGGAATCTATTTTTATATGCTGATGATATATGTCTTTTTTACTAGTATAAACACGAAATTGCGCTGAAGGTGCATATGGAACGAGATTCAGCTTTAATAACAGAGTTTGTGAGGTTAAACAATTTTTTTGTTGTTGTTTTTGTTTTTTCTTTGATATTTTAAATTTTGAATCTCGCTCCTAGACGAGAACAAGAAATTCTCATTGAGTTTGTGATTTAACATAACAAATATCTCTAAAAATTCTAATAACAAAGTCCCCTGAAGATTTCCTTAGGCAGGAATGCTTTTCACAATTTGTTAAATAAGTTTTGGGACTTTAATTGCACATTTAATTACTATAAATGCAATTAATGTTTATCCCGATGAAAATAAATTCAAACTTGGTTCTAAATGCTGAAAAAACTAAGTTAATAAGATTTAAGCCTTACTCTGATAAACTAAACTTCAGTATTTTTATAGATGGGAAAAAAGTTTTTGAAACCTTTCAAACGAGATACCTAGGTGTGTATTTGCAAAGTAATTTGTCATGGGATACACATATTAAAAGCCTAAAATCAAAAATTGGGTCAGCTATTGGTTTAATTTATAAATTTAAGAATAAGTTTAACACAAGAACTAAGTTACTTATCTATAATGCATTGATACATAGTCATCTCAATTACCTACCCATTATATATGGTTACAAAAAAAGCAACGAGCTTAGGTCTTTACAAAGAGTTTAAAACAAAGCGCTAAAAACTGTTTTTAGTCTACCTCAAATGTATTCAACTCTATCTCTTTATAAAAATGTTGCTGAAACAGTGCTGCCTGTACATGGATTGTATAAAATGCAACTATTAATACATGTCTTTAAAGCTCTGCACAATATTGGCCATCATACCATAAATTTTTCTCGAAATCAATCAGTATTTAATACAAGAAACAATACGAATCTTTGGATAGCAAGATGTAGGCTGGAAACAACAAAGCAACGTGTGGAACATATGGAACATATGGGTAGTTTGGAGTACAATGGATTGCCTCATGACTTAAAGTGTATTGAAAGAATATCTCTTTTTAAGAAAAAGCTAAAAGAATATTTACTTCAAAATTTGGAAATGCTTCTTTTGTAATAATTAATTGAATTTGTAAAATTTAACTTTTCTTTTCAAACTTTTTCTTATTTTTATTTTTTTTTTTTCTTTTTGTATAAAAATTTAAGCTAAGTTTTTTAAAGTATATACCTTTTTGCCAACTCGCCTCAATAATGTCCTAGCGACGCTGAGGCAACATCTTTATTTGTAAAAAATTTTTTTCTGAATAAAAAAAAATAATACAAAAAAAAACAAAAATGGGTGAATTATCAAGTTATTAGTAAATCCTGACTATTTGCATTTAAGTTCTGCAGAGAGTTAGCTGGTGTTATACTGTTAGTCCAAAAAATAATATGTATATAATTACCAATTCTGCACTGGGCAAAAATAATACTGATATAATGTAACCAGAATAAAAATAATTTTTAATATTTTATTAATATAAAAACTTTATCTGCATAAACAATGTGGTAATCAAATTTTATTTCATATAACCACTGCTTTCAAATAAATTTATTTTAGCACAATTTTATATGCTCCGATGACTTGTTAAGGTATTATATTGTTTTATATGTGTCATGGTAAAACAAATTCTAATATTTCACATTATTTGGTAGCCAAAACAAAATATATCTATTTATTATTTAGGTGGTAAATATGGGAAAGTGTTTTTTTTTTTGTGCCAAATAGTGCTATGCATACATTTGAAACTATTTCAAATAAATATAGCCAACCAATACCGCAGGTGTATGTGCCTACAGGTGATATGTTATAATTAAATTTTCATGAGAAATATAAATACTATAGCAAAATATTTTTATTTACATTCAATTTTACAGCTAAATAGTTTCTCTTTTAACACCTATTTTGACTGAATGTAACATTAATGTTTAGTCTCCAATTATCAATTACAATATTAGATAATATATTGCCTTTAAAACTTAAGGCCTCATTAGTTGTTACTTTCTGTTGCCGTTCTGTGTCGTTCTGTTCTGTAGGTAATATTTTGTAATTACTTTTTCTGTGAAAGGAATTAGCTGTTTTAAAAAGTAAAAGAAAATCTAACCAAAAACATTCAAATCAGGGAAGATTAATGCGATTTTAAAATAGTACCAACCTGCATATAAAATAGTACTTTTTCGGCATCCAAAGTATAAAAAAACAAACAACAAGTGTATGCATAAATTTGGTTTTACCAATTTTTTTTTTACCCTCCAAAATAAACAATTACAAATGAAACAAAAAAAAAAATATATTAAAAAAAAAAAAATATGTTAAGAGGTAAAAACAAAATTTTGAGGTGAAAAACTTTTTTGGATATAAAAAACTAAATTGCGTGGTAAAAAATATGTTTGAGGTAACAAAACTATTTTTGAGGTGAAAAAAAAAATTTGTGGAGAAAAAAGAGGGGCTACGAAATAACCCCCAATGAAATAACACCCAAACGACAAAATGAAATAACCCAAAATGAAATAAATCCCAAAAAAATGAAATAAGTCCCAACAAAAAAAATGAAATAATTCCCAAAAGAAATGAAATATTCCCCAAAGGTGAAAATGAAATAACACCCAAAATTTGGGGGTTGTTTCGTAATGAAATAACTCCCAAAGGAAGAAATGAAATAACCCCCAATGAAATAAGCTCCAAAGAAATGAAATATGTCCCAAATTTTTTTTATTTTTTGTTTTCATATTTTTGATTCTTTTGTTACACTGTTCAGTTTTTCTGCGTGGCCGCCTGCGGCCGATCTTAGGGGTTTTCTCCTCCATAAGACGCGGCAGGTGGCTTCGCTGAATACAGTTTTCCTGCGCGCGTCTCATTATCTTCCCTAGTGTGACGCGCGCAGGGAAACTTTATTAAGCGAAGCCACCTGGCGCGTCCCATGGAGGAGAAAACCCCTAAGAGCGGCCGCAGGCCGCCACGCAGAAAAACTAGCAAATATTAAAAATATTTCACTTTTAACAAAATGAAATATCCCCCAAAAAATATGAAATAACCCCCAAAATAATTACATATGAAATAATCTCCAAAGAATTTAAATTTTGGGCTTTATTTCATTGGGGGTTGCTTCATAATGAAATAATCTCCAAACCGTAAGATGAAAAAAATGAAAAAAACCCCCAAACAATTTTACACAATTTTTTTGGGGGTTATTTCATTTTTGGCCGTTGGGGGTTATTTCATTGGGGGTTATTTCGTAGCGCCGAAAAAAGAATTTGCTGTGAATTTTATATATTATTCACCTCTTAGCGTCCGGTGGAAAAATATGACGTTATATTTTATACACCAGACACTACAATGAATTCTAATAATTTACAGTGCATTATACACCAATTTGAATGGAAAATTTAGAGGTACTTTCACATTGTCACTCATTACTTTTGAACCGCTGGACCAATTTTGCTCATATTCAATACCAAACTTTTCGGAAAAATGTGCATAAAGCTATATAAAAATGAGCAGTGCGTACTAAGAAAATTAGCCGATATTGATTTAAAAAATTATAAAAAATTTTAAATTTTTTCTTAAATTCACTAAATTTTTAATATTTTTTGAATGTGCTTTTCATATCTTGTTGTATTGAATTACGTTTGTCACAGTTTTTTGCGAATTTAATTTTTGTATGTAGTAGCAAACAAATTTGTTCGTGAACTGATTCGATTTTAAAAACACGCAGCTAATAGTCAATTTCACATTTTTTTATTATTTACTTTTTTCAAAATCAAAATTAGTTAATAATAATTATAAATCTTAGTGATTGAATTCAATAATTAGTTTAATCGATTAATAAAACTTTAATACAATCATCTGTAATCAGTCGCACTCAGTGAATATGTGATTGAATTCACAGCGTTTGGTCCCAAATTAATTCCATGTTCATATGGGACTGCAAATCGAATTAATAATTATTGAATTTTAAAGGGACCAAGAAATTCATACATAGAAAAATTTGTAAATCGTACTACATAAGTCATAGGAGTATCATGGTACATTTGAGGTTTAAATAGTACACTCAAAAAAAAAAGTTTGTAAAGTCAGCAAAAAATTTTGCTGAGTCAGCAAAATTTTTGTCAGGAGGATGCTTGCAAAAAAGTTGCTAATGTCAGCAAAATCTTTTGCTGAAAATCAGCGAGCTGATTTTTAGCAACAAAATTTGTAGATTCAGCAAAAGTTTTGCTAACACTTAGTAGATTAGCAATACAAAAGCCTTGCTAGAAATTAATAAATTTTTTGCTGAATTTTAGTAGACTGAAAAAAACGCAAAAAATTTGTAGAAAAATTGTAATTTAGTTAATTTATTTGCTGAAAATCATAAAACATATTTTTGTGATTCTTTTAAAAATAATTTACTATAATAACGAAATATAAAAATTTTCATTTTTCCACATTGACGACATGAATTAATTTAATATCTGAAAATATATAGAAATAAATATATATAACATAACAAAAATTGTCTTTCAATTACTTACATCAATGGTTGTCTAAATGATGCTGTCGCAACTGCCGAAGATAATTATAGAAACGAAACGAAAAAATAAACAAAAACAAACGAAACGAAAAAAACAACCCTTTGTGCAATATGAAAAAGGAACCATAAAAATCTACCTAAGATGTGTGTCTTTGTCTTTCGCTTGACTCTGTCTACATTTCTGTATATATTTGTTTGCAATTTGACCACACATATAAACATTTAGTTTAAATAAATAAATATTTTATTTTGTCTTTTATTTAATTAATAGACAATTATTTTCACAAGCCGGTGACAACGCAAAATTTAAGTTATTTTAATCCTCAATTTTGTTTTATGTATGAAAAACAGATACAAAAGTCTTCCATGGTTGATTTTTTTATATGTCTTATTAGAGTTGTACTTTTTAGTATCATTTTCCTCTTCTCTACTACATCTTGACATGCCGCGACATCTACTTCATTCTGCGTATATCTTTCAATCTCGTTGTCGTCCACACTATTAATGTGCTTATCAGCACAATTTTTTTTAGCAAAATTAATTAGTAAAACATTAGTATATTAGTAAAGCATTAGTATAAAACAGTTAAGTGCTGAATAAGTATAACAAAAATTTTAGCTGAAAACACGATTTTAGCAAAAAATTTTACCAAAAAATAGTATACCTGATTTACAAGGCGTTTTACTAACTTTTCTACTAACTTATTTTTTTAAGTGTACCATAAAAAGTAGTATAGTACCAACTTTATCATCACTGATTCAAATATTGAGAAAAAGTTTTCACAACAAACTAATTTATACGCACTTTAGGCTGTCACTTAACGTTGAATTCTATTTTCAACAGATTTGTCCGCAACAGAACAGAACGAAAAAGTGAAAACTAACCACACATACAGACTTTCAATTGAACAGAAACAAAACAGCTGATTCGTAACAGAACAGAACGTACAAACTAATTCTGCCTTTAGTTTTGCAAATTCTCTTTTTTTTTAATACACTGTAACGTATACGTTATATTATGTGTGTATATTAATAAGTATACGATGTGTAGTCCAAGTATGACATGAGTGATTTCATATTAAAGTTTAATAATTGAACTCAATACAATTTTGCGTTCTCTAATACACTGAGTGAAGGCCTATTAGTGAAGCTCTATTTTTCTAGAATAATTCAATGAAACATACCAAAATCTTGAAAAATTTTGATATTTTAAATAAATATAGTTAAATCAATATATTAAAAAAAAAATCGGTTAATTTTTTTCAGATATTTTAAACATTTTCATTGAAATAGTTTTCGTTTGCACTATTTTTAGTACAAAATTCAATTAGGCCCACTAAAAACTGGAATATTTAAAAATTAAGACATACTGGCTATGGTGATGGAGTCGGTTTTTAAAAGCCATGTTTGTGTACCTTGTACACTCATAAAAAAAAGTTTGTAAAGTCAGCAAAAAATTTTGCTGAGTCAGCAAAATTTTAGTCAGGAGGATGCTAGCAAAAAAGTTGCTAATGTCAGCAAAATCTTTTGCTGAAAATCAGCGAGCTGATTTTTAGCAACAAAATTTGTAGATTCAGCAAAAGTTTTGCTAACACTTAGTAGATTAGAAATAAAAAAGCGTTGGTAAAAATTAATAAATTTTTTGCTGAATTTTAGTAGACTGAAAAAAACGCAAAAAATTTGTAGAAAAATTGTAATTTAGTTAATTTATTTGCTGAAAATCATAAAACATATTTTTATGATTCTTTTAAAAATAATTTACTATAATAACGAAATATAACAATTTTAATTTTCCCACATTGACGACATGAATTAATTTAATATCTGAAAATATATAGAAATAAATATATATAACATAACAAAAATTTTCTTTCAACTACTTACATCAATGGTTGTCTTAATGATGCTATGACGAAACTGCCGAAGATAATTCTAGAAACGAAACGAAAAAATAAACAAAACAAACGAAACGAAAAAAACAACCCTTTTTTTGCAATAAGAAAAAGAAACCGTACAAATCTACCTAAGATGTGTGCTTTTGTCTTTCTCTTTACTCTGTCTACATGTCTGTATATGTTTTTTCATGGTTGATTTTTTTACTTGTCTTGTTAGAGTTGTACTTTTTAATATCATTTTCCTCTTCTCTACTACATCTTGACATGCCGCGACATCTGCTTATCAGCACAATTTTTTTTAGCAAAATTAATTAGTAAAACATTAGTATATTAGTAAAGCATTAGTATAAAACAGTTAAGTGCTGAATAAGTATAACAAAAATTTTAGCTGAAAACACGATTTTAGCAAAAATATTTGCTAAAAAATAGTATACCTGATTTACAAGACGTTTTACTAACTTTTCTACTAACTTATTTTTTTGAGTGTAGGTTTCGGTTTTTTTTTAAAGTTAAGTTTTCAAATATTGAATAAACCGGGTTTTCGTTGTAGAATATCCTATTCTTTTTAGCCTCAATATATTAGAAACCGTAGCTTTAGAAAATTCATTATTAAAAACCGAATGTTTTTGAATTTTTTTTTAAAAATTAGTTTTGTATAAAAGAGGTTCATGCAAGATAGCTTCTTTTCATCTTAAAGTTTCACATATAAAAGACATTAAAAATTTCTATAACCTTAAAATTTAGTATTTTTCTGTGTTATTTTGGAGTTGTTGCAGTGTTATGATTATGTCATGTTATATTTCATATTTAACCCTTTACTGCATGTTGTTACTTATATGTAACGAATAATTTGAATGAATGCAGCACCTGCTTATAACATAAGCACATTTTTTTTTTATTAAATATGATAAAGCCGCATCTCTATTGCAATATTCAACAACTTATAAGTCCAAAACAATGGTACATTTTAAAAATTTACCATTTTTTTGTGGCGAGAGAATTGAGAGATTGCTGCCAAAAAATATGGCATTTTTGTAATTTTTAAATAATTACAATTTAAAGGCAGTAATAATTAAAAAGTTATTAAAAAAAACTTATAAGATATAAAGTAAAATCGATATGCTTTCCAACACACATATCTTGGTTTTTATATAACATATGCCAACTAAATATCTGTACAAAATTCATATAAAGGGTCCGCCAAATAACTTTTTTTTTTTTGAAAATGCTATAAAAAAAAACTACTGAATATTTTCTCAAATTCTTTTTTTATTTGAAAGTACAATCCTTCCGGTTAATAATGGAAAATAATTTCATTCAAATGGCTGCCTCGGCTGGCCATGCAGTAGCCTACACGATCGGTCCAATTTTTAAGCACATTATCGATTGTGTGCAGTTATATTTCCTCCTATTCAATTTTTGTAAACAAACATTCGTTCGACATGGCCCGATAACGATCGCCATTGACTGTAACGGCCACTCCTTCTCATTTTCGAAGAAAAACGGCCCAATTATGCCTCTGGACCAAAATCCGCACCAAACAGTGACTCGTTTTGGGTGTATCGGCTTTTCAATGTATGCGTGCGGGTTTTCTGTGCCCCAAATGCGACAATTTTGCTTGTTTACATACCCGCCAAGATCAAAATGAGCTTCATCTGAAAAGATGATTTTTTTGGCAAAATCGGCATCTTCTGTAAGTCCATGATTTTCAAAGTAATGTCGCAATATTTCCCAGCGTTGTTCAAGCGTATACACAACCATATTCGTTCAGCGGAAGGATAAAACTAATTATCTGTCAAATCAGACATGAGCTAAGTGTTACCATTCACGAAATAAGCACTAGTTGAAAAAAAAGTTAGATGGCGGACCATTTATAAATTATTGCTAAGTAAGCATGTTATTTTTAAAAATGTGAGTCAGTAAAATTTTAGATTATAAGCAATATTACCCTCACAATATTTTTTCCGTAAAGACTACTAAATATACACATTAAATTAATTGAAAATCAGTTAAAAACAGGACTACTTACTTTTCGTTTAAAACAATTGTAGTTATGAGTTTATTTTCAACTGTTGAATATTAATTGACAAAATTCATAAAAACAATAGATTGTATTCCTTTATTTCAATACTCAATACAATATAACAACTTTTTGTTTTGAATAGAAAATTTTAACTGAATATGTTAACTATTGCGGAAAGTCTGTTTTTTGTTTAGTTTGTTTATTGAATAACAGACAGAAAGTTAAAAAATATATTTCTTTGGTAATTTAATTGTATATTCCATTGAAACAACTTTACCGATTAAACTTTTAAATGACTGTTGATTTTTTATGGAAAAGTTCTTGTGAGTGTATAAATATTTAAATGTGAAAAAATGCAAACTGACAGTGGTGCAAAGCTCTTGTTGAAAGTGTGCCATGAAGACTAGTGACAGTGATGAAATAAAAGGGGAACCAACAAATTATTTAAAAAAAATTTAACTAATAGTTTAGTTACCACATTTTAATAGTTGGGCTAATTAGTTGTCCATTTAGAGTTTTTAAAGAAAATAATTTCTTCTCAGTGAATTGATATGTTTTTGTTTTTTATGTTATATGCTATCGCTGCAACATTGTATTTCAAATATATTTCACCAATAAATGTTTTGGAAAAAAAATTTTAAACTTAGAATTAGTTTGAACAAAAGAGAGAGAAATAAAGTGCCAACCGAATAGAAAAGTGTATATTAATGGCAACAACTTATAAATTCAGTTAGTACGACGATATTTACATTATATTTTTGAATATTTTACGTGTTGCAAATAAAATTCATTTGAATAAAACGAACTTTGTTGTGAAAACTAATGATAAGTTGTGCCAACCGTCCGAAATTCGTAATAACCGAATTTGAGTCGTAGTAGCCGAATTTCAGTTGGCAAATAGCTAAATTTTTCTCTGTGTGCTGTGTGGGCTAATTAGATGACCACCACTTTATATAACTACTTCTTTTGAAATATTTGTAAGCTGGAAAGTAATGATATTTGGTACATAATTTTTATTATCATTATTTTTGTCCATATAGACAAACACTTGTTTTTGATATGAATGATATATCCTTTTTTGGCGCGACATCGCTATATAAAAGTATTAATGTCGGAAATGACAATTGTACTTGCCATTACCAAATATGTACTTATGTAACCACTTATATAATCACTTGTGGGTATTGTAGTGTAATACTTAGCGCGTTGGACTGTTACCCAGATGTTTCCGGGTTAAATCACCGGCGGCGACAGCATAAATTTAGAAAAATAATATGTATGAGTTTTCTGTCCCTCATGCGTATTGCAGCGTACACCTTCGGTGTTCACATAGCACTTAACCCCACCGAAGTATAATAATGAATCAGGGCTATGAACAAAATGCTTCAACCAACTCTTCATCAATTGCCGAGCAACAACTGTTCAAAGACTTATCATCTCGAGCAAAAATTGTGATCTTACTGTTTTCCCTAGCAAGGATGCAGGTTGTATGCAGCTTACCCTAATCCCTTACAAGGATGCAGGTTGTAATGCAGAAAGTTTCATATCGTGGATTATACACGATCAGTACCGATTTTCACGAGTGATTTCCGATTGTGTTTAGTGTTTTTGAGTAAGTAGTAAAAAATAATTAGTCATTTAACTGTTTCTGAAGAGCTAGCACGTAGAGCTATAAAAAAATAAATTGATTACATTACATGCCTAAAATGTTAACAACAAAAAATTAATATCTGTAGAATTTTATGTGAAATAAAATATACTTATATAGTTACTTTTATTTATTATAAAATTACTTTTAATCGTAATAATGTAGACATGAAATATGATTTTACTAAAACCCATGACATCACAGCTTTTTATAAACGCTGAAATCCGCGCTTACTTTGCCCAAAAGTAATGCTTCCAAGTGGGAATTCGCCATATAAAAATCAATGCATATATAAGCAGGTTTGTAAGGGATTCTGTTTGGCTTACTCCCTTACAAACCTGCTTGCATGTAAGCGGCGTTTTTTACAGGGCACTGATTTGATTTTTTTGATTTATATTTATTTTACTATCCCATACAACAAGATTTACATCTTATGATTACAGTATGGGAATTAAAAAGTTAATTACATAAATTGTAAAAAAAAAAAAAAAAACATTTAATTAAAAATAAAAATAATAATAATAAATTATATATTAACAATAATCAGCACATAAAAATCATGTAAATCAGCCATATTCAAAAGCTCTTAAAAAAGTAATAATATAAAAATTAAAATAAAATTAAATTAAATAAGATATAAAATTGACATAGTATATAAAATAGAAAAAAATGTGTTTGAACTTTTTTTTATATAAGCAAATTATTGTTATCGAGAAAAATGTCTTGTAATATCTTTTTTGAAGTTAATTGTGTTGTTGTTTGTTTGGAAATTATTCGGAAGGTAGTTCCAAAGATGGACAGAATGGAGAAAAAAATGTGTTTTTGATGCCTCACTGCGATGTCTAAAAGTTGTAATCTTTTTACCCCTCACAGACCTCGAGAAGGTTAAGCGGTTATGAAGATATGATGGCTCCTTCAGGTATATTATCTTGTGCAGTAAAGTAAGTACCTTGATGTTCAAAAGGTCTTGAAGAGACATACCATACAATTTTCCGGAATAAGTTGATACTCTACTATTTTTTCGTAGGCCAAAAACGTATCTTATCACATTATTAAAAATTTTTCTTAACTTATCCATACTATTTGCATCACAATTTGCAAAAACTTCGCAGCCATATAATAGGCAGGGCATTAAGTAGACCTTGGCGATGAGCATACGTATATTTATAGGAGTGTAAAATTGAGTTTGCCACAGTGTTCGCAACATATAATATAATTTACCAACAATACTGGTAACATGGTTAGACCAACTTAGGTTATTATTAAAAATAATACCTAAGTTTTTAGCAGATGAGACAATTTCAATCCGCTGGTTGTTTAAGATAACATCAAAATTGGTGTTTATCTTCGTGGTTTTTTTATGTATAACTATGCATTTAGATTTTCTCGGATTAAGGCATAAGTTATTTGATGTTGCCCAAAGATAAATATTCTTTAAATCATCATTTAGTTTTCTAACGTTTTCACCGATAGTCTGTATTGAACTACTTATATAGAGTTGCACATCATCAGCATATAGGTGTATTTTAGAATGCTTAACATGTTGCGGTAGGTCATTCACATATAATGAAAATAGCAGTGGGCCTAGAATAGAACCCTGTGGAACTCCCTTGTTGACGGGTAATGCAGGTGAATAAATATTGTTCAAAAAAACCGACTGTGAGCGACCAGACAAATAAGACTCGATTAATCGTGTTGATGTGTTTGAGAAATTAAACAGCCTTCTCAGTTTCATAGTGAGTATGTCATGATCAACTGTGTCGAAGGCTTTCGAATGATCAAGCAGAACTAGTATATTTATTTTACCAACATCCATTTCAGACCGAATATCCTCACTGACATTAATTAGTGCTGTTACACAACTGTGTTTTGAGCGAAACCCTGATTGACAAGCAGTTAGCAAATTTGAATTGTTCAGATATTCATTTATCTGCAGATGCATAAGTTTTTCCATAATTTTAGAAAGGTACGGAATAATTGCGATGGGTCTGAACTCTGAATTTGATTTGGGAACAGGTATTACTTTTGCATGTTTCCATTGCATAGGAAATACACTGGAAGTAAATATTTTGTTAAAGAATATTGTTATAAACGGCAGCAAACGCGGAAGAAGAATTTTGATGAATCTTGGGTCAATATTGTCATATCCAATAGAGTTTGACTTAACCGATGATATCGCTTTGAGGACTTCAAATTCGTTTACACAGCGAAATTCAAACTGGCTGTCAAGATTTTGATTTGCATAGCTATTGCGATTGATGAGGTTATTTACCGGGGGGTTATTACTACTCGTGGGTATGTTGGTAAAAGAAATATTTAGTTCGTCCGCAGGCACTGTTATTGTGTTTCATGCTTGAAAACATATTTCCGCACCTTTCATCTCTTCTCCATCCCCTTTCCAAAGAAAGCAATACATTAATAAATAGGAAGAAATTTTTGGTTGTTTTCATAGTTAGTGCAAAAAACAACATTGAACATTGAAATAACTATAGAATGTAATTAAAATAGCTTGATATTGAAATATGACAAATTTGTTCGCATCATAAATGTAATTGGCAGTTTTTGTGGTTTTCACAATTGTTATTTAGTTTGTTGTACATATTTGTGAAAAAATTATTTTGATATTCGAAACAAAATATATATTTTACTGCAGGCATTAATGCACACTTTTAATCATTGTAAACTTCATGCAAACATAAAATAAATTGAATATTTCAATGAAAACTTATCAATTTTTCATTTTACGGTGTGAATGCATACATAAATAAAAATATTTCATTTGTAATATTTAAATATGTTGTGTTACAGTGAGTCTATGCATAAAACAGTATAGTTTAAAATTATGAATTTTTACATAAACACTAAGGAACGATTACAGAAAATTCATATGGAAACCATCAACAAATGTGTTAGTTAGGGTCACAGTTAGTAGCAAACGGGACAATGCACAGTGGTAAAATACTGTCATAACTCTATAACTTCTTTGTTTATTAATTTAAATAACTGAAATTTGGTGCATGAATAAAGGATACACTTTCCTATCTGTCACCCGAATTTAAGTGACATACCCTGCGGGAAATGGACCAGTCACTGTTATGGTCATGTGACTAGAACTTTGTGTGTATGAACCTGTCCTAATTTCGGTTCTGTTACATGAAAGTGAGCGGTACTTTTAATATGGGCTTCTCAGAGGAGGTGACAATATGCTACCTGTGAAGCACATCGAATAACTAGACCCTTCAGACTGAAATGAATATACTACGGGACAAGTTAGAAGTAGGTAGAGTCAAAGTATGAACATTTTAGGATTTATGTGATATCACGTGACTGGTGTAGGTGTACGTATCTTAGAACTGAAGAAAAATTTTTGAAGAAAAACTAGTCCCATATTAAGCGCAATGTGTTCTGTAGTAGGGGTAGTTTGAAGAGTTTTGAGACGTACCACAGCACTGGTCTAAGGGGTACATGGTGCCGGGCATGCGAAAAGTAATTAGCAAGTAACATGTCACTTTTATTCAGCGTATGTCATATTATGCACGAGTTGCTAAATAGCCCGTCCGGAACCAAGCAATGCACTTTTCCAAAACAGTGTGTCTTACCCCGTGTTCAAAAAAACGTTAAAAGAGGCACAACAAAAATCAATTTTATAATTAGCTTATTTTGTCTATACACAACAAAGATCGCGACGTTTGGCGAGAAATTGCCATACCTTCAACCCTGGTCACAGTTCCGTGTTCAGTTCTTTTAAACCAGTGGAGTGTTACGTGTTCATTTCTACTGTCACATAGTCGGTACAGATAAAATTCCTTCAGTGTTATGTCTGCTGTGTAGCAGTCAAGGGACTGCATCCTTTGGCACTAATTGCCATGTTTTCATCCACTGCTAACGGTTTTGAACCAGTTCATTGACCAGTAATAACTTCAACTGCAACGGCCCCAGTTGCTGCGGTACACTTTAATGTTATGTTACTTTTTCTCCAGTTATGCTGATATATCATGATATATCTGGTACCAACCAGTGAATGTTTTGTCACTATAACTATAGTCACGTGATTGTTCATTTCACCAAAATTAACAGTTTTTGGTGCAACAAAATTTTGGTTTCACCAGTTTCGTAACGTGCCCCCAAATCATATATCACAGATTTGTCACTTTGGATCAATAGACCCTTCGTTTCCCGCCGGGTAAATACAGGTGTTGGCCAAGCTAGTATGGACGTGTGCGATAGATGAATTTTCTTCATTTAAATCTGCGGGTCCAGATGGGATCTATCCTTGTCTCTTACAGAGAGGGATGGACTTCATTGTCCCACAACTGGTTAGGATATTTAGATCGAGTCTATTATTCGGGCATGTACCGAGACCCTGGAGGGAGGTTAGAGTGGTCTTTATACCGAAGGCTTGGAAAAAGTTCGAGCAGCTACCTAAGTCATTCAGACTAATTAGCCTGAGCTCGTTTCTCCTCAATACAATGGAGAAAGTCTTGGATCAGTATATTAGGGACACTTACCTCAGACGAAAGCCGATACATGAGCTACAGTTCGCGTATCAACGGGGTAAGTCTACCGAAACTGCTATCCATCATGTTGTCACTACGATAGAACGGGCACTGGAGGCAAAGAACATTGCCCTTTGTGCATTTATTGATACACAGGGCGCTTTTGACAACACGTCCTACGATGCGATTAGGGTATCCATGGCTAGGAAGACCATTCCTCCAATCATAATTAACTGGACATTGGAGATGCTCCGCTCTAGGATAATGACGTTCGGAATACTTGTAGGACCGTGAATGCGACCAGAGGGTGTCTTCAGGGTGGCGTTTTGTCGCCATTACTATGGACACTGGTCATTGATGAATTAACGAGTTGGGTTTCAGGACTTATGGATACGCCGATGATCTTGTCATTTCCGTTGTGGGCTGGGATGACAGGACCATCTCCGCGCGTATGCAACAGGCTCTGAACTTCACTATTTCGTGGAAAAGGGGTTGTCTGTCAATCCGTCGAATTAAATCCTGTTACCATTCACGAGAAGGAGAAAACTTAACGTGTCTATGCCGGTCGTTGAGGGTGTGACGGTTGGCTTCTCTAGCAGTGTTAAGTATCTTGCACTGACTCTTGATAGCTCCCTTAGCTGGAACGAACATCTTGACCACGTCTCCAAGAAGGCCACCAGGGCATATTATGCCTGCCAGAGGCTTTTCGGGAGAACATGGGGCCTAAGGCCACAAATATTCTACTGGTCGTTCAATACTATTGTTAAACCCATGATCACCTATGCTGTCCTTGCATGTTGGCCAAAAGTTGAATGCTCTTAAGAGAATCTACCGTCTTGCGTGTGTTGGCATTACAGGGCCGGCGGAACTTGCCCGACGGATGCTTTGGGGGTTATGCTGGGGATCCCGCCATTGCATATTTCTGTAAAGAGAGGTTGCCAGTATGGGTTCCTCTAGACTTAGTGAATTCGTTAGAATGGGGGGGGGGGGCGACCTAAGGGGTCACATGAGGATCGCGCGAATCTTAATAGATGACCCGATTTCTAAGGTTGCGGACAGAGTGTCACCGGAGTAAATCTTTGATAGATATTTTGATGTGTTATTGTTTGACAGAGACATGTGGACCACTCAATCCTGGGAACCGGATAATGGTTCTTAGGTGTGGTTCACTGATGGCTCTAAGCAGTCGAATGGGAACACGGGTGCGGGCGTCTTTGGACCAGGCTTCCAGCGTGCTTTACCTATGGGAAAATATCCGTCCATTTTTCAGGCGGAGATTTGGGCCATCTGTGTCTGTGCAAGGGAATGCCTGCGAAGGGGAACTCGCAGATCTCGCAGATCTCGCATCTACATTCTTTATGCCAGTCAGGCTGCACTGAGGGCCTTAATGGCTTATAAGGTGTCGTCTGGGTTGGTCATGGAATGCACTCTCTCAATAGGCTCGGTAGGGGCAACTCTCTAACATTGGGGTGGATTCCTGGTCATGAGGGGCATGAGGGCGACGATAGGGCAGATTGTCTTGCCAACCGCGGGGCCCGAAGGCCCTTTATTGATAATGAACCATTCTGTGGAATACCTGCGGGGTATGTTAGGGAAAGGCTCAGGGCATGGAGAGAGTCTGAATTCTCTGGTTACTGGGAAAACTCTTCTGGTCAGCGCCAGGCTAAAAGATTGTTCTCTTTTTCTTTTTCTTGTCGCTTGAAAGGGGGGGGGGGTTTGAGGACCCTGGCGTCGTACTTAACTGGACACTGTAATCTCAGATACCATCTGCACAAGAAGGGTCAATCGGACATGGATATGTGTAGGTTTTGCGAGATGGTGTCTGAGACCTCGGAGCATGTTCTCTGCGAATGTCCCAGGCTTTGTGATAGGAGACTTAGGTTTCTAGGTGATCGCTTCATTTCGCCTTCCGACATCGCAAACATTTTGCCTAAAAGGATAATTGGCTTTAAAGGTAGCTTGAATCTGTAGGTAACTTTAGGCAGCACAAAAGTTATGTGTAAAAGTATAAACTTTTTTTTAGATATTTATATATTTGCTGTTAAACTTTTATTATTTTGTCAAATTTAGTTCGGTATAAATTGTTGGTAATAAAAATAATAATACATTTTAAGGTGAAAATAACGCGCTGAGTCCAAAAAGGAAACTACAATTGTAATTAAGTTGCAGTAAGTTGCATTTTTGAGCTAATCGCATGATTTTTACCTTAGAAAGGATTTTTTACTACGACAGTCTTAAAAAAGTAAATGATTTTCAGAAAATGTATTTAAACCCAATAAATTTTCAAATTTGCACATATATTGTCTTAGTTACTTTCAGAAATTTTCTTTCATACCAACTCCTGAATTATGTTATTTAGGACAATTACGTTTTAGCCTATATCATGACAATATTTTTTTAATTTTTTTTATTGAGAGTACCGGCCATTTATCCAAAATATTTCGGCCACGCTGATTTTGATGGCATACCCAGTTTTTTGGCTTAAGAGCCATATAATTCGCATAGTCTTGCATAAGTCTTGCATACATAAAATTTTAAAATTCAAATATATTATCTCAGTTTTTTATCTTAGACACATAAAGACCTTCACTAAAATTCGGGTATCAAATTTGGTTAATAAGTGTACAGCATTAACAAGTAAATCTACGTTTTTTCTCAGTTTTAACAATATTTTACTAATTCTACACAATCTATTATCCCATTTCGCAATTGATATTTTGTACATGATCAAAAAACAAATCTGGACAATTATTTCGTGTAGAAATTAAAAATAACAGTCCACTTCATGGAAAAAAAAGCGAAATGTGACTTCTGAAATCATCTTTTAACATAATATGCAGATAGCTCAAAAATTATTTCAAAAAAGTTTATACTTATTTGCGTAAGTTATTTTAACAAACACTTTCATTAAAGTGAATGTCTACAAAATATTTTCATGTTTTATTTTAAAAATGTTCACATACAAGTCTCATATATGGGCAGGGCTTCAGTGTCTATTCTAAATCTTCTGGACCGTGTTCAGGGGAGGGCGGTGAAGCTTATCAATGACAGCAGTGTATCCAACTCTATTGATTCAATGGAGCATTGTAGGAATGTGGGTTGTGTGACACTTTTCTATCGATAGTACCATGGGAGGTGCTCATCTGAGATAAGTGAACTTATTAATCGAGCCCGAGTTTTTATTCGTAATACTCGCTTATCTAGTAGAGCACATCCGTTTGTAGTTGATTGTCCTGTGTTTCGCACAACGCATTACAGAGAAAATTCGTTTTTTAGTCGAACGATTCGTATGTTGATCAAACTTCCCACAGAAGTCTTCCCTGTTACTTACAATTTAGAAAAATTTAAATCAAATATCCACAAACACTACTCCCTCTTTCCTCCCTCCCATACCCAATTTTCCTGATCAATACAATGCACTGCATGAGTAGGGGGCATCATTAAAGTGAATATCTAAACATTTGTTCCTGTTTTATTTTAAAAATGTTCACATATTTGAATGAATTTCAAAATAAGTTTATTACAATTCAGCAAGCGTTTCGCAAATATAAACTTTTTTTGGTGTACACACAATTTTTTAAGACATATATATATTAGGGATGGTCGATTTAAAAATCGCTCAACGTACAAGGAAAATCGTACTCTAAGGATCAAAATAAGAAACTTTGCCGAAGGAACCATACCTCTAAAACAAATTCTGATGTCCCGACTTTTTACCCGTAATGTCAAATTTTGAAAAATCCCACTTTGACCTATTTAGAGTGTCCCAATCGAATCCAACCCAATCGAATATAATTTATACATTCATCTGCTAGAGCGTCTTCCGGAGAAGAAATAGAGACCCTAATCTTGGAAAGACTCCTCCTACTTTCAGAAATATCTTTATACCGAGATTTGTACATTTTGCTATAAAAACACGGCTAAAACGACCATATTTCAACTTAAATTTTATCCCCTTAAAGGTTATGAATGATGATTTATGCATTAGCGCGTCTCCCGGAGAAGAAGTAGCTCCCATAATCTTGGAGAGATTCCTCCTACTTTCTGAAATATCAAAGTGGGCTTTTTCAAAATTTAATCCTACAGGTCAAAAGTCGAGACATCAGAATTCGTTTTAGAGGTATGGTTCCTTCGGCAAAGTTTGTTATTTTATCCCTAGAATACGATTTTCCTTGTACGTTGAGCGATTTTTTTGCCTCCCTACAAATCGACTAACCCTAATATATATTATACTAAAATTTTAACTCATAGGTGGTCCTTTTTCCGCTAAAATATCGTCACATTTCGAGTTTTTCCCATGAACCGCACTTTCTTCTTATTCTTTTTTACACGAAATAAGAACAGATTTCTCTTTTTGTTTATGTAAAAAATTGCTTCGATCGATTTTGAAATGGGACAATAATGAGATTGTGCAAAAATAGTAAAACATTGCAAAAACTGAAAAAACGCGGTTTTAAATTTTAATGCCACACGTTTATTAACCAAATTTGGTACCCGAATATTAATGTAGGTCTATTATTTATTTACCATAAAAAAATAAGATAAAGTATTTGCTTTTTTAAATTTTATGTAAAACATACAAAAATTTAGGTTAAATTTACGAAAATCTGGCCCATAAGTGAAAAAAAACTGGGAGCGCTATTAAAATCAGTGTGGCTGAAATTTTTAGGATCAATAGTCGGTACTATTGTTTTATGTTTAGAGTAGAGCAGTGTTATTTTACAAACACACTGTGTATCGAGGATGCCAATTGTTATTTTAATTAAGTTATCTCTTTTAGTGATATTTTAAATATACCAAATATTTGAACTTTATAAAAAATGTTTTTAATTACTTCAAATATTTACGATAAGCTTTGTTCATATAGTATGTATGATTCGTGTTTTAAATTTTAGTTTATTGCATTTAAAAAAACCGAATTCAAATGATAGTTGAAAAACAAATTAACAAAAATATATCAATAATTTAAAATCACTAGAGAGTATTTAGTCAGGCGTAGATCCAGGAAAATGATTTGGGGAGGGAAGTTTGAGTATTTTTGAATATCTTTTTTAATATTTTTTACATTTTTGTATTTAAAAATTTAATTTTTGAGAATGCAATGTCACATTTTCCCTCCCCCTGTATCCGCGCCTGATTTAGTTGAAACATTTATATATGCAGAAAAAAAAAAAAATAATAAACTGATTTTAATTGACATTTACATATCATTCTTTTATAACGAGAATAACTGTTAAATCAAATCAATTTGTTTAACCCAGCAATGATCTACTACACACAGAAAAAAATGTAGCTATTTGTCAACTGAAATTCGGTTACTACTAATCAAATTCGGTTATTACGACCATCAGTCCGTTGGTAGAATAGTACATTAGATTTCATAGCAAAATTCGGTAATTTTCACTAAATTTTAGTTGCAACACCCAAAATATTCAGAAATCTAATGTAAATATAGTTATACTAACTGAATTTATAAGTTGTTATCATTAAAATACACTTTACAATTCGGTTGGCACTTTATTTCTCTGTGTGTACATACAATTTTAATTTCGGACAAAATATAAATAAATAAATCAAAAGTTTGTTTTAAAGCAATTGTTCAACAATTGAAACATTATTAATTTATACATTAGATTGAATAGGAGAGCTGAATTTTTATTAATTTTTATATCACACACATAATAAAGGCTGATATATGAGCTATTCTCAAAAATATTTAAAATTGATGATATTTTTTTTTTTTTTTTTGTTTTTACTTTTATGGCACTCTACAACATTTTGCAACAAATTTGAGCTAACCGATTGTATCCTGAATGAGAACAAGTGGCAATGAAAATATAATATCAGTACACTCAAGGGAAAAGTTTCAAAGTTTGATGAAACAGTGCCATAAACAGTTAGTCATTAATTATTCATTATATATATGAAGTTTTCATAGATATGATGAAAATTTACATAAAAATGTATGTAAAATATTGGGTATACAAGTTAATAATATCGAATTTTTTCCTTGAAAATGCATTTATTATAATAACAAAATGAATTGATACATTATTTAAAGTATTGTCCATCTTTAGCCAGTACTTTTTCCCATCTTTCTGGCAGCATATAGATTCCGCGCCCAAAGAACTGCTCCGGTTTTGAGGAAACGAATGAATACAGTCAATTTCTGATACCCTGTTCTCAATTTAGTAATGGCGTTCAGCAACGATCGAAACAAATGGTGGTCAGAAGGGGCAAGGTCTGGGCTATAAGACGGATGAGCCGAAACTTCCCATCCACTGTTTTCCAAATAATTTTTGACCGGTCGTGTAACATTTGACCGAGCGTTGCCATGATAGAAAATTATTCTGGTCGTTTTTCGTTGATTGCTCTCTTAAAATGAATCAATTGTGTTCGGTGCAGGTCCCCTGTGATCGTCTGACCCGATTTCAACACCTCATAATACAAAACACCCTTCTGATCCCGCCAAATACAGAGCATTACTTTGGCGCCATGGATATTAGGTTTCGGCGTTGATGTTAGGTTTTGGCGTTGATTTACATATGACTTTTTGCGCTTTGGGTTATCATAATGTATCCATTTTTCATCGCCAGTAACAATACAATGCAAAAATTACTTCTTTTTGTAGCGTTCAAGCAGCATTTCCGACATGCAAAATCGCCTTTCAACGTCTCTCGGCTTCCATTCATATGGGACCAATTGCCTTGCTTTTGAATGAATCTCAATTCTTTTAAACGTAGGGAAATGACTTGTTGTGTGACTTCCAATGATAATGCAAATTCTTCTTGCGTTTGGCATTACAGTAATGCTTCCAATTCCTCATCTTCAAACTTTTTCGGCTGATCAGGCCTCTCCTTGTCTTCTGTGTCGAAATCACCACTTTTGAATCGCGCAAACCAGCCTTCACAAGTTTTCTGAGTTGGTGCATGTTGACCGTAAGTTTCTACCAACAATCGATAACTTTCAGCAGCTGTTTTCTTCAAATGAAAGAAGGTTATCAAACTTCCCGCAAAACATCTTTTTTTAGATACAAAATTCGACAAAAACATCGATTGAAAAAAACGTGTATTTATACTTTGGCGTCTATCGAATACTGAATTACAATGACAGATGTTTTCCCTCCAAAATACAATATTTGTTGTTATTGACACTAACCATAAGTGATAGTTGTCCAAATCGACATTATTAACTTGTATATCTAATATTTAAAAAATCGTCATCATTTCATAAAAAAGTTTCATAAAACATGCGAACATATATTTTTTTTTCTTTTCATATCAATTAAATTTAAGCATTATCATTTGAAATTTACAGATCATCAAAAGAAATTAAGAATTTTGATTTGAAATTAAGAAAATGTAATTTCTAATTTAGATTTTCTATTTAATCAGTTTATGTGTTCTTATTTTGTAAATATAAATTAAATTCTAATAAAGTTCAGTGGCAACGGAAATTCTTAACATCATATAATAATTCATATTACAAATCGAGGGGCCTGTATTCAATAGGATGTATCTGCAATTTTCAGCAAAATGGGTTTTTTATGGGAAAGTCAACGTTGAGGTTTGGTAATCTATCAGTTTGAAAGCAAAATATATATTTTTTGCAATTTTTGTACTTTTATTTTTTTAATATCTATAAACAAATTTAGTTTCAAATTCAAAAGCAAAATCAAGTATTAATATGTATAATGTATATAAATAAAAATTGGGCATACCTATCTTATCAAGAGATGGGAACACTTGCATAGTTTTGGTCATTTGGAAAACTTAAGGCTTTATAAAATTTATGAGACTAAATAATGGACCTAAAATATAAGTGGCATATACATTACACAATACACTGTGTAATTTTTGTCTGTAGATATATTTCTATTTTGATTTTGGATAATTTTCGGGGTCTATCTAGGTAAGACTGAGCAACGCCGCTTGATTGATCGTTCGAAATTTAGAATCATCAAAGATATTGAGGTATTTCATTTGAATAGGACACTTGTAAAATTTTTAACCAATATTTTTAAAAATAGCAAAGATTCTCACCTTTAATTTGACGCCCATATTTGTATCATAAAATGGGTACAATAATTTTAATCCCTATTGAAACCAGTGAAGTTTTAAGGTCTTTTTCAAATGTGTTTTGACGTGATGGCGACATTTAAAGTATCACGTTGAAATGTCTTCACCAAAAGAATTGATGGCAATTTAAAAGTAGAAAAATGAAAGTAATGACTTGTAACTTTCAGTAGTTTTTCCATTTATTTTTTTTTTTCTCACAGTTTTCTACTTTTAAATACAAACCAATATGAAATGGAGTCACTTGACTTCGAAGATATATTCAATAGAAAAAGAATTTCCATATCGCTGCTTGGTGAAAAGTTGTATGGTGGTTTACAAATGAAACCAATATTTAGCGATTTTTAAACTTTCGCATTTTTCCCATAGGGTTTTGCGATATCTAATGGAATTGAGTTCTGAGAACATTATTTAATAAATTGTGTAATGTTATACAGTTGAAGGTATACCAAGTTTATGTAAGCGGACCTAAAACGGGATACGAACATAATAAACTTGACAGTTAATGTTTTTTTGCGTCTGACTTTCACAACTATATTTGAATTGTCTTACGTGAACTGAATTTCTTTGTAAACAGCACCTCCAAGCAAAAAAGGCATTTTGAAAATTTAAACGCAAATTTTATGCACTTTCGAAAATTTTACGAAATTTTTCTTTATTTCGTATTTTTTTTTAAAAACTTGACTTGAGATCACAGTTTGGTATGTAGAGTGAATCTTCACTTAATTGATAAAATTAAGAAAGTTTGGTTTTTTTCTTTCCTTGCGGGTACAGCGGCAGGTTTTTTTCGAACATATTCCGCTTTGCGACCACTAAAGCGCTGTATAAATTCAGCCAAAACGTACATTACATAAAATAAAAAAATCGAAAAGAATACAAACATATCATTAAACTGGCAAAACTTCATGTTTTCCAAAAAATCTCGGTTTTCTCTTTATGTTCTAAAACTCGATTTAAGTGAATTTCTATATATTTTTGTGGTGTTGTATATATTTTGAAATATGATAAATGCAATGAGATTTATAAATCAATGTATCTTTAATTAAATCTAAGCAAAAACTGTAATTTTAGTATTTTTAATTTGCTGGAAATTTAAAACCGCCACAGTTTTTGAGCCGTTAAAGGTAAACGATTGACCCTACTGAATTTAGCATCGGCTAACATATACCCAAACATAATTCAAGCCATACAAAAGAAGAAATTTAACTTCTTTTTCCTCAAAGTGTAGAAAATTTTTGAAATTCGTCATATACATACCCTAACATATATTAAGTTGAAGTAACATCCCAGCAAAAACTTTCATTACCACGTAAGTGGTTTTATAATGAAAATAAATATTCCAACATATAATAATTCGACGTCAGCGCTATTTATTTTTGTTTCAAGAAGTCGTTTTTATAAGCAGTCAGGCTTACCCGCTACCAATTATTTAATTACAATTATAATGACATTTTCCAAGTTCTTATTTTCAAATTACTGATAAGTATAAGGGTAATGACACATATATTTTTAGTTGCTTATAAGCATACGAATCACAAATTATTTTGGTAACCACTTATTTTTGATTTTTTTGTAATGCATCTTGTAAACCAGTGCACAAATTTTGTGCGTTTTTATAATGCAGCGAGTATGAAAAACTACTTACAAAAACGACTTCTCCGAACAAAAATAATGAGTTTTGACTCCGAATTATATGCAGTTGGCCCTAATTCGACTGCTTATTATTTAGATTACTGGTATCTATTGAGTATTATCCAAACGGTTATAACTAAAATGGAACCGCCACGTACTTATCTATATATCGATTTATATTTCCTTACGTATGATGTTTAAGATGCCTTAACACCATGCACAGTGGGGTGTATCACAAATATTTTATAAATAATTCAGCTATTTCTTACTGTCTGATCGGATTGCCATCAAACAGCCTGGTCTACCTGAAAATCAAGTCCAGTTGCTTTGAAAAGCGTTGGTGACATTACCAATATGTTATTTAATTAAACAAAAAAAACTAAAATGCAATATCATGCTCACGTATAAAATAAAATGCCTCCAAAATTGTATATTATAAAAATCGTTATTTTAGTAATTGTTTGGACAAAAAGGCAGCAAGATTATTTTGCCTCCAGATTAAAAGTTTCTTCAGGAACAAATAGGGTATTTATATTTTTCTAAAAAGCTTATAAAGGGTGTCCCAAGAACGCAATTTTTAAATTTTAAATAAAACACAGATATTTAAAAAAAATCGTGAAACTTTATTATATCGTAAAGTAGACAGAATGAGGTCATGTATGGAACAATATATCGTGCAGATGGCCGCCGCGGCTTTGCTGGCATGCACGCGATCTTTTAATGAAATTTTCAATGACCGTTTTGCATGAATGCTGCGGTATTTCATTAATGCAGCGTCCAATTTCCTCTTTTAAGGCTTGAGTCAAACAATGACACTTCGAATGTTGCCAGATTTAAAAATTGCGTTCTTCTTGGGACACCCTTTACATATAGTTGCGTTTTATGAAAATCATATTCCCCCGTTGGTTATTGTTCTCCCCCCAGAGCCCTGCGAATTCGACCATTATTTTACTTAAATTACAACTTTAACACATTTCTTTTTGAGTGCACCACCGAAATTGGAAAATGAAAAACGCGTTCGGGTAATCCAATTTAGTCCAAAAATGATAGCATTGTAATTTTTAAATATTGCTTCAAATGTAGACAATGTAGAGTTTTTCGGAAGTGTGGGACTTACTATAGTTCTATACAAAATATATGGCTGAATTAATTAAAAAATATTTGTGATAAACCCCACTGTGCCATGTTAAAGAGATTTTTTATATGAAATTTGATTAACGATGAGCACAAAATTGCCGCAATCCTTAAAACCATTGAAAACAAAATTTTAATTAGATTTTGTAAAAACTAATAAAATGTAGTTAATACTTTAACTACAGAAATCATTAGCTTAATATGAGTATTATTAATACAGAAAATAACTTAATTGTTAAATTTCTCACTCTATGCACAAGCACACTAATTTAATTTTCTTTACATTATATAAAGATATAAATTAAATTCACATCTTAGGAATATCCTTCAATATAGAACAATATAGAATACAGTATAAATCACCACAAGAGAAAATGACTGCCATTATTTAATAGAGTTTCTCATTAAATAATAGCCGCAGCAGACTATGGTTAACGAAACACATGATTTTAGTTAGTGAGAGGTGGACATAGGTTCAATGCTCATTAAAAAATTATAGAAATTTGTTCTTCCTTGGGCGAAATGTTTATGAGATTTGTAGTCAATTTTTGTTTCAAATTGGTCCTAAGACAAAAAAGTTTTCGGTATACAGGTCGTTTCATAGCTATAATGTCAATTTTGATTTTTCATTATTTCTTAAACTACTGAACCGATCGCTTAGGTGTGTTCGGAAGATTTAATCAAGTGTGTCTTATTTTTCGATTGATGCAACATAAAAAGTAGTTGTATATAAGTGTTGTTCAATATTTTAAATTATGTAGTTGTATAGTGTTTCATAATTATAACGTAATTTTAAAAAGTTTAAAAAAAAGCGGTAAGTAATACAAATTTTGGGTAAAAATGTATCTGGATTAAATAATAGTTTTGTTGTTTCACCCAGAAAACAGACAAGGTAGTACACAGAAAAAACTAAAAACAGGTTTCAATTAAAAAAATTATTGAATCAATTAATATTTTAATTGATTTTGCACCTATCACGGCAAGGATAATATCAATTAAAACTTTAGTTGAAAAAGAAAAAAAAGCTACAAATAACTATCTACAAAAAAAAAAAAATAATATACTCACAAAACAAAAGTGTGTGAAAGATACGTTTGTATATGTGTTTTTGGTAACGCTGTGTCTGTTTGTGTGTGTTCTTGTTTTGTTTGTAAACTTGAAATGTATTTGGTAGTTTATACTGAAACTCTTCTATTTAACCTACAATCAATGAAAAAATTATTTGAGATTTTTTTTTTAAATAAAATATGTATTTATAGATTTACAAGTCAATTAAAATGATAATTCATTCAATGAATTATTTGTTTAGAAACAAATTTAATTCAAATGAAATCTTTAATTAAATATTTTAGGTTGATAATTTTTTCTGTGTAGCAATCCTATTTGTTGCCAATCGAATGATTCGATTAATACAACTGATTTTCTTTCACTACAATGGAATTTCGTTTGAATTAACAGAAATTCGGTGATACCTAGTAAAAAATAGATACACTCAAAAAAAAGTTTGTAAAGTCAGCAAAAAATTTTGCTGAGTCAGCAAAATTCTAGTCAGGAGGGTGCTAGCAAAAAAATTGCTAATATCAGCAAAATCTTTTGCTGAAAATCAGCGAGCTGATTTTTAGCAAACAAAATTAGTAGATTCAGCAAAAGTTTTGCTAACACTTAGTAGATTAGAAATAAAAAAGCCTTGGTAAAAATTAATAAATTTTTTCCTGAATTTTAGTAGACTGAAAAAAACGCAAAAAATTGTAAAAAAAATTGTAATTTAGTTAATATATTCGCTGAAAATCATAAAACTTATTTTTGTGATTCTTTTAAAAATAATTTACAATAAGTACGAAATATAAAAATTTTCATTTTCCCACATTGACGACATGAATTAATTTAATATCTGAAAATATATAGAAATAAATATATATAATATAACAAAAAATTTCTTTCAACTACTTACATCAATGGCTGTCTTAATGATGCTATCTTTTCAATGACGCAACTGCCGAAGATAATTCTAGAAACGAAACGAAAAAATAAACAAAAACAAACGAAACGAAAAAAACAACCCTTTTTTGCAATAAGAAAAAGGAACCATAAAAATCTACCTAAGATGTGTGTCTTTGTCTTTCGCTTTACTCTGTCTACATGTCTGTATATGTTTGTTTGCAATTTGACCACACTAGATTATTAATCTATTAACATTTATTATAGAAATACATATTAAATTTAAATATTTTCTTTTGTCTTTTATGTTATTAATAGACAATTATTTTCACAAGCCGGTGACAACGCAAAATTTAAGTTGTTTTAATCCTCAATTTTGTTTTATGCATGAAAAAGAGATACAAAAGTCTTCCATGGTTGATTTTTTTTATATGTCTTATTAGAGTTGTACTTTTTAGTATCATTTTCCTCTTCTCTACTACATATTGACATGCCGCGACATCTGCCTCATTCTGCGTATATCTTTCAATCTGGTTGTCGTCCACACTATTAATGTGCTTATCAGTACAATTTTTTTTAGCAAAATTAATTAGTAAAACATTAGTATATTAGTAAAGCATTAGTATAAAACAGTTAAGTGCTGAATAAGTATAATAAAAATTTTATTTGAAAACACGTTTTTAGCAAAAAAATTTGCTAAAAAATAGTATACCTGATTTACAAGACGTTTTACTAACTTTTGTACTAACTTATTTTTTTGAGTGTAGCTACAACCGAACCATTTGCGTGTCTACAAATACTGTTGCTACTACCGAGTCTGGGTGGTTGAGTTGATTGTATTTTTTTGTTCAGTTTGTGCCGAAAAAATATTGATTTTTGGCGATTTTATTCTTAAATATTTATTTATAGTGACATTTCCATAAATTCACACAAATTAAAGTCGAGACCTGATTTGTTTCTCAATAAACCTTCATGTAGCATAATGGTGTTTTCGCCCAAATCCGATTCGCTCATTTAGCTATAAAAGCTTTTATAAAAGAAACTGTGTGAAATATGTATTATAGTTTTCTGAGTTAAATTTTTCGGTCGAGCTTCACATTCATAGTTAAAATATTAAATAAACACGAATTTTCTATACTGCAGAATAATTTTTAACGAAAAGTTTTGTCAATTACCGCTTATTATTAAAAATTTCTTAAAATGACGTTATAATTATAAAACACTAGAGAACTGCCTAATTTAATATCCCAGCAAGACTTTCTATTAGCCGGTAATAAATTTGGGAATATGAAATCCAGTTCGGTAAAATTCCGTTGCACTTCATCGGCCTCTAAGGTGTTGGTGTGCTTCATTTTGTACAATTAATATAAAAATTTTCAAAACAATAAAAAAGGTCCACAACAGCGAACATGCTCGCGAAAATGAATCTATTTTAAAAAGCTTTCCAAAAGAATACAAAATTGTTATTTAAATTAAAATTGATCACAGTTCTACTCCAACTGTGATCTTAGCTATAAGAATAATTCAACTGTGATATTTTAATTTTTCGTGATTTATTTTTGCATTTCTTTTTAATTAATTATATCTGTTTTGAGTCGTTCATTAAATGTCTTATTAAACCTGTGATGTGTATTTTTTTTTTTTAAATTATGTAAATTTGACGAGAACACTAATTATTTAATAAAAACGAATCCCTGAGGATGTCGAAAAATACCGACGAAACGTAAGAATAAGAAAAATTAAAAAAAAGTCTTTTATTTATGTTTAGAAAATTCATGACCTTGAAAGCCTAATTAGAAAAACTCTAAAAATAACGCAAAAAATAAAATTGATTTTTAATTGAAGTAAACAAACGATATTGTTTTTCTATTCTTTTGAACCATGTTAAAAAATTGTCCCAAATAAACAAAAACTAAAAATAAGAGAAAAAAAAAGTCAACCGTTCACTTTAGGGAACAAGCAAGGTACCACATTAGCAAACATTAAATTTTTCAAATTGTTTTCATATTTATTTTTTATTTATAGAATCAATTAGTTCTATTAAAATAGCGAATACAATTTTTACAGTTTGCAAACATTCGACATGGAAAATTTTATAACTTGTTTATTATTCACTTTTTATGTTAAAGAAAATTAAACTTTATGTAGCGCTTTTTTGCAACGACACAATAAAACCCAGAAAAACGTATTCATTCATGTCGAAATTATTTTAATATAGAGATAACAGAAATTAGACTTGACGACAGTTTAGAATTTTGACATTTTCATGCAACAACACGAAAAAAACGAAAGGTTTACTTTAGCAAGCATTCCCTTACAAAATGCTTTCAACATTTAAGTTTTCGATTTATATTTATGCATTTTTTCACGTTTTCCATTTTTTTGCTTCTATCAATATGTTAAAAAGGGGTTTTTAAAATTTTATTGTTGCTGTTATCAACATGTGGTATTCACTTTCAATAAATATTATATAAAGATTGATGGATTAAATTTAATAATATTGTATGTAAAAAACTTTTTTTGGATAAAGTCTTTTAACCTTTATGCAGTTATAAAAACTTTAAAATATAAACTCGATTTAAGTATGTAAAAAAATAAGTTTATATTTAAAGTAATTTTAAAAATAACAAGCACAAAAAACGACATTTTCAACTTTATCTCTTCTGATTTTAGTAAAACTTGGTATAAACATTATCCTTGTTAATATGGAGTTCACATCTTTTTTTTCAAAATTCGTTATAGTTCGCGTTTAGGTGTTTGGGTGTTTTTTACAAATGTGTAAGAAATACACAATATTTGAAGTATCATAACTTTTGAAACCAACAAAATTTGGTATCATTTTAAAAATGAAATCCTCTTCTTTAAATAGTGTTGTACAAAAATTAATTATTTTCGCGAAAAGGATAACGAAATCGAAAAATTTCCTTAATTCGCGAATATATAGAAAAACCCATGATTAATTTTTCTGAAATTTATTTTACAATTATTTTTAAATTATATTATTAGATAAAAATTGACACAAACATTTTTTAGTTTTTCTCAATAATTATGTCAAATTATAGCTAATACTAATATTATTTCTAAAGAGTTTTTACGAAAGTGACATTGTGGGGCCAAAAAATAATGGCATTATTTTAACAATTTACGAGGGCGGATCAATAGATCCATGACTTTTCGAATTTTGAGCAAGTTCCGTCATTTACTTTGCGTTTAACAGCTGATCAAAACATACAACCTCGTGGATTTTTTAAAAATGTGAAAAAGTGACTTTCGAGTGCTCATTAAATACTATGGGGCCTCACTCAATACTATGGGGCCTCTGCACCATCGATGTCAATGGCGAAAAAGTGGTTTACTGACTTTCGTTGTGGTCGCACAAGTTCAAATGACGCTGAACGCTCTGGACGGCAAATTGAGGTCAATACACCCGAAAATGTCGAAGAAATCCACGATATGGTGTTGGCCGATCGAAGAGTAAAAGTGTGTGAGATTGCTGATGCCATAGGCATTTCATGTGGCAGTGTGGTTTCGATTTTAAATGATCAGTTGGGTTTAAGAAAGCTGTCTGCAAGATGAGTGCGCGTTTGCTCTCAATTGACCATAAACGTAATCGTGTGACAACTTCAAAGGGTTGTTTGGAGTTGTTTAACCGCAATTCTAATAAGATTTTGCGGCGCATTGTAACTGTGGATGACACATGGATCTATTACCACACTCCGGAGCCCAAGCAGTGGTCTAAACAATAGGTTTCTCCGGGTGAACCGGCTCCGAAGAAGGCCAAGGTAAGTTTGTCGGTCAATAAGGTGATGGCAACAGTTTTTTGGGATGCACGCGGGAAAATCCACATCGATTGCCTTTAAAAGGGAAAAACAATAAACGACGAATATTATGCTAACTTATTGGACCGATTTAACGAGGACTTTAAAGTAAAAAAACCCCATATGGCCAAGAAAAAAGATCTTGTTCATCAAGATAATGCACGGGTGCACACGTGTTCGGTCTATGGTAAAATTCCATGAATTGGGTACCTCATCCGCCATATTCTCCGGATTTAGCACCCAGTGACTATTTCCTATTCCAAACCTAAATAAATGGCTCTGTGGAAAAATATTTAGCACCAAATGAAATTATTGGTTAAACAAATGACTAATTTATAGACCCTAAAAAAATCCTATTTTTTGGAAGTGATACAAAAATTGGAGAAATGTTGGGCTAAGTGTTTTAAGCTAAAAGGAGATTATGTTGAAAAATTTTTTTTTTTTCGCAAAAAAAACTGTGTTTCTTTCAAAAAGTCACGGATCCGCCCTCGTAAGTCCGAACAGTGTTGTTTTGAAGAAAATATTGATTTTCTCAAATTTTTTCTCTTTAATGCATAAATCTTTTTTTGTCATCTATATTAACTTTTAGCATATGGTTAACTGATTATGCTAACTAACCTGTATTAAAGAGGAGTTATGTTGCGAAAGGAGTTTAAATTTTTTGTTACTTTCGTCCAATTGCACATAGCTAATACTTTAGCGCAAATGTGCGCTCACAGGAACTAGAGTCGTTCTTGTGAAAAAAAACAAAATTTTGTATGTTAACTAACTTAGAAATCTCAACTTTGGAATTATATAATTATATCTAAAATCACATAGAAAACATTGTTTATATGGTGCCACATATAATTGAATGTAGAATTGTAATGGACAATATATAATCATATCTGAATTCAACAAAAAAATAGCCAAAACATTGCCCTCATATATTTCTATATAATTTTGTATGGAACAATACATACTTTTATAAAAATTTATGAAAGATATTGTTTTTAATAGCATATATAAAAACTGGAGTGAGGAAATGTTCCTCAGTTTTTTAATATTTTTTTAAATTTCCGTCTTTTGAAGTATACACTCATGGAGTTTGTAGTACTTGTATCCAGGTATCGTCCTTGAATTTTTTTTTCAATATATGTGATACATTTTCTAATGACATAAATAAAAACTAGAGCGAGGAAATTTTATTAAGAATTTTAATTTTTTTTTTAAATTTCCCACTTTTGAAGTATACGCCCAAGGTTTAGTTTAACGTCCTTGTATTCTGATTTGGTTCTTATAATTTTTTCTCAACTTTGTGATATAGTTTTTAATAACATATATAAAAACTGCAGTGAGGAACCTTTCTTAACATTTTTATTTTTATTTTTTTCTTAAATTTCCTTGTTTTGGATAAACCCATATTTCAGTTTAATTTTAAAGGAAGTGGGCCAGCTAAAGTGGCTAACTTCACTTCGGTTTGTTAACTTCATATAACAAATGCCTTTTAATATGTCCAATATTTTTAAACTAGCTAGAGTCTTAAATCAAGTTTTGACTTCATAGTCCTAAAATATTCTTTTATGCGATATTTAAAAATTGTGATGAGTTAGAAAAATTTGGAACCCGATTTGGAATCAGGAGATAAAAGCTTTATATTTAAAAGAAAATCAAACAAAAATGGCTTTAACCTCTATACGAACAAAAACTAAAAAAAAAATGTCCAGAAACCTTCTTTTCTAACTTTAACGACATATACATATGTCGCATATTGCACCAGTGTCTTGTAGGCGATAGAACTAATTAATTTAAAATAATTTAATGTTTCCTGAAGCTTGAAAAATTTGGCTATGTCCTACCAAAATTTCGATCTAGATCCAACAAAATATGTAATAATGATGAAAAAAAAAATCGGCTCTTAGACCATATTGGTTCAAGTGGTTGATATGATCTGAAAGCTATACTTACATACACAGAAAAAATTATCAACCAAAAATATAATAATTAATTTTGATTTGAATTTAATTTTTTTCTAAACAAATATTTAATTGAATCAATTAATATTAAATATATAAATACATATTTTATTTTAGACGCAATTATCATATTATTTTTTCATACACTGCACGTTGGGGCAGCCTAAGGGGATCTCCGGCAAAAAGTCCGATTTTAAATCTTCGAATTTTTTCAAACTAATTGGCAAATCTAATAGATAAGACCTTGCCGAAACTAGTTCCGTTTAGTTTTTTGAGATATTCTAATTATTGGTACGATGGCAAGCTGCCAAAGTCAAAGTTTTGTTTCCAAAAATGTTTCATATTAAAAAGAGGTACTAACATAAGCCAGTGTTGTGCGTGTTTAACCACTTAGGTCACTACCTTTAAGTAATAAATCATATGTAGTAATACAAAATCATTAATTTTTCATGTTAATACATTTGTAAAAAAAGATGCTGGTAGCACATAGACGAGATTAGTTTTTTAATAAAAATTAAGTGAAACTTAATGTTTCAATAGCCCTATAATTTGAACGCAGGGGAGGGAGACCCTAAAACAGTATGCATATGAAAGCTAATACTATCTAGATTACGAATTTAATATGCCCGCCGTGCTCTGGCGTGCTCTGTAGAACAAACTTGTTCGCAAAAGATATTGCCAATTTACTTTTTTTGAGTTGTGTTAGATATTTTTATTTTTCTGCCGATCTAATGACCCGATCTGTCTGAAATTTTGCATGGATAATAAGAATAAGTGTCATTTGTTAAATTTATACTGAATTTTGATTTGCAATGTACCACGCGAAAAATTTCGCGATTTATTTAATAACATCAAAAAATTTTCAAACTTCTGCGCCTAAACTTCGAATTTTTTTTTAGGTAAAATTTTCCATATTTTGTACTCTATCCTTACCAAAAAAAATATTTTGTTAGATCTGTTCCCGTAAAAAGTTATAACGAATTTTCTACGAAAGTGTTTTATTAAATGTAACTTTCCCGTTTGATGAACAAGAAAGCATGCAAAAAAAATAAATTTTTCGGTTAAGAATTGTAAACAAAAAAAAAAAACAATTTGAACAGTTTTGCAAAATTTTGATTTTTGCAAAAGATATTGCCAATTTTTTTTTTTTTTTTGAGCTGTGTTAGATATTTTTATTTTTCTGACGATCTAATGACGTTAAAGTTGATAAATTCAAACTTATTACTACTGAAACAGCAGAACTATTCGTTAAAAATTACCCCTGGTACAATATGTCACCAACGTTGCATAAAATATTAATACACAATACAGATGTTATTAATAACTCAAAATTACCTGTTGGATTCTTATCAGAAGAAGCCCAAGAGGCTATGAATAAAATATTCAAAAAAACCAGAGAACTAAATTCAAGAAAATGTGGCAGAAAAGAAAACCTCCAAGACATTTCTAACTTCTTACTTATCAATTCAGATCCAATAATAACAGAAAAACGTAAAAGTCCGATTAAGACAATTAATGAACTGCCTGAAGAGGCAAAGGACCTTTTATATCATGATTAATCTTATTATTAGCTTTAATTAACTTACTATTTTTTAAATAACATTTTCTACTACTGTTAACAATGAATTAAAATAAATATATGTACCCTTCTGAAATGTATATAAATATATACATTATTTCTTAACTTCATTTTTTTTATTAGAAAAAAAAATAGATAGGAATTTGGTTTTTTTAAATTAGCGAATTTGGAAGTTAGCTCATACATCTCTTTGCGTATCTAATATCTATAAGTAATCCCCTTTTCAGCCATTAAAACTAAGCGGGCCATAATGATTATTTTTTTTTTTTGATTCTCTTTTCAACCATGTGCAGAACTTATTAAAAAACTTAGCGGTTGAGTATGCGAACTCGGTTTTTTGCGATTTGCGAAAAATATTTGCACTACGCAAATATGTTTTTTCACGTTTCTGATATCTACAAGTAATCCTCTTTTCAACCATGTGCATAACTTGTATAAAAACTTAGCGGTTTAGTTGATGCCGCAAAATTGTACTAGGCCCACCCCACTGTGCACTGTCGGTATAAATAGGAAATTATCAGTATAAAATACCAAATACATTTGAAGTTAACAAACACAGCAAGCACACACACACAGAGACTCAGCATCGCAAAAAAACACACATACCAACGTATAGATCACACACTGTTTTTGTGAGTATCATATTTTTTTGTAGAAGTTATTTATAACTTTTTTTTCCTTCTTAATTCTAATAAAAGGTTTAATTTTTTTTTTTTTTTCGTTAGACCAACACTCAGGGGATGCCCCCTATAATGCAATACATTGTGTTGATATCAGGAAATTAGGTTATGGGGAGGAGGAAAGAGGGAGTAGTGTTTGTGAATATTTGATTTGAAATTCGCTACATTGTAAGTGACAGGGAAAACCTCCGCGGGGAGTTTATTCCACATACGGCTAGTACGGCTGATGAACGAATTTTCCCTGTAATGCGTTGTGCGGTTCACTGGACAATCGACTACAAACGGATGAGCTCTGCTAGATAAGCGAGTGTTTCGAATGAAAATACGGGCCCTGGGGATAAGTTCACTTATCTCAGCAGAACAATTTCCATGGTAATATCGATAGAACAATGTTACACAACCCACATTCCGACGATGCTCGAATAAGTCAATAGAGCTTGATACCCTCTCGTCATTGATGAGCGCCGACGACCTCCTTTGCACACGGTCCAGAAGCTCCAAAATAGACTTTGAAGCCCCTGCCCATATATGGGAGTTGTATTCCATTTTCGGTCGGATATAGGTGGTATAAATATTAAGTAAATCGGAAGGAGTGAAGTACTCTTACACCGTCTCAGGAAACCGAGACACTTGAATGCTTCTTTCGACACCTGGAAAACGTGCTTATTACAACGGACATCAGACTGAATCCTCATGTCCAGAACATCAAGAGTATCCGATTCTTCGATATTAATACCACCCAATTGAACAGGTGACAGCGTTAAATCCACGGACCTATGGGTTAACATACAACATTGGGTCTTGTGCGCATTAAATTCTACCAAATTCGCACAACCCCACTCAGAGATTGTAGAAAGATCATAATGGAGTGTATCATTCATATTCTGCCTTTTGCCCCCAATCTCCTCAAGGCTTGGCCTACGATCGAAGGAAAATTAATGACAAATGTTGCTGTCATCTGCAAAAGAGTAAATAGGGTTGAAAGTTTGAACAAAAAGGTCATTTAGAAAAATGAGAAATAGGGAAGGAGAAAGAACGGAACCCTGATGTACCCCTGAATTTAGTTGAAACTCGTCGGATGAGACCCCATCTATAACAACGCGTATAGTGCGATCTCTGAGAAAGCTCGCAACAAAGCGAGCGAAGTCGTTACCGACACCAAAAGCAATAAGCTTTGATATAAGCGCACCATGCCACACACGGTCGAACGCTTTGGAAATGTCCACAGCAACCACCTTACTCTCACCAAAACGGTGGCTTGACCGACTCCAACGCTCCGAAAGTAGAGCCAACAGGTCACCAGTAGAGCGATTTCTACGAAAACCATACTGACGGTCACTAATAAGTGAGTTCGACTCTAGATAATTCACAAGATGGTAATTGATCATTGATAGTGTCATTGCCGTGATAGGTGCAAAATCAATTAAAATATTAATTGATTCAATAAATTTTTTAATTGAAACCCGTTTTTAGTTTTTTCTCTGTATTATAATTGGAAAAATCGGTTAAAAATTTTATCTTATACAACAAAAACTAAAAATGAGACATATATCAACCAGATCGTGGTCCAAAGGTTAAAAATTATTTTTTTAATCACATACGATAAAAATGTATTCCCGGAACTTTAAAAAGTTGTTAGTCAATAAAATATTACATTTTAGTAAAGACAACATTTTCCCATAAAGCAAAAATGCATTTTGATTATATGCTAAAAAAAATACTTCATACGATTGTAAAAAAAAATATTTGTTTACGTTATTTTTGTTAAGGAATCGAATAGGCAATTCAAACTTCATATTAATGCAGCTCTTTTTGCCTTGGAAAAAAGTGACCCCAAATCGGACTTTTTGGGTGCCGCGCGCTTATGGAAAGATATCATCACATTTTGAAAACACTGAAAAAGCGATGATACCAAAAAAAAAAACAAAATTTTATACTTTCTGACGAACTCTATTGTTTATTCTGATTTCTAGAAATTTATGTTATCTCAAAATTAAACTTTAATGTTTGTATACACATGTTGCATTACTTATATTGTTTAGCTTAATTAAGAGCTTGTTTTTTTTTGTAAAGTATATAATATAATAAATGTAATTATACATATTTCTCATTGTTTATTTTTTTTACAGAAAAAAAATCTGTCTCTTACAATAAAAGGTAAGCTTAAAACTAAAAAATCTTGTTTTTAAATGATTAAAAATATTTTTATATAAAATGAAAGTTATAATCCTCTTAACAACTGTTAAAATAAACAATTTATTATGAAGAACTTATTTACACATCTGCATTAATATTTGTTTAACATTTGCTTTCATGAGTTATTATTTTTAGAAAGTTTTAATCAAATCTGTTGTTAAATTTAACTAAAATAAAATTGTATCCAGATAACATTAACCCCTTAATGGTCATTATCTACATACGATAGCAACAGAGTTGTTTCACTTTTACATATTCTGAGAATGGACTACTTGTATAATGTTGGAAATATTTAACAAATGAAATGTAAAATAACAAAATCTGTAGTTAACAGACAACACACTCCTTGTAATTTGGTAATCGCAATTTTTCTAATGATATTTGTTGTTAAATCTCTATTTCGATGAAAACTTACAAGCCATAATCTCAAAATCCATGGACAACTTTTTAAATACCTTTAATAAAAAAAAACAACAAACTTATGTACGCGGGCGGATCAATAAGTCCGTGACTTTTCGAACTTCCCTCGTGGTTATATGAAATCCAACACTGCTCTCATCAAGTACCACCTGTTAATAGACTACTGTCAAATTTTGAACAAGTTCCGTCATTTACTTTGCGTTTAACAGCTGTTCAAAACATAAAACCTGGTGGATTTTTTTTTTAAAAATGGCAAAAAAGTGAATTTTGAGTGCTCATTAAACATTACCTTTTGCGAAAAAAAAACCGTCAATCAAACCAAAGCAAAGCTTGATAAATAATATGAGGACTCTTCACAATCGATTTCAATTGGAAAAAAGTGGCTTACTGATTTTCGTTGTGGTCCACAATTACAAATGACGCCGAACGTTCTGGATGGCCAATTGAGGTCAATACACCCGAAAATGTCGAAAAAAATCCAAGATATGGTGTTGGCCGATCGAAGAGTAAAAGTACGTGAGATTGTTGATGCCATTTTTTATATGGCAGTGTGGTTTCGATTTCAAGTGATCAGTTGGGTTTAAGAAAGCTGTCTACAAGATGGGTGCAGCGTTTGCTCTCAATTGACCATAAACGTAATCGTGTGACAACTTCAAAGGATTGCTTGGAGTTGTTTAACCGCAATTCGAATGAGGTTCTGCGGCATTTTGTAACTGTGGACGATGCATGGATCCATTACAACATACCGGAGACCAAGCAGCAGTCTAAACAATGGGTTTCTCCGGTTGAACTGGCTCCGAGAAAGACCAAGGTAAGTTTGTCGGCCAATAAGGTGATGGCAACAGTTTTTTGGGATGCACGCGGTAAAATCCACATCGATTACCTTCAAAAGGAAAAAACAATTAACGGCGAATATTATGCCAACTTATTGGATCGATTTAACGAGGATTTAAGAAAAAACGACCCCATATGGCCAAGAAAAAATGTATTTTTCATCAAGATAATGCACGGGTGCAAACGTGTGCAGTCTTAATGGTAAAATTCCATGATTTGGGCTACGAATTGGTACCTCATCCGCCATATTCTCCAGATTTAGCCCCCAGGGACTATTGTCTATTTCCAAACCTAAATAAATGGCTCGGTGGAAAAAAGATTTAGCTCCGACTATGAAATTATTGATCAAACAAATGCCATTTTATAAACCTCGAAAAATCCTCTCTTTTGGAAGGAATACAAAAATAGGAGAAACGTTGGACTAAGTGTATTGAGCTAAAAGGAGATTATGTTGAAAAATATTTTTTTTTTACAAAAAAAACTGTGTTTCATTCAAAAAGTCACGGACTTGTTGATCCGCCCTCGTATCATAAATTAGTTACAAAAAATGGACATTATTTTTATCATCCCTTTGATGATAACAATTTTAAAGAGTTCTTAGTTTTGCATTATAAAATAAAACCAAAAAACAGAAATAGTTTTCATAAAATTGTGTGTTATAGGGACATTCCGAAAAACTTCGATTCGATTTTAGTCGATTTTGAAATTAATGTGTTTTGATTTAATTGAAAGTGAGAAAATTGGTATTCAACGTTCTTATGATATATTAGGTTTTTCGAAAATCGGTGTATTTCGCGTTATATCCTATCTCAAAGTTCCACATTTTAAGCAAAATTAAGAAAAATACCTAATGTAGACATTTAGATTTGAGTAAAAAATTCTTATATTATTTTCTAAAAAAACTTGAATTTTTAATTTTGTTCAATACACACGAATTTTCGATTTCGCAAAACTCAAAACGAATTGTTAGGAGTATAATTTTTAAAGGGTCTTTTGCGATCTGAATCTGAATTTAAACTCAGAACTCTTAGCGTGTTGGACTGTTACACAGATGGTCCCGGGTTCGATTCCCGGTGATGACAACATCAATTTAGAAAAATGATATGTATGAGTTTTCTATCACTTATATGTATCGCTGCGCCCACCTTCGGTATTCCCATATCACTTAACCCCACCACAGTAAAATAATGAATCAGGGCTATGAAACAAAAAGCTTCAATAAATTCGCAAACTCTACATCAGGTGGCGAGCAACAACTGTTCTAAGACTTATCTACTCGCGCAATTACAGTGTTGCCATGTTTGAAGCCCTTAATCTTTCACCACCTTTCATCCCTCCACTATCCCCCCTCCAAAGAAAGCGACACATTAATTAATAGGAAGAATTTCCTGGGTGTTGCTTTTCTTAAAAAAAAAAAAAAAACAAAAAAAAAAAAATAACTCAGAATTCTTTCAAAGTATCGAAATTGTAACCTAAAGGTGGAAAAAACACGATTTTCCATCATATTCCAGACGTTACTACAACGAAAATAAATTTTGTTATATAAAACTCGTTATAAAACTTTTGAAACTTTTTTGAATTTACCTGACAGTTTAATTTTGCCAACAATAACTCACACAGGTAGAAACTGCCAACCGTACAAAAAGAAAACAGTACAGGCAAACCACTGCTATTTTGGTAAAACCCACCGTGCTAAAAATCACCAAACGTACAACTTATATTGTAAATGAAAACCAATATTTTGTTTGCAAAGCATGTGTTTTGTCAGTACCACCCCCACAATTAGAAACATTATCTTATTGTATTTTATTATACTTCACACATTTAAATATGATGTAAATGGCTAAGATGGAATTATATTTCTGCTTTTTAAATGTGTTTTGTTATACATATTTCTCAAAATTTATTGAACTTAAGGTATTTTAAAAGCACCAAATTTTTTTAACTACCAACGTTATCGTCTGCCAACGCTAAACCGACCGTCGCCGACGCTTTGCCAATGCCGTGCCCATTGCATTTTTCTGCTTGGATTAATTTTAAACGATCAGTTTATCTGATAACAAAAAGAGATATCTGATAGATTCAAAAAGTATGTTGATAACTACCAGTATTAGTTTAAGAATCCGTAACGGGTTCAAGTAAGAGAATATTTTTTCGGTCTGGTAAACTTTCAAATATGACGAAAAACGAGTTTTTGCATTTGTAGCTTATAATGTTTCAAAAACTTGATTACTTGGTGGAATTCTGAATACAGGATTCATAGTACCAAATATAATGTAAAAAGTATACACTGGACTATGGATAGTGAGTTTTGGGTAATTTATTGTATTGAAAAAAACAAATTTTTAAATTTAGCTTTTTTAGGGAAATAATAATACTAAAATATAAATATTTTTCAAACCCACGGAGAACCCATTCTGAATTTTGGATAGTTGTACAAGACAATATAATATATCACAAACTGTTAAAGAAAAATCAAAGAAATATTTTTTGAAATATGCGCTAAAATATTTCGTTTTGTATTTTTGCAGACTTTCGCAAAAAAAAACTGTATGATCCGATCTTTCACATCAGCTAAGATTTTTAAAAATTGAGTAAAAATTTAAAAAAATAGAGCAGTTTAAACATAAGGTATTTCTATCAGTTCTGATAAAATTACCGAACTTTGAACCACTGTTGAACGCGAACTGCACCGAATTTTTAAAAACTGAATACAGCTTATATACCGAAAGAAAGTTGTGTATCGATGTGTTTATTTTAAACGATATCATTAGACACAGATCAGAGGAGCATTTCGAAAACTTCTGGAAGGACTCTATACACATTAGGGGGTTTCTCCGTTTACCGTTTTCTTAATTTTTTGAACTCCTGAAGCGCAATATGCTTTTTTTCTGATTTTATGAAGGGTGTACGGGTTTGT